>JAWQEG010000115.1:3377500-3825000 GCA_033782935.1 Petrolisthes cinctipes
GGTGAATATGCAAGACGTTATGAGTCGCTAGAGGTGGTGGGAGGGAAGTGGTCGATCCGAAAGAGTGAGGGACTGTGATATGTAATGGCCCCAGTTCGATTCTCATTCTCTATTTTTTTAATATTCTAGCACTGAGTAAAGCATGTACAGATCGCTTCTGTGACGGACCTCCAAATATCGAATTATCGGGTGTTTTGAGCCTCAATTTGGTATATATATATATATATATATATATATATATATATATATATATATATATATATATATATATATATATATATATATATATATATATATATTTTTTTTTTTTTTTTAAATACCGAGACCCCAAAATATCGAATTATTCGCGTCTGTTCATCGCCTACATTTGTGACGATAATAATAATAATTGTGTTGGTGGCCTAGTGGTTGGAGTGAGGTGATTATGAATTGGAAGGAACCACCACTGGTTCGACTCTGGTCGTGTATTTTGAAAATATTCTCTCTCTCTCTCTCTCTCTCTCTCTCTCCTCTCTCTCTCTCTCTCTCTCTCTCTGTGTGTGTGAGTTTGTGTGTTTCAGATAGATAGATAGATTGATTGTATTAATTGATTAATTGGCTGATCGAATATTAATATTATTATTAATATATATATTTTTTTAAATTATTATTATTATTATTATTAGAGAGTGTATGCATGTATGTATGTATGTTCTGAGGCACACACATACAGAGAGAGAGAGAGAGAGAGAGAGAGAGAGAGAGAGAGAGAGAGTGATTCTGTTGTTAATAAACTGTTTGAATTTAAATATGATTTTAAGACAGAGAGAGAGAGAGAGGACTCTCTCTCTCTCTCTCTCTCTGATGAATAGATAGAGAGATAGATAGATAGTGTTATATATATATATATATATATATATATATATATATATATATATATATATATATATAACACTATATTGTATATATATATATATATTATTAGCTTCATTATCATCATCATTATCATCATCATTATCATCATTTTCCTCATCATCATCATTATCATCATTATCATCATCATTATCATTATCATCATTAATACCATTATCATCATTATCATTATCATAATCATCATTATCATCATCATCATTATCATCATTATTATCATTATCATCATCATTATCATCATCATCATTATCATTTTCATCATTATCATCATTTTTCTCATCATTATCATTATCATCATCATCATTATCGTCATCTTAATCATCATCATCATTATTATCATCATCAATATTATCATCATTATTATTATCATCATCATTATAATTATTATTATTATTATTATTATTATTATTTGAGTGTATGTATGTATGTATGCATGTATGTTCTGACATACATACATACACACACAGAGAGAGAGAGAGAGATTCTGTCGCTAATAAACTGTTTGAATTTAAATATGAGAGAGAGAGAGAGAGTCAGCCCTTCCCTACTATTTATTTACGGATAACTATATTATTTTTCCATATTTGTTTTTGTATAATAGAAAACGTGTATTTATATTGTATAACTAAACTATTTTATTATTATTATTATTATTATTATTAATATTATTTCTCACTCTCACTTATATACTCTCACACACACACACTCTCTCTCTCTCTCTCTCTCTCTCTCTCTCTCTCTCTCTCTCTCTCTCTCTCTCTCTCTCTCTCTCTCTCTCTCTCTCACATATTATTACTGTTATTATTATTATTACTATTATTATTATTATTATTATTGTTATTATTATTATTATTATTAACATTATATACAGATCCAAAAATATTGAATTATCAGGTGTTTTGAGCCTGAATATGTGATATAAACGGGTACACAAGATGCATGCACATATCGATTTTGGGCACCTAAAATATGGAGTTTCTGCATGTATTGGGCCTGTATGTTAAAAATATTCTAACACTGAGTAGGCATGTACAGATCGCTCCTTAAACCCAAAAATATCGAATTTTCGGGTGTTTTGATCTCGAATTTGAGATATAAACGGGTACAGAAGATGCATGCACATATCGACTTTGTGCACCAAAAATATCGATTTTTAGCATATTTTTGCCCTATATTCTGATAATATTCTAGTAATGAGTAGGCATGTACAGATCGCTTCAGGGACCCAAAAATATCGAGTTTTAGTGTGTTTTGAGATTGAATTTGAGATATAAACGGGTACTGAAGATGCATGCACATATCGACATTGGGCACCTAAAAATAGATTTTTAGCATGCTTTGGGTCTGTATTTTGAAAATATTCTGTCACTGAGTAGACATGTACAGATCGCTTCTGGGACCCAAAAATATAGAATTTTCGGGAGTTTTGAGCCTCAATTTAGGATATAAACGGGTACAGAATATGCATGCATATATCGACTTTGGACACCTAAAATATCGATTTTTAGCATGTTTTGGGCCTATATTTTGAAAACATTCAAGCACTGAGTAGGCATGTACAGATCGCTTCTGGGACCACAAAATATCGAATTTTCGGGTGTTTTGAGCCTGAATTTGAGATATAAACAGGTACTGAAGATGTATGCATAGATCGACTTTTTGCACCTACAATATCGATTTTCAGCATGTTTTGGGCCTGTATCTTGAAAACATTCAAGCACTCAGTAGGCACGTACAGATCGCTCCTTGAACCCAAAAATATCGAATTTTCATGTGTTTTGATCTCGAATTTGAGATATAAACGGATACAGAAGATGCATGCACATATCGACTTTGGGCACCAAAAATATCGATTTTTAGCATATTTTTGCCCTATATTTTGAGAAGATTCTAGTACTAAGTAGGCATGTACAGATCGCTTCTGTGACCAAAAAATATCGAATTTTCGGGTGTTTTGAGCCTGAATTTGATATATAAACGGGTAGCCTACAGATGATGCATGCACATATCGACATTAGGCACCTAAAATATCGATTTTTAGCATGTTTTGGGCCTGTATTTTGAAAATATTCTGTCACTGAGTTGACATGTACATATCGCTTCTGGGACCCAAAAATATCGAATTTTCGGTTGTTTTAAGCCTGAATTTGAGATATAAACGGGTACAGAAGATGCATGCACATATCGATTTAGGGCACATAAAATATCGATTTTCAACTTGATTTGTGCCTGTATATTGAAATTATTCTAACACTGAGTAGGCATGTACAGATCGCTCCTTGAACCCAAGTATATCGAATTTTCGTGTGTTTTGATCTCGAATTTGAGATATAAACGGGTAGAGAAGATGCATGCACATATCGACTTTGGACACCAAAAATATCGATTTTTAGCATGTTTTGGGCCTATATTTTGAAAATACTTAAGCACTGAGTAAGCATGTACAGATCGCTTCTGGGTCCCAAAAATATGGAATTTTTCGGGTGTTTTCAGCCTGAATTTAGGATGTAAACGGGAACAGAATATGCATACACATATTGACTTTGGGCAACTAAAATATCAATTTTCAGCATGTTTTGGGCCAGTATTTTGTAAAATATTCTAACACTGAGTAGGCATGTACAGATCGATTCTGTGACCCAAGAATATCGAATTTTCGGGTGTTTTGAGCCTGAATTTGAGATATAAACGGGTACAGAAGATGCATGCACATATCGATTTAGGGCACATAAAATATCGATTTTCAACTTGTTTTGGGCCTGTAATTTGAAAATATTCTAACACTGAGTAGGCATGTACAGATCGCTCCTTGAACCCAAAAATAACGAATTTTTGTGTGTTTTGATCTCGAATTTGAGATATAAACGGGTAAAGAAGATGCATGCACATATCGACTTTGGGCACCAAAAATATCGATTTTTAGCATGTTTTTGCCCTATATTTTGAGAATATTCTAGTACTAAGTAGGCATGTACTGATCGCTTCTGGGACCAAAAAATATCGAATTTTCGGGTGTTTTGAGCCTGAAATTGATATATAAACGGGTACAGAAGATGCATGCACATATCGTCTTTGGGCACCAAAAATATCGATTTTTAGAATGTTTTGGGCCTATCTTTTGAAAATATTTAAGCACTGACTAGGCATGTACAGATCGCTCCTTGAACCCAAATATATCGAATTTTCGTGTGTTTTGATCTCGAATTTGAGATATAAACGGGTACAGAAGATGCATGCACATATCGACTTTGGGCACCAAAAATATCGATTTTTAGCAGGTTTTTGCCCTATATTTTGATAATATTCTAGTACTAAGTAGGCATGTACAGATCGCTTCTGGGACCCCAAAATATCAAATTTTCGGGTGTTTTGAGCCTGAATTTGAGATATATACGGGTACAGAAGATGCTTGCACATATCGATTTAGGGCACCTAAAATATCGATTTTCAACTTGTTTTGTGCTTGTATTTGAAAATATTCTAACACTGAGTAGGCATGTACAGATCGCTCCTTGAATCCAAAAAAATCGAATATTCGTTTGTTTTAATCACGAATTTGAGATATAAACGGGTACAGAAGATGCATGATTATATCGACTTTGGACACCTAAAATATTGATTTTTAGCATGTTTTGGGCCTATATTTTGAAAACATTCAAGCACTGACTAGGCATGTACAGATCGCTTCTGGGACCAAAAAATATCGAATTTTCGGGTGTTTTGAGCCTGAATTTGAGATATAAAAGGGTACTGAAGATGCATGCACAGATCGCTTCTGGGACGCAAAAATATCAATATTTCGGTTGTTTTGAGCCTGAATTTGAGATATAAACGGGTACAGAAGATGCATGCACATATTGATTTAGGGCACATAAAATATCGATTTTCAACTTGTTTTGTGCCTGTATTTTGAAAATATTCTAACACTGAGTAGGCATGTACAGATCGCTCCTTGAATCCAAAAATATCGAATATTCGTTTGTTTTAATCACGAATTTGAGATATAAACGGGTACAGAAGATGCATGAATATATCGACTTTGGACACCTAAAATATTGATTTTTAGCATGTTTTGGGCCTATATTTTGAAAACATTCAAGCACTGACTAGGCATGTACAGATCGCTTCTGGGACCAAAAAATATCGAATTTTCGGGTGTTTTGAGCCTGAATTTGAGATATAAAAGGGTACTGAAGATGCATGCACAGATCGCTTCTGGGATGCAAAAATATCAAATTTTCGGTTGTTTTGAGCCTGAATTTGAGATATAAACGGGTATAGAAGATGCATGCATATATTGATCTAGGGCACATAAAATATCGATTTTCAACTTGTTTTGTGCCTGTATTTTGATAATATTCTAGTACTAAATAGGCATGTACAGATCGCTTCTGGGACCCAAAAATATTGAATTTTCGAGTGTTTTGAGCCTGAATTTGAGATATAAACGGGTACTGATGATGCATGCACAAATCGACATTAGGCACCTAAAATATCGATTTTTAGCATGTTTTGGGCCTGTATTTTGAAAATATTCTGTCACTGAGTAGACTTGTACAGATCGCTTCCTGGTCCCAAAAATATCGAATTTTCGGGTGTTTTGAGCCTGAATTTGAGATATAAACGAGTACTGAAGATGCATTCACATATCGACATTGGGCACCAAAAATATAGATTTTTAGCATTTTTTGGGCCTATATTTTGAAAATATTTAAGCACTGAGTAGGCATGTACAGATCGCTTCTGGGACCCAAAAATATGGAATTTTCGGGTGTTTTTAGCCTGCATCTGGGATATAAACGGGTACAGAATATGCATACACATATTGACTTTGGGCAACTAAAATATCAATTTTAGCATGTTTTGGGCCTATATTTTGAAAACATTCAAACACTGAGTAGGCATGTACAGATCGCTTCTGGGACCCAAAAATATCGATTTTTGGGTGTTTTGAGCCTGAATTTGAAATATAAACAAGTACTGAAGATGCATTCACATATCGACATTGGGCACCTAAAATATCTATTTTCAACTCTTTTTGTGCTTGTATTTTGAAAATATTCAAACACTGAGTAGGCATGTACAGATCGTTTCTGGGACCCAAAAATATCGAATATTTGGGTGTTCTGAGCCTGAATTTGAGATATAAACAAGTACTGAAGATGCATTCACATATCGACATTGGGCACCACAAATATCGATTTTTAGCATGTTTTGGGCCTATATTTTGAAAATATTTAAGCACTGAGTAGGCATGTACAGATCGCTTCTGGGACCCAAAAATATAGAATTTTCGGGTGTTTTGAGCATGAATTTGGTATATAAACGTGTACAGAATACGCATACACATATTGACTTTGGGCAACTAAAATATCGATTTTCAGCATGTTTTGGGCCTGTATCTTAAAAATATTCTAACACTGAGTAAGCATGTACAGATCGCTTCTGGGAACCAAAAATATCGAATTTTCGGGTGTTTTAAGCCTGAATTTAAGATAAAAACGGGTACAGAAGATGCATGTACATATCGACTTTGGACACATAAAATATCGATTATTAGCATGTTTTGAGCCTATATTTTGAAAACATTCTAGCACTGAGTAGGTATGTACAGTCGGCCACAGTTCTGGCTGTTACAGTCAGCACTACAAACTCCAGTTGTCTGAAGTTTGTATCCCTGACTTTTCGAATCATGGGCTCGAAGAGTCTCAGGGGTGAAGAAGTGAGACGGTACAGGGGGCGGAAGAGAGAGGGAGGGAAGGGGGAGGGATAGCGGGTACAGACGAGAGAGAAGGACGGGGGAGGAGAAAGGGGGACAGAAACGGGTGTGTTTTTCAGTTTGAAAATGATAAAATTTCTCATGATAGGATTACTCAGAGTTGCCCCTTATTTCAATACCATACTGTGTGAATCGTGCTACTTAAATAAATATCGATCACAATAGTTATAATTATACACTGGAGTGTTAAAGTAAGCATCATACTGCCTTTCATGGCGTTCTTGGTCACAGCAATTGTTGTTACGGTTTGTTATTGCGTATAAAAACAAGCAGTTATTAGCCTGTTGCCTAGAGATAAACCTCCTCGAGCTACGATCAAATTTTGTTCATACGAAAGTTGAAAATAATTTGTTTATAACTATTAGGGGTGTAATACTACTAGTATTAACAGTACTCGATTTATTAACATTATAGTATAGGTTAAATAACTCTGGCTAAGATTTATACTGTATATTGCCAGACCCATGCTGCCATACAAGGAATGACAAACACTAGGCTATACCAATGCACTTATAATTTTCATAGTTGATACTAAAGATTTTTTTTTTTTATTACGGCGAATTAGGTAAAGCAGACATTATAGTAACGTTATTACATTGGCCAGGTAGTAATAAACTTATACAATCATTGGTCAGAGAAAAAGAGCAGAATCAGTGTTACCGAAAATTGTGGGTTTACTCTCTTTCTCTCTGTCTGTCTGTCTGTCTCGTGACGATGTTATGAAAGCTTTGTTGAATAAATTACTTCACAGAAACATTTCTTTGTTTATCACTAGTATAGTTACTGGAAACCCCCGCAAGAAGGTATGACTTACAATTTTTTTTTTCTTTTTTTTTCGTAGGCAATACTTGAGGGAATTTGGCCACCCTTTGAACCTGAGCCGCTTCCTTTTAAATCTTCACCTGTCTCTCTTTTCCTTCATGCTGGCTGTCCCACCTCAGTTAACATAAGTTACATTGGTTGGCTTATGCTATTTTACCCTCCACTCATTCTGTCCCCCTTCCCCCTCTCTCTCCTTCAGCCCACCCTCTCCTCCACCCGGCTCTCTCTCTCTCTCTCTCTCTCTCTCTCTCTCTCTCTCTCTCTCTCTCATTTCTGTCCCCTTTTCTCCTCCCCCGTCCTTCTCTCTCGTCTGTACCCCCTCTCCCTCCCTCTCTCTTCCGCCTCCTGCACCGTCTCACTTCTTCACCCCTGAGACTCTTCGAGCCCATGATTCGAAAAGTCATCGATACAAACGTCAGACAACTGGAGTTTGTAGTGCTGACTGTAACAGCCAGAACTGTGGCCGACTGTACAGATCGCTTCTGGGACACAAAAATATCGATTTTTTGTTTGTTTTTTTAGCCTGAATTTGGGATATAAACGGGTACAGAAGATGCATGCACATATTGACTTTGGGCACCCAAAATATCGATTTTTTGCATGTGTAACAAATACATGTATTTGTTATAATTATTAGATGCTGTATATTTAGTTTTGTTAAGATATGATTCGATGAATACATGAATCCATGTTCATGAATCTAATTTTCTGTGTTGTGAAAACTGTATGAAACTGTTTTCCTCAGTTCGAGACTTTTGGGGATGATTCATAACATATAATCCGAGGTGATGGAGGAGGAGAGAGTGAGTGTGGAAGGCAGTTCTGTTCTGGATCTCGCCCAGTCAAATACCGGTGGTGGTACAAGTCACTTCAAGTTCCTTCATTTATACCTTATTCTTGATTGTCATAGCTCTCAGTTAACGAGATCTTTTCTACATATCCTCTTGACTTATCCAAGAAACCTTATACCGGTACTCGACTGGGTGACTGACTATTGGTGATAACCCATACTATTCTCGTGCCTCATTTCTTCACCTTGGGAGAACGAAGTGTCTGCAACCCTACAGCTAAGTGTCATTTTGAGAGTCTTTACAGGTGCTTCATTGACTTTATTCTCCCTAACATCCAACTTAGGTTATTCTTTTTGCTACTTGTTATAGTTACCAAACTGGTCACACTGACATACGTTTCCCGCTGAAGTCATATTGACTTTGGAATTTGTTTATGTATCTAAAGATTGATTTGGCACCCTAATAGTAACTTCTAAAATTTTAAACTTTAACCTTAATATCCTTAGTGGCTAAGACAGTCTTAAGTGCCAAACCAAGGTTTGATAAGTAACAATTTTTTTTTTAAGTATTAATTTTTTTTAAGTATTATTTTTTTTAAGTAACAATTTTTTTAAGTATTATTTTTTTTAAATATCATTTGTTTAAGTATTAAATTTTTTTTTAAGTATTATTTTTTTAAGTATATATATTTGTTTTTGTATTACTTTTTTTAAGTATTAATTTTGTTTATGTATTAATTTTTGTTAAGTATTATTTTTATTTTAGTATTTTTTTAAGTATCAATTTTTTTAAGTACTATTTTTTGTAAGTATTATTTTTTTTTCATTTTCTTTTTGTAAGTATTAATTTTTTTAAGTATTAATTTTTTAATAAGTATTAATTTTTTTTAAGTATTATTTATTTAAGTAATATTATTTTTTTATTTATTTATTTTTTTTAGTATTAATTTTTTTTAAGAATTATTATTTTTTTTTTTTGTAAGTATTAAAAAAAAAATTGCCTCTTACATGGCAACACTGATTTCACGACACTGTCAATAATAACGTCAAAATCCATGATGGCCGCCAGTTTGTTTACATTGAGATGATGAATGTAAAAGTAATAATAATAACAATAATAATAACAATAGGAGTATTATAAAAAAAATGAAATATATTTGAATAAATACCAATGAATATTTAGAATCCAATAACTAGATAAATAAATAAATAGATAATAATAATAATAATGATAATAATAATAGTTAACACTCATAATCCCTTTTATTTACACCAGCATTGCTAATTTCTTCAGTGTTGTCATTTCCAAGGTAATTACCCCAGATTACCATAGTTTGGTGCCATTTAAGGTAAAGTTTGGCCCATTACCGTTTTGTAGCAGTGTTGCCACATCCGGCTAGGTCCCAGTATTCTGCCCCAGTCATTTCCTGTACTTTACCACGGTTATTTCCTGGTAGTTTGACCAGGTTAGATTCCGGTAGTTTGCCCAGATTAGGTCCCTGTGGTCTGATTGCGTCTAGGTTAGGTTAGGTTAGGCTAGGCTAATTTCAAAATGCCCCATTTGAATATGCCCTATCTTGGAAATGTCATAGAAGAAAATAGTCTTAGAATGGTCTAAATAAGTGGGTAATTAAAGTAGAAAAAAACGTACATGATAACGGCCGTTGTTTCAATATTTACCGTATTTTGCCACGGTCCTTACCACGTTTAGTTCCCGGTAGTTTGCCCAGGTTAGGTCCCGGTAGTTTACTGCAGTTTAGGTTAGGAGGGGAGACCACACTCTGACATGATAATTTTGTCCTAAATTTTGCATTTATCAATTCCATGCTAAATATGTTCTTTGAGGTCCTACGCATCATGTAGTAGCAACCAAACTTGCTTATCAGCCTTCAAACCCCTCCAACCCCCCCCCCCCCCAACTACCCCCAAACACACGAAATTCCATTTTTGTTTCCTATGTTATATATGGTCATTGAATTAGTAATTTGATTAGTATTATTATGTCCCCCATCCCCATAAACCCCACCCCATAACCCCCTACCCCATAAACCCCACCTAATAACCCCCACCCCACAACCCCATAAACCCCACCCCATAACCCCCACCCCACAATCCCCACCCCACAACCCCCACCCCATAACCCCCAACCCCATAAACCCTACCCCACAACCCCCAACCCCATAACCCCCACCCCACAACCCCTACCCCACAACCCCCACTCCACAACCCCCACCCCACAACCACCATCCCATAACCCCCACCCCATAACCCCCAACCCCATAAACCCCACCCCACAACCCCCAACCCCATAACCCCCACCCCACAACCCACACCCAACAACCCCCACCCAACAACCCCAAACCCCATAACCCCCACCCCACAACCCCCTCCCCACAACCACCATCCCATAACCCCCACCCCACAACCCCCACCCCACAACCCCCACCCCACAACCCCCACCCCATAATCCCCACCCCATAACCCCCACCCCATGAACCCCACCCCACAACCTCCAACCCCTTAACCCCCAACATCATAACCCCCATCCCACAACCCCCACCCCACAACCCCCACCCAACAACCCCAATCCCATAAACTCCACCTCATAACCCCCACCCCATAATCCCCACCTCATAACCCCCACCCCATAACCCCCACCTCATAACCCCTAACTCATAACCCCCAACCCCATAACCCCCACCCCATAACCCCCAACCCCATAAACCCCACCCCATAACCCTCAACCCATGATCCCCACCCCATAATCCCCACCCCATAATCCCCACCTCATAACCCCCACCCCATAACCCCCACCTCATAACCCCTAACTCATAACCCCCAACCCCATAACCCCCACCCCATAACCCCCAACCCATAACCCCAATCACATAACCCCCACCCCATAACTCTCTCCCCCTAACTCCCAATCCCCAACCCCATAACCTCCAACCTTGTTCACTACCCATATCGCGACCCTTCTTCACACGGTCAACCACGGCTGATAAGGAGGCCTACCCCTGGCCAGGCTGCATTCAAATTACACGTAGATGTCTTCAATACACACTCTATTCATTTTCTGAACAGTCGTAGACTATATAACAAACCCATATACAAATACACATACATGTGTGTGTGTGTTTTTTTTTTATGTAGAATACTCTATATGAAACTCACTGTGAATGAAAAAAGGAAAAAAACAGAAATGTAAAATGAAATTAGCCTTTACCCTCAAGTTGTCTCAAAGGATTCAGAACGCGACCATAAACAGCGCATCCTACCACTACCACTTTCCTTCACTTTTACTCTAGACTCTGTCGAGTATTATTGTACGAGCTCAAATCAAGCAAGCAAGCAATCTTTTTCTCAAGATGGGACCCAAGTCAAAGCTTAGAAGAAAGATGGCTGATATAGCGAGGAAGAAGGAGAAGGCCCTGGCTGCTATTGCAGAAAAAGCAGGGGAGCAACCACAACCCCAGCAACAGCCAGGACCATCAGGGGAGCAACCACAACCCCAGCCACAACCAGGACCATCGGGGGAGCAACCACAACCCCAGCCACAACCAGGACCATCGGGGGAGCAACCACAACCACAAGAGGAGGGGACAACCCAAGTGTCACCAGCCGCTGTGAAGAGACTGCTGCGAGAAAGTATCGCTGTTCCTCTTGACAGAGTGAAAGACGAATATGTCATGATTTCGAAGAGAAAATTGTTCCAAAATTTCAAAAAAAAATGTGAAAAGTGTAGAAATATTGCATTGGGTATCCCCAGTGTAGGAAGGCGACTTGGTGCAGCGAACAAAAATCGTGTGCGAGTGTAGTGTGTGTGGCGAGACGTCTGTTGCCTGGACCTCCTTCAGGTACGAACCACAGGGCAAGTATGATGTGAATATGAAGTTCGTAGAATTTGGCCTAGAAAACAATGGCTATAAAACACTTGAGGACATGGAAAAAGTGTTCGAGATGAAAATAATGTCAAGTACCAGGTTCTTTTACATTGCCCGAGAAATTGAGGCAAAAGGAATCCAAGATGGTGAAGTGAGTTTGAGACGAGCACGGGAACTCGTCCATGAATATCTTGAAAATGAACAACCAGGTTCTCCTGAAGTGAAGAATATAACAGTGACATGTGATGGTTCCTGGTCAAAGAGAGGGTTTGTGGCAAAGTTTTGTGTGGTACCAGTCATACACTTTGACACAGGACTTGTTGTGGACTATGAAATATTGAGTAAATACTGCAGAATATGTGAGAAAAATAAAAAAACAGAAGGTGACTGGTATGCTGCACATCAGCCACAGTGCGTAAAAAAACTTTTATGGAAGTTCTCCTGCAATGGAGACAGAGGGTTGGATGAAACTGTGGAAAAGGTCAGTGGAAAAATGTAACTTTCGATATACCACTGTAATTTCAGATGGTGACTCGAAGACCTACTCATCTGTAGTGAAAGAAAAAGTGTATGGAGATGTGGAAATTCGCAAAGACGAATGCATCAATCAAGTTGCAAAGAGAGTTGGGAAGGCATTGAGAGACTATGTACAAGAAAAGAGTAGGAAAGGAGAAGGTGTTGGAGGGAGGAGAAGAGGATCCCTGACCCAGGTTACTTTAGGGAAAATCCAGGATTTTTACAGGTATGCCATAATTCGTAACCTGGATGATGTGGAGAAGATGAAAAAGGCAATTTTTGCAATAATTGAACACTGTTGTAGCACCAATGACGATCCTTGCCACGAGCTGTGCCCAGAAGGAGTTGATTCCTGGTGCTTCTTCAACAAAGCTCGAGCTGAAGGAAAGCCTACTGGAAGCCATGACCAGCATATTCACCACCCAATACGCCAAGATCTCAAGGGTGACCTGTACGACATAATGAGAAAGTACAGCACAGATGAACTCTTGTCAAGGTGCACTGGACGAACACAGAATGCCAATGAATGCCTGAATTCAGTCATATGGAGCAAGTGCTCTAAAACTGTGTTTTATCAAAAGGAGAGGGTGCATTACCTGATTGCTAAGGCCATAACTGAGTTCAACTTTGGATTTGCGCATTCTGGAGGCCTTGTGTCTTCTGGAAAAATAAGGAAAAAAATTGGAACAGGGCAGGACGTGAAAAAACACAAATTGTTTGAAAGCCGCCAAGAAAAGAAGGAAGAAAGAAGATCAAAGAAACGAAAGGCAATGGAAGAAGAAACGAAGAAAGTCACCAAAGAAGGCACCACATATGAAGCAGGAGCCTTCTAAGCAAGGACGTGAGTAAAAGGGTAGAAGTAGCTGAGGAGGAAAGGGAAGAGCCAATCCCTGGTAAAAATAAACCCCTTTTCGTTGAGTCAGCTACTTCCATAATCCCCCAGGGGTGAGACAAGTTACACTTGTCGGTAAAGGCTAATTATATAGGTAAATAAACATATAAATAATGAATAAGTGAATGATCATACAAATAATTGCAGTGTATGCACACACACACACACACAAAAATTAAATAAGACCTCCCATACCCATCTCAAATCTCATTCTCCCTTCTCAGTCCATCATATGAACTGTTTATTATTCATAATGCATCATAATATTTTGCTATATAGCATAATATATCATAATATATCGTTATATGTATCATACTGTGCTGGTATATGTCAGTGATGAACGAAGAATAAAGATTCTCGTAGTTATATATGCAAAAATAATAGTTTACCATACATAAGACACATTCTCTATACTTGAGAAATGATAGAGTACGGAAAGGAAACAGGGGTTACTATTTTAGACTGCCCAACTTTCCTATATCATAAATTCGCAGTTTTCTCAAGACCCACTTTTTCAGGTGCAATTGATAACAGCTCGAACAGTGTTTGTCATGTTCATGAAGCTTTTCACAAGTGATATACGTATATATGAGCATATTTTGTTGTTTCCATTTCCTTGATAAATGATTACCCTATTTTTGAGGATTTTTTTCATCTCAGGAATTTTATCTCCCTTTTCAAGCGATTTCAATTTCCCATTTCTAGCAGTGATATGGGGTTCTTGGCTCATGACAGTGTTGCTGTATCTAGGGAGAGTGTTCACATAAAGTATGAGGAAGTTCTGAAAAAAAAAAAAAAAAAAAAAAAATCCCTCAGTTGGTGAAAAAAATTGGGAAAAATAATATTTGTTGTACGATTTCAATGAAAATTGGTTATTATACGTAAAAACACACGAGGAATACGATGGTAATGAGATTTTGTCTCTACAGTAAAAAGGAGCTGAGTTAGATAGTCAGATTGTGGTTTCCCCTAATTATGTCATGTAAGGTCATACTAATTTCAAAATTTGAATATGACCTAACTTGGAAATGGGGCATTTCCGAATAAAAGTGTTTTAGAATGTTATGAATTTGTGAATAAAGAAGATAAAAATATTGTAATAGAAAATGGCAATAGAATAGATAATTACCGGTTGTTTTTATTACTCATATTTCATAATGGTTTCCCTTGTCTATACAATTTTTTTTTTGTAATTAAAAAAATGGGTAAATTTTCTGAGCTACACGTGTGAAATTTTCAGACAAAATATTGCTTTTCCAAGATTTTTTCAAGTGATTAGTTCAATTTTTACATCCATTTATTGTGCAAATGTCCTGTTTTTAGACATACATACCTAACCTAACCTAATCTAATCCAACCTAACCCACCCCAACCAAACCCAACCCGACCCAACCCAACCCAACCCGACCCAACCCGACCCAACCCAATCTAACCTAATCTGGACCATTGCAGATTAGCGGGACCTAACCATAGCAGACTACCAAGACCTAACCTGAACAGCCTATACGGAGTTTCACAAGGTAAGACCTACGGTATATCAAACTTAGGGAAGTTTGACATTAACAACTTATATCACGTTCATACAATATTCAGTTTAAAGCAGAAATATTTATACAATATTCAATTTAATTTAAAGCAGAAATATTCATGCATTATTCAATTTAGTTTAAAGCAGAAATATTCATACACTATTCAATTTAATAAAGGCAGAAATATTGATACAATATCTGGAATAGTTTGGAGGAATCATTGCTCTAAATTTATCACCCAAAACAATGTGCTATATGCCACCTTAAGGAAATCAACCTTTTGTGGTCAATTTGGAGTCAATGTAGTCCTCCAAACTCTCATTATTCAGTAATGTTTTCAGTAATTTTTCATTAAGTTTTCCTGTCTTCTTGTGTTGTTTCAGATTCCCCATCCGGATAATCTTTGGGCATATAATTAATACACCCATATTTATCATTAAAACACACCTGTACTCTTCTGATTAGACCAGCTCCCTCAGTGTCTATTTCTTCATTTTCATGGGAACAGTCTACTTTTCTTTTGATTGAATTACTATTAGGCCCTCTATTTATATTATCAAACCTTGCCATTAACTGTTTAAATAAAGAGTCAAAACCTGTTCCAACAAGTGTTCCATCAATTTCATCTAAAAACGATGCTGGATAAGTTTTAACAATTCTCTCAGCAATTACTGCCAGTGATTTCTTCCCTGGTCTTTCTGAGATTTTTGATATATCATCCACCAACACTCTCACTATCTCTCTTCTAGCAGAAGGCTTCGGTCTCTGTCCTTTTTCTAAGGAAACGAGCAAATTTGTCTTTGAAAATCTTTTCCAGGGTATTGTATAATCTTGAGCCCAATGTGATTGGTTGTAGCTTGGCACTGATTTCTCCGTCATCTAGAGCTGAAACAGTTGGCTGAATTGAGTGTGTATCTTCCTGTGATGAGTGTGTATCTTGCTGTGATGAGTGTGTATCTTCCTGTGATGATTGTATATCTTCCTGTGATGATTGTATATCTTCCTGTGATGAGTGTATATCTTCCTTTGATGAGTGTGTATCTTCCTGTGATGAGTGTGTATCTTGCTGTGATGAGTGTGTATCTTGCTGTGATGAGTGTGCATCTTGCTGTGGTGAGTGTGTATCTTCCTGTGATGAGTGTGATAATTCCTGTGATGAGTGTGTATCTTCCTGTGATGAGTGTGTATCTTCCTGTGATGAGTGTGTATCTTCCTGTGATGAGTGTGTATCTTCCTGTGATGAGTGTGTATCTTCCTGTGATGAGTGTGTATCTTCCTGTGATGAGTGTGATAATTCATGTGATGAGTGTGATAGTTCCTGTGATGAGTGTGATAATTCCTGTGATGCCGGTGCCACTGAAATATTAAGAAAACCTATAAAAAATGTTGGTGTTGATTATGCATAGTACTTAAGCCCATATGCAATAACATGCCCATCCACAACACTGTACATAATTCACACAGTGCTTCCTTCCTTCACTTCTCCCTTCCTGCATTCCATTTTTGTATGAGTTAATTTATAAGAAACATAATTGAGAAGAAAATGAGACAACATTTCATCAAAAAGATGATGTATAAGTATTTTGTGGGTACATGGGAACAATAAGTTACATAACAAGCAACAGTGATACTCTGTTTTAATTGGACCTGCAGTTAAATGACAACCCACATCAAGTGTCTGAATATACAGTACTGTACCGGTACTGTAAAAAAAAAAAAAAGATTGGCCAAGTTTGCTAGGACACAACTCATAAGCTAATATAGAATATTACCTGAGTCTTAAATGCAGGCAAGAACTGTACAGTAAGGTAAACTAATCTTAAAAAAATATGGCATGCATTATACTGTACCTTGTTTCCATTTATCAATAAGTTTACGTGCTTGAATCTCTTTCTACATGGGTGTAAGATGGGATGCTTTCACATAGTGAATATCATTAACAGTTTCTACACCAATGCTGATAAGGTGTTCACACACTTCCTCCAGTAACTGTGGAGGAAGGGTTGGAAGAATATTTTTTCAATGGTCTCCTTGATTTCCTCAATCTCCAGTCTCTGATCCCTCCCAACGGGAACTGCCTTGACATGGTAGAGGGGCTTGTGTGTCTCTGAGACCTGGCGAGCTAGACTAGAGGGGGCTCCGGCCCCTGCTCTGCCCCGATTTCGGGGAGAGAGGGCTTCCCATGCTAGTAAGGTCACCAGTGAGAGACCAGACTAAATGGTTCCCATGCATTAGGCTGCCAGTACGGGCCAACAGCGCTGCCCTCCATAGGGACTGCCCTCTAGGGGCCATCCTATGTTGGATGGTTGGGTGTCTGGGCCGGGAGATGTTGGGGAAGCGGGTCTCAGCACCATCGTGCGCATTCTTTCGAGCCATTGGGGCTGCTTTTTAAAACGAGTGGCCCAGTGGGGGAAGAGGTACCCCGCCCACGGCGACCAGCGCTCGGTCCCCTCATCTGCCTGGTAGGTAGTAGCTCTTGGCTCCTGGGGCCAAAAACATCAAATCAATGATATATGGATAAAGAAAAGCCCCAATCTCTTCCTCGAGCGGTGGTCGACCAGGCCCCCGAGACGTCACTCTCTGGTCGTGGTAATATGCAGAAAGCTGCAAATAAGACTAGACCTAGCAGGTTGTGTGTTGTGTCGAAGAACCTGTTAGCGATTTGGACACGTTAATGTTAACGAATGTACTTGCATCCTTTTCCTATGGCGCTATCCACTCCATTTTTAAGTGTTTTGGAGTAGTTCTTCGAATCCGAATCACATATGACAGTGATTGTAGGTCTAATCGGTGCTATATTACTTTCAATACAAATGCTGCTGCCAAAGCAGCATTTGAGGCAAAAGATTCTCTGACGGTGGGGGATACTCATTGTAAAGTTCAGATGATGCGGTCCACCAATGTAGTTGACAGTGACAATGACTACTGCCCTAATATATTTGATGACTCTGTAGAGCATGTCCCAAAGGAATGTCGGGTTCCTACACCCTTTTGGTTTGTGGCTTACTACAGGGAGGGATGTGGTAACCTTATCCATGCTTCCCGGTATCTGGAGAAAGAAATTGGATTATTACCAATGGGCCACATAAAGAAATATGGTACGGGCATTTTAATCAGAGCCAAAGATCTTACACAGGCCATGATGCTCCTCAATCTCCCCTGTCCTTCTGATAGCATGTTTGAATCTATTAAACCACATCGAACATTTAATTATAGCAAGGGGCGTATATATAATGAGGACCTGTATGAATTCTCTGAAGAGGACATTCTCGCTATGTGCCCAGACAGTGTCCAACGAGTAACGAAGATGAAAGGCAGTAAAAATATGATCATCCTCACTTTCTATGGCTCGCATATCCCAGATCGCATTAACATTAACCCCACCTCATTTGAGGAAGCCTTTTGTTGAGCGTCCCCTACAGTGTTTCTGTTGTTATGAGTTTGGTCATGGGAGGAGGAACTGCAACAACCGTTCCCGGTGTGGTAATTGTTCTGCTTTTGACTCACATCTTACTTCTGAGTGTCGGTCAGAGAGTTACTGCTTTTAATGCAGAGATGCTCACCCCTTGCGTTCTCACCAATGTAAGATGTACCTCCTTGAGCAGGATATCCTCCACTTGGCTAATATTCAATTCATTAGCATAGGTAGTGCCAGACGGCAACTCAACTTCAGGCGACAGAAGGATGGTGGTGTGAAGACATACGCCTCCTCCCTTCGCCCTAAATTGGTTGCAGCACCCTCTCAACCCTCTCAAGAGGCAGCTGCTTTCTGCTTTTTGCTCGAGTGAGAATGTTTCTAAGGTTACTCTACATAATAGTTTCTCTGTCTTGGAAACTTTATCAGACACTCATTCTGTTGAACCTTCAACTGATGACAATTCTCAGACTTTAGCTAAAGGTGTCCATGTGGTAGAGGTTCACGCTGCCACACGCTCTCCAAAAAGGAAACTTAAGTCACCTAAACTGCCACAGAGATGCCTTCGTGGTTCCTCTGAGGCACTTGACTCTATAGATATTCCACCTTGTAAGGCAACCATCTCTGTGAACTCATCCATAGTTTCCTCTCAATTTCACCAGAAACGTTTTCGTGGCTCTGATGAATCTCTTGATTCAACAGAAGTTCCTCCTCGCAAGCTTCCTTCGGGATCATCAGAGGGGCGTGAAGTTAATGTGGATGCCACGGATGTTGTTACTTCAAAAGATTCAGTTTCTCTTCCGCTTGAGCAGCGGAGTGATTCTACCACCTGTATTATGGATGTTGATGTATCTGCCTGTGTCAGTGATACCACTGCTGTACAGGACAAAACCAATGTAATTGTTTCAAAGAATATCCCAGCTCATATACCTTCATCTTCTAACATATCAGATGCTTCAGGGACTCGTCTACGGGTCCCAATTACTGCCCCACATACTACTCCTCGGGTTCGCTCTTCTTCTAGTGGCCTAGGATTAGACAAATCTTATTGTTTGAGTAAACCCTCAGGTCGAGGTGGTAGTGGGAAGTACCTCCGTGAGGCTTCCCAAAAATCAGTACTAAAGTAACACCGTTTAAGGTCCTTTAGTGGAATTGTGTCCTTCTGTGGGGTGACAGTTCGGTCAACCCCAGGGGTGTTTTATTGGCTTCTTTTATAGAGGATGAGGGATTAGGGGTTTTAAATACGGGAGATGTGACACATTTTAATAGCACTACTGGGACTTTTACCGCCATTGACATTTCCCTCTGCTCACCCAGTGCTCTGTTGGATTTTACTTGGAGAGTGTTGCCTGATTTATATGGCAGTGACCACTTCCCTATACTTTTAGAATGTAACTGGTACGAACCACAGTCTCGTCTTCCTAGGTGGAAATTAGAGAAGGCTGACTGGCAGATTTTTAGAGAGCTAACTTCTTCGGTCTCTTCTGTAGCCGATTTTGGTAGCTCTGACGAGGCTATAACATATTTCACTGATATGCTCCACTCTGCTGCTCTCAACTCTATCACTAGAACTTCTGGTTACTTTCCCAAACGTCCTGTCCCTTGGTGGTCATCAGTCTGCACCAACGCTGTGCGGGAGAAGCGCGCTGCTTTCTCTCGCCTTCGTCGCAATCGTGGGGACCCTACTCTTTAAAAGGCTTCCGACGGGCAAGGGCTCGGGCTAGACGAGTTTTAAAAGAGGCACGACGTGCATCTTGGAAGGCCTATGTGTCTTCAATTAATACTAAAACTCCACTCACCCAAGTGTTCAGGAGAGTCCGTATGATGGCGAGGAAGTTTTCTCCTAGTTCTCCACCTGTACTTAAGGTCAATGGAATTAAGATCATGGATGGTTTGACAGTGGCCAATACCATGGCGGAGGCTTTTGCAAAAGCCTCCAGCCGTGACTCTCGACCTCTGGCTGTCAGGCATTAGTTAAGAGCCAAGGAGCATACTGTCCTGGATTTCTCAGGGAACGAGAATGAAAGTTATAACCATATATTCACCCTGAAAGACCTGCATTTTGCTCTCTCTCTCTGCGGCGACACTTCTCCTGGGCCAGACAACATCCCATATGCAATGTTACGACACTTGGGTGAGGAGGCGATCTCACTTCTTTTAGCTTTATATAACAGAATCTGGCTGGAGGGTGTCTTCCCTTCTGGGTGCAGGGTTGCTACCATCCTTCCTTTCCTCAAGCTGGGCAAGGACTCTGGTGTGGCCCTCAGTTATCGACCAATTGCCTTGACCTCCTGTCTCTGTAAACTATTTGGAAAGATGGTGAATGTCAGACTGGTATACTTCTTAGAACGGGGTGATTTTCTGTCTCCGTCCCAGTCTGGCTTTCGTAAACACCGTTCCACTACAGATGCTCTGGTCAGGTTGGAAGCTGCTGCATGCGAGGCCTTTGCACGACATCAACACCTTGTCTGTGTATTCTTTGATTTAGAGAAAGCCTATGACACTACATGGCAATATGGCATCCTGCAGCAGCTCCATTTATATGGCCTGCGGGGTCGCATTTCTTAAGGAGTTTCTCAGTGGTCGCAGTTTTTTCTGTGAGGGTTGGTACCACCCACTCAGCATCTGTTGCACAGGAGGAGGGCATCCCCCAGGAAAGCGTCCTCAGTGTCACATTGTTTGCAGTAGCAATTATTGCCATTGCCTCATCCCTTCCAGACGGTATAGCTAACTTGATGTACGTTGACGACCTAGCAGTCTGGTTTGCTGCTTCCCGTATGTCAGTGGCAGAGCGGCGCATGCAGCTTGCCCTTGACAGGGTGTCACGTTGGACTGGTTCACATGGGTTTCGATTTTCTCCTTCCAAGACAGTTGCTATGCACTTCTGCAGCATCCGAGGCATCCACCCCGATCCGGACTTATTCATGTATGGTCATCGGATACGCTGTGTCGAGGAGACTCGCTTTTTGGGTCTCCTTTTTGACAAGGTTTTGACTTGGGTGCCACACTTACGTACACTTAAGGTCTCTTGCCTCAAGGCTCTTAACCTGTTGAGGGCCCTGGGCCATACATCCTGGGAGGCTGATCGGGCCACCCTCCTCCGCCTATACCATGTTCTTATTAGGTCAAAACACGACTATGGGTGTGAGGTGTACTCTTCTGCCACCGATGCCCGTCTCAGAGTTTTAGACCCTGTTCATCATGCTGGAGTACGTCTGGCGACCGGAGCCTTCAGGTCGTCCCCAATCCCCAGTCTCCTGGTGGACGCTAATGAGCCACCTCATGATCTCCGTCGCCAGTCCTTGATGGTTCGTTGTTGGCATCGATTACATCGACTTTCTGACTCCCTTCCCTGCTTGGCAGTGTCATCTGATATCATGTCTCAGTACTACCTTTTACATTCTCGTACACCATGGCCCTTTGGCTTCCAGGTCAGGAAGGCTATGGAGGAGATGGGCATTGATGACTTACAGATTTGTCCTGTGAGGGTCCCCAGGGTGGCTCCATGGCTTTTTCCAGAAGTTTTTCCCTACACCTGCTTTACAGACAAGAAGGAATCTCTTTCTCCTCCAGTGGCTCGTTCCCTCTTTTTAGAACATGCCTTCACTCACAGGGAGTCCCTCCCTGTGTACACTGATGGGTCAAAGTCTGATGCTGGAGTTGGCTTTGGAGTTGTCTTTCCTGACTTTTGCCGTGGCGGCAGGCTCCCTTCTGTCATGTCAATTTTTACTGCTGAGCTCTCGGCCATTTTATATGCCCTCCAAGTAAATTTTACTCTCCCTCAGCCTCCGTTTACTATTTTTAGCGATTCCTGTAGTGCCTGGCAGGCCTTGTGTAATTTTAACTCTTCCCATCCTCTGGTGTTGGCCATTCTTGAGTGGCTTGTCCTCCTGGGTCGTCGTGGCCGCAAAATCACTTGTTGTTGGGTCCCGGCCCATGTGGGTGTTGATGGGAATGAGCGGGCTGACGCCCTGGCTAAGGCTGCGGTCTCCAATTCCCGGCCTCCTGCCAGGCATCATCCTGTTCCTGCAGTGGACCTTCGACCCTACATGGATGCTACTGTTTGTTCCTGCTGGCAGGACAGATGGGATGCCGTCGGGGCTAACAAGCTCCGCGACATCCGCCAGCACCTTGGTTTGTGGAGCTACAGTGGCCTGTCCCGCTGGTGGGAGACGGCTCTTGTCCGTCTGCACATTGGCCACACATTATTGACTCATGGCTTTTTAATGGAGAGGGCTCACCCTCCCTACTGTGATGATTGTCTGGTCCCTTTGACAGTGCAGCATCTTATTGTTGAGTGTCCCAGCCTTGTTGACCTTCGTCGAAGGCACCTCTCTGAGTACCAGGAGGGTGACGGTTCTTACAGTCTCTCTCAGGTCCTCGGGGAGGAGGCTTGTGGTGTGGGAGAGAACACCCTCTCGTATGTGGAGGAGGCTGGCCTTCTCCACAAATTGTGAATTTTATTGTATTTATGGCTATTAATTTTTAGGTAGTTAAAGTTTAATGTTTCTTTCGTTAATATTTCAATTCTTTTATATATCTAACTTAAGTAGGTTATTTCATTAATATATGATTTTTTGGAAGATGTGGGTTTTATTCATGCTGCTTCTCCCTTTCGAGGTAGTGAAAATTATTTAATCTTTTTACATATTTTATTAATGATGTAGATGACCATTTTATGTTGGGCGGTATATGACCATTGCTGTTGCGCCGCCAGATGCCTAATAGCATCAATAAATCAATCAATCAATCCAGTCTCTGATAATTAGAAAATAATTAGAAAATGAAACGGCTACTGCTAGATTAAACCCATAATGATCCAAACCAAGGAAGTAAGTTAACATAACTGCACATAGGCCTACCATATCTCATTAGAACAGTTTAACTTAGCTAGCTGAGCTCAGGGAAGCCGAACCCCAGTTTACAGAAGTCATTTAACCATTTTCATTTTACTTATGATTTTTGTGTAAAAAATTCAATGTAGAACACAATTAAAGGTAGAGAAGTGGAGTTACTTTAGTATGCTGTACATTACTCATATAAGCAGTTTTCATAATTACAGTGCATATGGTACAGTACTGTACTTTACCTGTCATGTAAATCACTGTCTCTCTACTACTTGTACTACAAGTATCACTATCACTGTCATCAGCTTCATAAACATCATGGTCCTTAGCTACAACCAATTCCAGTTCAGAATGTTTTAATCTTTTGTATGGAACTTTAACAATTAGCTTCCATTTCAGTTCAACCTTTTGTCATTTTCTTGAAATCATGCCCCAGGGAAAGGAGATGAATATAATGTACTGTAGTACTGGTATACAGTACTGTACAGGAAATCTAATGGTCTACATGAATATAGAATTATAATCTTTAAATTACCTTTTCAATTTTCTTGGAAGTCTTATGCAGATATATTGTGTTTGAGTGGGATCAACAATTATTTTCCTCTTTTGTAGTCAACCAGTGGGTAATAATCTAGGAGTTTAGAAAATTCTGTACATTTAAAGGAAGAGCATGGGAAGGTGTTCAATACTGTAGATAATTGCAACTCCTTGGAAATTTGTTCTGTGAATTTTTTTTACTAAAAATTATGCTTTTGTACAGGAGTTCAATATTATGAACTGAATCTCACCTAACATTAGACCCTGTTCACATTTACTTAACACCACATAGTGTCCCTTCTTGTATGGAGTCCCCATTATTGTCACTTCCAAGCTAACGTCTGCACCTTCAGTAATCTGACACATCATTAAGGCTTTTTTAATATCTGAACTTTATGTATCTGAGATTGACAAAATGTTTTTTACAACCTCTATATCAGTGGGAAAATATGAACTGGCCTGTTTGTATGCTTGTAATAACTGATGTTTTTCACTCATGGTCTGACACACATTCTTGAAGGAATGGGCACTTTTAATGCATCCTTTGAAGTAGCAGTGCTTGCTTTCAAAGCGTAATGTCCACAAACGAATTAATGGGCCAAACAGCAAAATTAGGTTTGGATAATGTTTTAGAAAATGATGCTTTGGCCTCAGTTTGTCATTTGAAAAATTCTTTGTCTGTCTTCTAAATATTCATTAATAAGTATTGCTAGATATGCAAGGTCAGAGTCGTCAAACTTTGGTGCACAGATAATTTCAGTAATGTTACGTAATAACAGGAACAACTGCCAAACAGGATCATTAACATCAACTATTTTGCCATATAATATAACAGGCAACAGCCTGATTAAACACCAGTTTTGTATAGCCTGACCACCTAATTTAGTACCTGAAGTATTTACTTGACATGGCATTGAGGCAGCATCTGTACCACGATAAAGAAACATAATTATACACTGATTAAGTTCTGCATAAGTTAGCCATCTCTTTTCATTTACTAAATTCTTCAATATCAGAGCAACATTATAATCACCAACACCCTAAAAAATGTCATGACCCAGGCATGGTGGAAAACCTGCTTTGCAGACATGATAATATTTCAGTGCATTGAATGGATAATTAAATTTAATACCTATGACATTATTTAAAATTTTGACAGTGTTCTCGTTTTAAAGTTGTTGTATTGCTAATGTATAGTCTTCCACTGTTCTCATTACACCAACATGCACAGGGTCAGTAGGAAATTCTTTTAGGGTTATGTTACAATATCTACAAAAATTTTCTGTAAAAGCACCAATGCCATGAAACCCCAAGTTATCCCAAGTAATGCAATATAGTGTCCCCTTCAAATTATCATTATTAATTTGAATGCCGTTGTTCTCAAGTTCCTTCAAGTCTTCAATTAATTTTGAAAATATTTTACTAAAACCAAAATGTTTAGATGGACTTATTTGCACCACCCCATTAATGACAGTTGATAATTACAGTCCAAGCACTGTAATGACACCCACACACCCACCACCTCATGAATGACTGTTGATATTTACAGTCCAAGCACTGTAATGACACCCACACACCCATAAACCCATGAATGACTATTGATATTTACAGCCCAATCACTGTAATGAAACCCACACACCCACCACCCTATGAATGACTGTTGATATTTACAGTCCAAGAACTGTAATGACACCCACACACCCACCACCCCATGAATGACTGTTGATATTTACAGTAAAAGGACTGTAATGACGCCCCACACTAACCACCTCATGAATGATGGTTGATATTTACAGTCCAAGCACTGTAATGACATCCACA
This sequence comes from Petrolisthes cinctipes, assembly GCA_033782935.1. Taxonomy (NCBI): domain Eukaryota; kingdom Metazoa; phylum Arthropoda; class Malacostraca; order Decapoda; family Porcellanidae; genus Petrolisthes; species Petrolisthes cinctipes. The sequence goes on from JAWQEG010000115.1 coordinate 3,403,242, forward strand.
CACCCACCACCCCATGAATGACTGTTGATATTTACAGTCGAAGCACTGTAATAACACCCACACACCCACCACCTCATGAATTACTGTTGATATTTACGGTCCAACCTCTGTAATGACACCCACACAACCCATGAATGACTGTTGATAGTTACAGTCCAAGCACTGTAATGCCACCCACCACCCTATGAATGACTGTTTATATTTACAGTCCAAGCACTAATGACCCACACAAACCCACCACCCCATGAATGACATAATTTTTACAGTCCAAGCACTGTAATGACACCCACACACCCACCACCCCATGAATGACTGTTGATATTTACAGTCCAAGCACTATAATGACAACCACACACCCACCAACCAATGAATGACTGTTGATATTTACAGTCCAAGCACTGTAATATCACCCTCACACCCACCACCCCATGAATGACTGTTGATATTTACAGTCAAAGCACTGTAATGACACCCTCACACCCACTACCCCATGAATTATGGTTGATATTTACAGTCCAAGCACTGTAATGACACCCACACACCCACCACCCCATGAATGACTGTTGATATTTACAGTCCAAGCACTCTAATGACACTTACCACACTATGAATGACTGTTGATATTTACAATCAAAATACTGTAATGACACCCACACACCCACCATTCCATGAATGAATGTTGATATTTACAGTCCAAGCACTGTAGTGACACCCACACACACACCACCCCATGAATGATTGTTAATATTTACAGTCCAAGCTCTGTAATGACACTCACACACACACCACCAAATGGATGACTGTTAATATTTACAGTCCAAGCACTGTAATGACAGCTACACACCCACCACCCTATGAATGACTGTTGATATTTACAGACTAAGCACTGGTATGACAACCACACACCCACCACCCCATGAATGACTGTTGATATTTATAGTCCAAGCACTGTAATGACACCCACAAACCCATCACCCCATGAATGACTGTTGATATTTTCAGTCTAAGCACTGTAATGACATCCACACACCCACCACCCCATGAATGACTGTTAATATTTACAGTCAAAGCACTTTAATGACACCCCCACACCCACTACCCCATGAATTATGGTTGATATTTACAGTCCAAGAACTGTAATGACACCCACAAACCCACCACCCCATGAATGACTGTTGATATTTACAGTCCAAGCACTCTAATGACACCCACCACCCTATGAATGACTGTTGATATTTACAATCAAAATACTGTAATGACACCCACACACCCACCATCCCATGAATGAATGTTGATATTTACAGTCCAAGCACTGTAATGACACCCACACACACACCACCCCATAAATGACTGTTGATATTTACAGTCCAAGCTCTGTAATGACACTCACACACACACCACCCCATGAATGACTGTTGATATTTACAGTCAAAGCACTCTAATGACACATACCACCCTATGAATGACTGTTGATATTTATAGTCTAAGCACTGTAATGACACCCACACACCCACCACCCCATGAATGACTGTTGATATTTATAGTCCAAGCACTGTAATGACACCCACACACCAACCACCCCATGAATGACTGTTGATATTTATAGTCCAAGCACAGTAATGACACCAACACACTCACCACCCCATAAATGACTGTTGATATTTACAGTCCAAGCACTGTCATGACACCCACACACCCACCACCCCATGAATGACTGTTGATATTTACAGTCCAAGCACTCTAATGACACCCTCACAACTTATGAATGACTGTTGATATTTCAAGTTCAAGCACTCTAATGACACCCACCACCCTATTGATGACTGTTGATATTTACAATCCAACCATTGTAATGACACCCACACACCCACCAACCCATGAATGACTGTTAATATTTACAGTCCAAGCACTGTAATGTCACCCTCACACCCACCACCCCATAAATGACTGTTGATATTTACAGTCAAAGCACTGTAATGACATCCACCACCCTATGAATGACTGTTGATATTTACAATCAAAATACTTTAATGACACCCACACACCCACCATCCCATGAATGAATGTTGATATTTACAGTCCAAGCACTGTAATGACACCAACACACACACCACCCCATAAATGACTGTTGATATTTACAGTCCAAACTCTGTAATAACACTCACACACACACCACCCCATGAATGACTGTTGATATTTACAGTCCAAGCACTCTAATGACACCCACCACCCTATGAATGATGGTTGATATTTATAGTCTAAGCACAGTAATGACACCCACACACCCACCACCCCATGAATGACTGTTGATATTTAAAGTCAAAGCACTGTAATGACACCCACACACCCACCACCCCATGAATGACTGTTGATATTTATAGTCCAAGCACTGTAATGACACCAACACACTCACCACCCCATAAATGACTGTTGATATTTACAGTCCAAGCACTGTCATGACACCCACACACCCACCACCCCATGAATGACTATTGATATTTACAGTCCAAGCACTCTAATGACACCCTCACAACCCATGAATGACTGTTGATATTTCCAGTTCAAGCACTCTAATGACACCCACCACCCTATTGATGACTGTTGATATTTACAATCCAACCATTGTAATGACACCCACACACCCACCACCCCATGAATGACTGTTGATATTTACTGTCAAAGCACTGTAATGACATCCAAACACCCACCATCCCCATGAATGACTGTTAATATTTACAGTCCAAGCACTGTAATGTCACACACACATCCACCACCTAATGAATGATGGTTGATATTTACAGTCCAAGAACTGTAATGACACCCCACACCCACCACCCCATGAATTATGGTTGATATTTACAGTCCAAGCACTGTAATGACACCAACACACCCACCACTCCATGAATGACTGTTACTATTTACAGTCTAAGCACTCTAATGACACCCACCACCTTATAAATGACTGTTGATATTTACAATCAAAACACTGTAATGACACCCACACACCCATCACCCCATGAATGACTGTCGATATTTTACAGTCCAAGCACTGTAATGACACCCACATACATACCACCCCATGATTGACTGTTGATATTTACAGTCCAAGCACTATAATGACAGCCACACACTTATTATCCCATAAATGACTGTTGATACTTACAGTCCAAGCACTGTAATGACACCTACACACACACAACCCCATGAATGACTGTTGATATTTACAGTCCAAGCTCTGTAATGACACTCACACACCCACCACCCTATAAATGACTGTTGATATTTTCAGTCCAAGAACTGTAATGACACCTACACACCCACCACCCCATAAATGTATGTCAATATTTACAGTCTGAGCACGGTAATGACACCCACAAACCCACCACCCCATGAATGACTGTCGATATTTACAGTCATAGCACTGTAATGACAGCCACACCCCCCCCACCCTATGAATGACTGTTGATATTTACAGTCCAAGCACTGTAATGACACTAATACACCCACCACTCCATGAATGACTGTTAATATTTACAGTCCAAGCACTTTAATGACACCCACCACCTTATAAATGACTGTCGATATTTACAATCAAAACACTGTAATGACACCCACACACCCACCACCCCATGAATGACTGTCGATATTTACAGTCAAAGCACTGTAATGACACCCCTACACCCACTACCTCATAAATTATGGTTGTTATTTACAGTCCAAGCACTGTAATGACACCCACACACCCACCACCCCATGAATGACTGTTGATATTTACAGTCCAAGCACTCTAATGACACTCATACAGCCACCACCCCACGAATTACTTGATATTTACAGTCTAAGCACTGTAATGACACCCACACACCCACCATCCTATGAATGAATGTTGATATTTACAGTCCAAGCACTGTAATGACACTCACACACACACCACCCCATAAATGACTGTTGATATTTACAGTCAAAGTTCTGTAATGACACTCACACACACACCACCCCATGAATGACTGTTGATATTTACAGTCCAAGCACTGTAATGACACCCACCACCCTATGAATGACTGTTGATATTTATAGTCTAAGCACTGTAATGACACCCACACACCCACCACCCCATGAATGACTGTTGATATTTATAGTCCAAGCACTGTAATGACACCCATACACCAACCACCCCATAAATGACTGTTAATATTTATAGTCCAAGCACAGTAATGACACCAACACACTCACTACCCCATAAATGACTGTTGATATTTACAGTCCAAGCACTGTCATGACACCCACACACCCACCACCCCATGAATGACTGTTGATATTTACAGTTCAAGCACTCTAATGACACCCTCACAACCCATGAATGACTTTTGATATTTCAAGTTCAAGCACTCTAATGACACCCACCACCCTATTGATGACTGTTGATATTTACAATCCAACCATTGTAATGACACCCACACACCAACCATCCCCATTAATGACTGTTAATATTTACAGTCCAAGCACTGTAATGTCACACACACATCCACCACCCAATGAATGATGGTTGATATTTACAGTCCAAGAACTGTAATGACACCCCACACCCACCACCCCATGAATTATGGTTGATATTTACAGTCCAAGCACTGTTATGACACCCACACACCCACCACCCCATGAATGACTGTTGATACTTACAGTCCAAGCACTGTAATTACACCTACACACACAACCCCATGAATTACTGTTGATATTTACAGTGCAAGCTCTGTAATGACACTCACACACCCACCACCCTATAAATGACTGTTGATTTGTTCAGTCCAAGAACTGTAATGACACCTACACACCCACCACCCCATAAATGAATGTCAATATTTACAGTCTGAGCACGGTAATGACACCCACAAACCCACCACCCCATGAATGACTGTCGATATTTACAGTCAAAGAACTGTAATGACAGCCACACACCCCCCACCCTATGAATGACTGTTGATATTTACAGTCCAAGCACTGTAATGACACTAATACACCCACCACTCCATGAATGACTGTTAATATTTACAGTCCAAGCACTTTAATGACACCCACCACCTTATAAATGACTGTTGATATTTACAATCAAAACACTGTAATGACACCCACACACCCACCACCCCATGAATGACTGTCGATATTTACAGTCAAAGCACTGTAATGACACCCCTACACCCACTACCTCATAAATTATGGTTGTTATTTACAGTCCAAGCACTGTAATGACACCCACACACCCACCACCCCATGAATGACTGTTGATATTTACAGTCCAAGCACTCTAATGACACTCATACAGCCACCAACCCACGAATTACTTGATATTTACAGTCTAAGCACTGTAATGACACCCACACACCCACCATCCTATGAATGAATGTTGATATTTACAGTCCAAGCACTGTAATGACACCCACACACACACCACCCCATAAATGACTGTTGATATTTACAGTCCAAGTTCTGTAATGACACTCACACACACACCACCCCATGAATGACTGTTGATATTTACAGTCCAAGCACTGTAATGACACCCACCACCCTATGAATGACTGTTGATATTTATAGTCTAAGCACTGTAATGACACCCACACACCCACCACCCCATGAATGACTGTTGATATTTATAGTCCAAGCACTGTAATGACACCCATACACCAACCACCCCATAAATGACTGTTAATATTTATAGTCCAAGCACAGTAATGACACCAACACACTCACCACCCCATAAATGACTGTTGATATTTACAGTCCAAGCACTGTCATGACACCCACACACCCACCACCCCATGAATGACTGTTGATATTTACAGTCCAAGCACTCTAATGACACCCTCACAACCCATGAATGACTTTTGATATTTCAAGTTCAAGCACTCTAATGACACCCACCACCCTATTGATGACTGTTGATATTTACAATCCAACCATTGTAATGACACCCACACACCCACCATCCCCATTAATGACTGTTAATATTTACAGTCCAAGCACTGTAATGTCACACACACATACACCACCCAATGAATGATGGTTGATATTTACAGTCCAAGAACTGTAATGACACCCCACACCCACCACCCCATGAATTATGGTTGATATTTACAGTCCAAGCACTGTCATGACACCCACACACCAACCACCCCATGAATGACTGTTGATACATACAGTCCAAGCACTGTAATTACACCTACACACACAACCCCATGAATTACTGTTGATATTTACAGTCCAAGCTCTGTAATGACACTCACACACCCACCACCCTATAAATGACTGTTGATTTTTTCAGTCCAAGAACTGTAATGACACCTACACACCCACCACCCCATAAATAAATGTCAATATTTACAGTCTGAGCACTGTAATGACACCCACAAACCCACCACCCAATGAATGATTGTCGATATTTACAGTCAAAGCACTGTAATGACAGCCACACACCCCCCACACTATGAATGACTGTTGATATTTACAGTCTAAGCACTGTAGTGACACTAATACAACCAACACTCCATGAATGACTGTTAATATTTACAGTCTAAGCACTTTAATGACATCCACCACCTTATAAATGACTGTTGATATTTACAATCAAAACACTGTAATGACACCCACAAACCCACCACCCCATGAATGACTGTCGATATTTACAGTCAAAGCACTGTAATGACACCCCCACACCCACTACCTCATAAATTATGGTTGTTATTTACAGTCCAAGCACTGTAATGACACCCACACACCCACCACTCCATGAATGACTGTTGATATTTACAGTCCAAGCACTCTAATGACACTCACACAGCCACCACCCAACGAATTACTTGATATTTACAATCCAACCATTGTAATGACACCCACACACCCATCACCCCATGAATGACTGTTGATATTTACAGTCAAAGCACTGTAATGACATCCAAACACCCACCATCCAAATGAATGACTGTTAATATTTACAGTCCAAGCACTGTAATGTCACACACACATCCACCACCTAATGAATGATAGTTGATATTTACAGTCCAAGAACTGTAATGACACCCCACACCCACCACCCCATGAATGACTGTCGACATTTACAGTCAAAGCACTGTAATGACAGCCACACACCCCCCACCCTATGAATGACTGTTGATATTTACAGTCAAAGCACTGTAATGACATCCAAACACCCACCATCCCCATGAATGACTGTTAATATTTACAGTCCAAGCACTGTAATGTCACACACACATCCACCACCTAATGAATGATGGTTGATATTTACAGTCCAAGAACTGTAATGACACCCCACACCCACCACCCCATGAATTATGGTTGATATTTACAGTCCAAGCACTGTAATGACACCAACACACCCACCACTCCATGAATGACTGTTACTTTTTACAGTCTAAGCACTCTAATGACACCCACCACCTTATAAATGACTGTTGATATTTACAATCAAAACACTGTAATGACACCCACACACCCATCACCCCATGAATGACTGTCGATATTTTACAATCCAAGCACTGTAATGACACCCACATACATACCACCCCATGATTGACTGTTGATATTTACAGTCCAAGCACTATAATGACAGCCACACACCCACTATCCCATAAATGACTGTTGATACTTACAGTCCTAGCACTGTAATGACACCTACACACACACAACCCCATGAATGACTGTTGATATTTACAGTCCAAGCTCTGTAATGACACTCACACACCCACCACCCTATAAATGACAGTTGATTTTTTCAGTCCAAGAACTGTAATGACACCTACACACCCACCACCCCATAAATGAATGTCAATATTTACAGCCTGAGCACGGTAATGACACCCACAAACACACCACCCCATGAATGACTGTCGATATTTACAGTCAAAGCACTGTAATGACAGCCACACAACCCCCACCCTATGAATGACTGTTGATATTTACAGTTAAAGCACTGTAATGACACTAATACACCCACAACTCCATGAATGACTGTTAATATTTACAGTCCAAGCACTTTAATGACACCCACCACCTTATAAATGACTGTCGATATTTACAATCAAAACACTGTAATGACACCCACACACCCACCACCCCATGAATGACTGTCGATATTTACAGTCAAAGCACTGTAATGACACCCCCACACCCACTACCTCATAAATTATGGTTGTTATTTACAGTCCAAGCACTGTAATGACACCCACACACCCACCACCCCATGAATGACTGTTGATATTTACAGTCCAAGCACTCTACTGACACTCATACAGCCACCACCCCACGAATTACTTGATATTTACAGTCTAAGCACTGTAATGACACCCACACACCCACCATCCTATGAATGAATGTTGATATTTACAGTCCAAGCACTGTAATGACACCCACACACACACCACCCCATAAATGACTGTTGATATTTACAGTCCAAGTTCTGTAATGACACTCATACACACACCACCCCATGAATGACTGTTGATATTTACAGTCCAAGCACTCTAATGACACCCACCACCCTATTGATGACTGTTGATATTTACAATCCAACCATTGTAATGACACCCACACACCCACCACCCCATGAATGACTGTTAATATTTACAGTCCAAGCACTGTAATGTCACCCTCACACCCACCACCCCATGAATGACTGTTGATATTTACAGTCAAAGCACTGTAATGACATCGAAACACCCACCATCCCCATTAATGACTGTTAATATTTACAGTCCAAGCACTGTAATGTCACACACACATCCACCACCCAATGAATGATGGTTGATATTTACAGTCCAAGAACTGTAATGACACCCGACACCCACCACCCCATGAATTATGGTTGATATTTACAGTCCAAGCACTGTCATGACACCCACACACCCACCACCCCATGAATGACTGTTGATATTTACAGTCCAATCACTCTAATGACACCCTCACAATCCATAAATGACTGTTGATATTTCCAGTTCAAGCACTCTAATGACACCCACCACCCTATTGATGACTGTTGATATTTACAATCCAACCATTGTAATGACACCCACACACCAACCATCCCCATTAATGACTGTTAATATTTACAGTCCAAGCACTGTAATGTCACACACACATCCACCACCCAATGAATGATGGTTGATATTTACAGTCCAAGAACTGTAATGACACCCCACACCCACCACCCCATGAATTATGGTTGATATTTACAGTCCAAGCACTGTTATGACACCCACACACCCACCACCCCATGAATGACTGTTGATACTTACAGTCCAAGCACTGTAATTACACCTACACACACAACCCCATGAATTACTGTTGATATTTACAGTCCAAGCTCTGTAATGACACTCACACACCCACCACCCTATAAATGACTGTTGATTTTTTCAGTCCAAGAACTGTAATGACACCTACACACCCACCACCCCATAAATGAATGTCAATATTTACAGTCTGAGCACGGTAATGACACCCACAAACCCACCACCCCATGAATGACTGTCGATATTTACAGTCAAAGAACTGTAATGACAGCCACACACCCCCCACCCTATGAATGACTGTTGATATTTACAGTCCAAGCACTGTAATGACACTAATACACCCACCACTCCATGAATGACTGTTAATATTTACAGTCCAAGCACTTTAATGACACCCACCACCTTATAAATGACTGTTGATATTTACAATCAAAACACTGTAATGACACCCACACACCCACCACCCCATGAATGACTGTCGATATTTACAGTCAAAGCACTGTAATGACACCCCTACACCCACTACCTCATAAATTATGGTTGTTATTTACAGTCCAAGCACTGTAATGACACCCACACACCCACCACCCCATGAATGACTGTTGATATTTACAGTCCAAGCACTCTAATGACACTCATACAGCCACCAACCCACGAATTACTTGATATTTACAGTCTAAGCACTGTAATGACACCCACACACCCACCATCCTATGAATGAATGTTGATATTTACAGTCCAAGCACTGTAATGACACCCACACACACACCACCCCATAAATGACTGTTGATATTTACAGTCCAAGTTCTGTAATGACACTCACACACACACCACCCCATGAATGACTGTTGATATTTACAGTCCAAGCACTGTAATGACACCCACCACCCTATGAATGACTGTTGATATTTATAGTCTAAGCACTGTAATGACACCCACACACCCACCACCCCATGAATGACTGTTGATATTTATAGTCCAAGCACTGTAATGACACCCATACACCAACCACCCCATAAATGACTGTTAATATTTATAGTCCAAGCACAGTAATGACACCAACACACTCACCACCCCATAAATGACTGTTGATATTTACAGTCCAAGCACTGTCATGACACCCACACACCCACCACCCCATGAATGACTGTTGATATTTACAGTCCAAGCACTCTAATGACACCCTCACAACCCATGAATGACTTTTGATATTTCAAGTTCAAGCACTCTAATGACACCCACCACCCTATTGATGACTGTTGATATTTACAATCCAACCATTGTAATGACACCCACACACCCACCATCCCCATTAATGACTGTTAATATTTACAGTCCAAGCACTGTAATGTCACACACACATACACCACCCAATGAATGATGGTTGATATTTACAGTCCAAGAACTGTAATGACACCCCACACCCACCACCCCATGAATTATGGTTGATATTTACAGTCCAAGCACTGTCATGACACCCACACACCAACCACCCCATGAATGACTGTTGATACATACAGTCCAAGCACTGTAATTACACCTACACACACAACCCCATGAATTACTGTTGATATTTACAGTCCAAGCTCTGTAATGACACTCACACACCCACCACCCTATAAATGACTGTTGATTTTTTCAGTCCAAGAACTGTAATGACACCTACACACCCACCACCCCATAAATAAATGTCAATATTTACAGTCTGAGCACTGTAATGACACCCACAAACCCACCACCCAATGAATGATTGTCGATATTTACAGTCAAAGCACTGTAATGACAGCCACACACCCCCCACACTATGAATGACTGTTGATATTTACAGTCTAAGCACTGTAATGACACTAATACAACCAACACTCCATGAATGACTGTTAATATTTACAGTCTAAGCACTTTAATGACATCCACCACCTTATAAATGACTGTTGATATTTACAATCAAAACACTGTAATGACACCCACAAACCCACCACCCCATGAATGACTGTCGATATTTACAGTCAAAGCACTGTAATGACACCCCCACACCCACTACCTCATAAATTATGGTTGTTATTTACAGTCCAAGCACTGTAATGACACCCACACACCCACCACTCCATGAATGACTGTTGATATTTACAGTCCAAGCACTCTAATGACACTCACACAGCCACCACCCAACGAATTACTTGATATTTACAATCCAACCATTGTAATGACACCCACACACCCATCACCCCATGAATGACTGTTGATATTTACAGTCAAAGCACTGTAATGACATCCAAACACCCACCATCCAAATGAATGACTGTTAATATTTACAGTCCAAGCACTGTAATGTCACACACACATCCACCACCTAATGAATGATAGTTGATATTTACAGTCCAAGAACTGTAATGACACCCCACACCCACCACCCCATGAATTATGGTTGATATTTACAGTCTAAGCACTGTAATGACACCCACACACCCACCACCCCATGAATGACTGTTGATATTTACAGTCAAAGCTCTGTAATGACATCCAAACACCCACCATCCCCATGAATGACTGTTAATATTTACAGTCCAAGCACTGTAATGTCACACACACATCCACCACCTAATGAATGATGGTTGATATTTACAGTCCAAGAACTGTAATGACACCCCACACCCACCACCCCATGAATTATGGTTGATATTTACAGTCCAAGCACTGTAATGACACCAACACACCCACCACTCCATGAATGACTGTTACTTTTTACAGTCTAAGCACTCTAATGACACCCACCACCTTATAAATGACTGTTGATATTTACAATCAAAACACTGTAATGACACCCACACACCCATCACCCCATGAATGACTGTCGATATTTTACAGTCCAAGCACTGTAATGACACCCACATACATACCACCCCATGATTGACTGTTGATATTTACAGTCCAAGCACTATAATGACAGCCACACACCCACTATCCCATAAATGACTGTTGATACTTACAGTCCTAGCACTGTAATGACACCTACACACACACAACCCCATGAATGACTGTTGATATTTACAGTCCAAGCTCTGTAATGACACTCACACACCCACCACCCTATAAATGACAGTTGATTTTTTCAGTCCAAGAACTGTAATGACACCTACACACCCACCACCCCATAAATGAATGTCAATATTTACAGTCTGAGCACGGTAATGACACCCACAAACCCACCACCCCATGAATGACTGTCGACATTTACAGTCAAAGCACTGTAATGACAGCCACACACCCCCCACCCTATGAATGACTGTTGATATTTACAGTCAAAGCACTGTAATGACATCCAAACACCCACCATCCCCATGAATGACTGTTAATATTTACAGTCCAAGCACTGTAATGTCACACACACATCCACCACCTAATGAATGATGGTTGATATTTACAGTCCAAGAACTGTAATGACACCCCACACCCACCACCCCATGAATTATGGTTGATATTTACAGTCCAAGCACTGTAATGACACCAACACACCCACCACTCCATGAATGACTGTTACTTTTTACAGTCTAAGCACTCTAATGACACCCACCACCTTATAAATGACTGTTGATATTTACAATCAAAACACTGTAATGACACCCACACACCCATCACCCCATGAATGACTGTCGATATTTTACAGTCCAAGCACTGTAATGACACCCACATACATACCACCCCATGATTGACTGTTGATATTTACAGTCCAAGCACTATAATGACAGCCACACACCCACTATCCCATAAATGACTGTTGATACTTACAGTCCTAGCACTGTAATGACACCTACACACACACAACCCCATGAATGACTGTTGATATTTACAGTCCAAGCTCTGTAATGACACTCACACACCCACCACCCTATAAATGACAGTTGATTTTTTCAGTCCAAGAACTGTAATGACACCTACACACCCACCACCCCATAAATGAATGTCAATATTTACAGCCTGAGCACGGTAATGACACCCACAAACACACCACCCCATGAATGACTGTCGATATTTACATTCAAAGCACTGTAATGACAGCCACACAACCCCCACCCTATGAATGACTGTTGATATTTACAGTTAAAGCACTGTAATGACACTAATACACCCACAACTCCATGAATGACTGTTAATATTTACAGTCCAAGCACTTTAATGACACCCACCACCTTATAAATGACTGTCGATATTTACAATCAAAACACTGTAATGACACCCACACACCCACCACCCCATGAATGACTGTCGATATTTACAGTCAAAGCACTGTAATGACACCCCCACACCCACTACCTCATAAATTATGGTTGTTATTTACAGTCCAAGCACTGTAATGACACCCACACACCCACCACCCCATGAATGACTGTTGATATTTACAGTCCAAGCACTCTACTGACACTCATACAGCCACCACCCCACGAATTACTTGATATTTACAGTCTAAGCACTGTAATGACACCCACACACCCACCATCCTATGAATGAATGTTGATATTTACAGTCCAAGCACTGTAATGACACCCACACACACACCACCCCATAAATGACTGTTGATATTTACAGTCCAAGTTCTGTAATGACACTCACACACACACCACCCCATGAATGACTGTTGATATTTACAGTCCAAGCACTCTAATGACACCCACCACCCTATTGATGACTGTTGATATTTACAATCCAACCATTGTAATGACACCCACACACCCACCACCCCATGAATGACTGTTAATATTTACAGTCCAAGCACTGTAATGTCACCCTCACACCCACCACCCCATGAATGACTGTTGATATTTACAGTCAAAGCACTGTAATGACATCGAAACACCCACCATCCCCATTAATGACTGTTAATATTTACAGTCCAAGCACTGTAATGTCACACACACATCCACCACCCAATGAATGATGGTTGATATTTACAGTCCAAGAACTGTAATGACACCCGACACCCACCACCCCATGAATTATGGTTGATATTTACAGTCCAAGCACTGTCATGACACCCACACACCCACCACCCCATGAATGACTGTTGATATTTACAGTCCAATCACTCTAATGACACCCTCACAATCCATAAATGACTGTTGATATTTCCAGTTCAAGCACTCTAATGACACCCACCACCCTATTGATGACTGTTGATATTTACAATCCAACCATTGTAATGACACCCACACACCCACCACCCCATGAATGATGGTTGATATTTACAGTCCAAGAACTGTAATGAAACCCCACACCCACCACCCCATGAATTAGGGTTGATATTTACAGTCCAAGCACTGTAATGACACCCACACACCCATCACCCCATGAATGACTGTCGATATTTTACAGTCCAAGCACTGTAATGACACCCACATACATACCACCCCATGATTGACTGTTGATATTTACAGTCCAAGCACTATAATGATAGCCACACACCCACTATCCCATAAATGACTGTTGATACTTACAGTCCAAGCACTGTAATTACACCTACACACACAACCCCATAAATTACTGTTGATATTTACAGTCCAAGCTCTGTAATGACACTCACACACCCACCACCCTATAAATGACTGTTGATTTTTTCAGTCCAAGAACTGTAATGACACCTACACACCCACCACCCCATAAATAAATGTCAATATTTACAGTCTGAGCACTGTAATGACACCCACAAACCCACCACCCCATGAATGACTGTCGATATTTACAGTCAAAGCACTGTAATGACAGCCACACATCCCCCACACTATGAATGACTGTTGATATTTACAGTCTAAGCACTGTAATGACACTAATACACCCAACACTCCATGAATGACTGTTAATATTTACAGTCCAAGCACTTTAATGACATCCACCACCTTATAAATGACTGTTGATATTTACAATCAAAACACTGTAATGACACCCACACACCCACCACCCCATGAATGACTGTCGATATTTACAGTCAAAGCACTGTAATGACACCCCCACACCCACTACCTCATAAATTATGGTTGTAATTTACAGTCCAAGCACTGTAATGACACCCACACACCCACCACCCCATGAATGACTGTTGATATTTACAATCCAAGCACTCTAATGACACTCACACAGCCACCACCCCACGAATTACTTGATATTTACAGTCTAAGCACTGTAATGACACCCACACACCCACCATCCCATGAATGAATGTTGATATTTACAGTCCAAGAACTGTAATGACACACGCACACACACCACCCCATAAATGACTGTTGATATTTACAGTCCAAGCTCTGTAATGACACTCACACACACACCACCCCATGAATGACTGTTGATATTTACAGTCCAAGCACTCTAATGACACCCACCACCCTATGAATGACTGTTGATATTTATAGTCTAAGCACTGTAATGACACCCACACACCCACCACCCCATGAATGACTGTTGATATTTATAGTCCAAGCACTGTAATGACACCCACACACCCACCATCCCATGAATGACTGTTGATATTTATAGTCCAAGCACTGTAATGACACCAACACACTCACCACCCCATAAATGACTGTTGATATTTACAGTCCAAACACTGTCATGACACCCACACACCCACCACCCCATGAATGACTGTTGATATTTACAGTCCAAGCACTCTAATGACACCCTCACAACCCATGAATGACTGTTGATATTTCCAGGTCAAGCACTCTAATGACACCCACCACCCTATTGATGACTGTTGATATTTACAATCCAACCATTGTAATGACACCCACACACCCACCACCCCATGAATGACTGTTAATATTTACAGTCCAAGCACTGTAATGTCACCTTCACACCTACCACCCCATGAATGACTGTTGATATTTACAGTCAAAGCACTGTAATGACATCCAAACACCCACTATCCCCATGAATGACTGTTAATATTTACAGTCCAAGCACTGTAATGTCACACACACATCCACCACCCAATGAATGATGGTTGATATTTACAGTCCAAGAACTGTAATGACACCCCACACCCACCACCCCATGCATTATGGTTGATATTTACAGTCCAAGCACTGTAATGACATCAACACACCCACCACTCCATAAATGACTGTTACTGTTTACAGTCTAAGCACTCTAATGACACCCACCACCATATAAATGACTGTTGATATTTACAATCAAAACACTGTAATGACACCCACACACCCATCACCCCATGAATGACTGTCGATATTTTACCGTCCAAGCACTGTAATGACACCCACATACATACCACCCCATGATTGACAGTTGATATTTACAGTCCAAGCACTATAATGACAGCCACACACCAACTATCCCATAAATGACTGTTGATACTTACAGTCCAATCACTGTAATGACACCTACACACACACAACTCCATGAATGACTGTTGATATTTACAGTCCAAGCTCTGTAATGACACTCTCACACCCACCACCCTATAAATGACCGTTGATTTTTTCAGTCCAAGAACTGTAATGACACCCACACACCCACCACCCCATAAATGAATGTCAATATTTACAGTCTGAGCACTGTAATGACACCCACAAACCCACCACCCCATGAATGACTGTCGATATTTTCAGTCAAAGCACTGTAATGACAGCCACACACCCCCCACCCTATGAATGACTGTTGATATTTACAGTCTAAGAACTGTAATGACACTAATACACCCAACACTCCATGAATGACTGTTAATATTTACAGTCCAAGCACTTTAATGACATCCACCACCTTATAAATGATTGTTGATATTTACAATCAAAACACTGTAATGACACCCACACACCCACCACCCCATGAATGACTGTCGATATTTACTGTCAAAGCACTGTAATGACACCCCCACACTCACTACCTCATAAATTATAGTTGTTATTTACAGTCCAAGCACTGTAATGACACCCACACACCCACCACCCCATGAATGACTGTTGATATTTACAGTCCAAGCACTCTAATGACACTCACACAGCCACCACCCCACGAATTACTTGATATTTACAGTCTAAGCACTGTAATGACACCCACACACATACCTCCCCATGATTGACTGTTGATATTTACAGTTCAAGCACTTTAATGATAGCCACACACCAACTATCCCATAAATGACTGTTGATACTTACAGTCCAATCACTGTAATGACACCCACACACCTACCACCCCATGAATGACTGTTGATATTTATAGTCCAAGCACTCTAATGACACCCTCACAACCCATGAATGACTGTTGATATTTCCAGTTCAAGCACTCTAATGACACCCACCACCCTATTGATGACTGTTGATATTTACAATCCAACCATTGTAATGACACCCACACACCCACCACCCCATGAATGACTGTTAATATTTACAGTCCAAGCACTGTAATGTCGCCCTCACACCCACCACCCCATGAATGACTGTTGATATTTACAGTCAAAGCACTGTAATGACATCCAAACACCCACCACCCTATGAATGACTGTTGATATTTACAGTCTAAGCACTGTAATGACACCCACACACCCACCACCCTATAAATGACTGTTGATATTTACAGTCCAAGCACTCTAATAACACCCTCACAACCCATGAATGACTGTTGATATTTACAATCAAAACACTGTAATGACAACCACACACCCACCACCCCATGAATGACTGTTGATATTTACAGTCCAAGTACTGTAATGACACTTACACAGCCACCACCCCATGAATGACTTGATATTTTAAGTCTAAGCACTGTAATGACACCCACAAACCTACCACCCCATTAATGACTGTTGATATTTATAGTCCAAGCACTGTAATGACACCCGAACACCCACCAACCCATGAATGACTGTTGATATTTACAGTCCAAGCACTGTAATGACATCCACACACCTATCACCCCATGAATGACTGTTGATATTTACAGTCCAAGCACTGTAATGCCACCCACCACCCCATGAATGACTGTTGATATTTACAGTCCATGCACTAATGACACACACACACACCTACCATCCCATGAATGACTTGATATTTACAGTCCAAGCACTGTAATGACACCCACACACCCATCACCCCATGAATGACTGTTGATATTTACAGTCCAAGCACTATAATGAGACTCACACACTCACCACCCCATGAATGACTATTAATGTTTACAGTCCAAGCACTGTAATGACACCCTCACACCCACCATCCCATGAATGACTGTTGATATTTACAGTCAAAGCACTGTAATAACACCCCCACACCCACCACCCAATGAATTATGGTTGATATTTACAGTCCAAGAACTGTAATGACACCCACACACCAACCACACAATCGATGACTGTTGATATTTACAGTCCAAGCACTCTAATGACACCCACCACCCTATGAATGACTGTTGATATTTACAATCAAAACATTGTAATGACACCCACACACCAACCACCCCATGAATGACTGTTGATATTTACAGTCCAAGTAATGTAATGACACTCACACAGCCACCACACCATGAATTACTGTTGATATTTACAGTCCAAGCACTGTAATAACAGCCAAACACCCACCACCTCATGAATGACTGTTTTTATTTACAGTCTAAGCACTATAATGACACCCACACACCCACCTACCCAAGAATGACTATTGATATTTACAGTCCAATCATTGTAATGACACCCACACACCAACCACCACATGAATGACTGTTGATATTTACAGTCCAAGCACTGTAATGACAGCCAAACACCCACCACCCAATAAATGACTGTTGATATTTACAGTCTAAGCACTGTAATGACACCCACACACCCACCACCCCAAGAATAACTGTCGATATTTACAGTCAAAGCACTGTAATGACACCCTCACACACACTACCTCATAAATTATGGTTGTTATTTACAGTCCAACCACTGTAATGACACCCACACCCCCACCACCCCATGAATGACTGTTGATATTTACAGTCCAAGCACTCTAATGACACCCACCACCCTATAAATGGCTGTTGATATTTATAGTCCAAGCACTGTAATGACACCCACACACCCACCACCCCATAAATGAATGTCAATATTTACAGTCTGAGCACGGTAATGACACCCACAAACCCACCACCCCATGAATGACTGTCGACATTTACAGTCAAAGCACTGTAATGACAGCCACACACCCCCCACCCTATGAATGACTGTTGATATTTACAGTCAAAGCACTGTAATGACATCCAAACACCCACCATCCCCATGAATGACTGTTAATATTTACAGTCCAAGCACTGTAATGTCACACACACATCCACCACCTAATGAATGATGGTTGATATTTACAGTCCAAGAACTGTAATGACACCCCACACCCACCACCCCATGAATTATGGTTGATATTTACAGTCCAAGCACTGTAATGACACCAACACACCCACCACTCCATGAATGACTGTTACTTTTTACAGTCTAAGCACTCTAATGACACCCACCACCTTATAAATGACTGTTGATATTTACAATCAAAACACTGTAATGACACCCACACACCCATCACCCCATGAATGACTGTCGATATTTTACAGTCCAAGCACTGTAATGACACCCACATACATACCACCCCATGATTGACTGTTGATATTTACAGTCCAAGCACTATAATGACAGCCACACACCCACTATCCCATAAATGACTGTTGATACTTACAGTCCTAGCACTGTAATGACACCTACACACACACAACCCCATGAATGACTGTTGATATTTACAGTCCAAGCTCTGTAATGACACTCACACACCCACCACCCTATAAATGACAGTTGATTTTTTCAGTCCAAGAACTGTAATGACACCTACACACCCACCACCCCATAAATGAATGTCAATATTTACAGTCTGAGCACGGTAATGACACCCACAAACACATCACCCCATGAATGACTGTCGATATTTACAGTCAAAGCACTGTAATGACAGCCACACAACCCCCACCCTATGAATGACTGTTGATATTTACAGTTAAAGCACTGTAATGACACTAATACACCCACAACTCCATGAATGACTGTTAATATTTACAGTCCAAGCACTTTAATGACACCCACCACCTTATAAATGACTGTCGATATTTACAATCAAAACACTGTAATGACACCCACACACCCACCACCCCATGAATGACTGTCGATATTTACAGTCAAAGCACTGTAATGACACCCCCACACCCACTACCTCATAAATTATGGTTGTTATTTACAGTCCAAGCACTGTAATGACACCCACACACCCACCACCCCATGAATGACTGTTGATATTTACAGTCCAAGCACTCTACTGACACTCATACAGCCACCACCCCACGAATTACTTGACATTTACAGTCTAAGCACTGTAATGACACCCACACACCCACCATCCTATGAATGAATGTTGATATTTACAGTCCAAGCACTGTAATGACACCCACACACACACCACCCCATAAATGACTGTTGATATTTACAGTCCAAGTTCTGTAATGACACTCACACACACACCACCCCATGAATGACTGTTGATATTTACAGTCCAAGCACTCTAATGACACCCACCACCCTATTGATGACTGTTGATATTTACAATCCAACCATTGTAATGACACCCACACACCCACCACCCCATGAATGACTGTTAATATTTACAGTCCAAGCACTGTAATGTCACCCTCACACCCACCACCCCATGAATGACTGTTGATATTTACAGTCAAAGCACTGTAATGACATCGAAACACCCACCATCCCCATTAATGACTGTTAATATTTACAGTCCAAGCACTGTAATGTCACACACACATCCACCACCCAATGAATGATGGTTGATATTTACAGTCCAAGAACTGTAATGACACCCGACACCCACCACCCCATGAATTATGGTTGATATTTACAGTCCAAGCACTGTCATGACACCCACACACCCACCACCCCATGAATGACTGTTGATATTTACAGTCCAATCACTCTAATGACACCCTCACAATCCATGAATGACTGTTGATATTTCCAGTTCAAGCACTCTAATGACACCCACCACCCTATTGATGACTGTTGATATTTACAATCCAACCATTGTAATGACACCCACCACCCCATGAATGATGGTTGATATTTACAGTCCAAGAACTGTAATGAAACCCCACACCCACCACCCCATGAATTAGGGTTGATATTTACAGTCCAAGCACTGTAATGACACCAACACACCCACCACTCCATGAATGACTGTTACTATTTACAGTCTAAGCACTCTAATGACACCCACCACCTTATAAATGACTGTTGATATTTACAATCAAAACACTGTAATGACACCCACACACCCATCACCCCATGAATGACTGTCGATATTTTACAGTCCAAGCACTGTAATGACACCCACATACATACCACCCCATGATTGACTGTTGATATTTACAGTCCAAGCACTATAATGATAGCCACACACCCACTATCCCATAAATGACTGTTGATACTTACAGTCCAAGCACTGTAATTACACCTACACACACAACCCCATAAATTACTGTTGATATTTACAGTCCAAGCTCTGTAATGACACTCACACACCCACCACCCTATAAATGACTGTTGATTTTTTCAGTCCAAGAACTGTAATGACACCTACACACCCACCACCCCATAAATAAATGTCAATATTTACAGTCTGAGCACTGTAATGACACCCACAAACCCACCACCCCATGAATGACTGTCGATATTTACAGTCAAAGCACTGTAATGACAGCCACACATCCCCCACACTATGAATGACTGTTGATATTTACAGTCTAAGCACTGTAATGACACTAATACACCCAACACTCCATGAATGACTGTTAATATTTACAGTCCAAGCACTTTAATGACATCCACCACCTTATAAATGACTGTTGATATTTACAATCAAAACACTGTAATGACACCCACACACCCACCACCCCATGAATGACTGTCGATATTTACAGTCAAAGCACTGTAATGACACCCCCACACCCACTACCTCATAAATTATGGTTGTAATTTACAGTCCAAGCACTGTAATGACACCCACACACCCACCACCCCATGAATGACTGTTGATATTTACAATCCAAGCACTCTAATGACACTCACACAGCCACCACCCCACGAATTACTTGATATTTACAGTCTAAGCACTGTAATGACACCCACACACCCACCATCCCATGAATGAATGTTGATATTTACAGTCCAAGAACTGTAATGACACACGCACACACACCACCCCATAAATGACTGTTGATATTTACAGTCCAAGCTCTGTAATGACACTCACACACACACCACCCCATGAATGACTGTTGATATTTACAGTCCAAGCACTCTAATGACACCCACCACCCTATGAATGACTGTTGATATTTATAGTCTAAGCACTGTAATGACACCCACACACCCACCACCCCATGAATGACTGTTGATATTTATAGTCCAAGCACTGTAATGACACCCACACACCCACCATCCCATGAATGACTGTTGATATTTATAGTCCAAGCACTGTAATGACACCAACACACTCACCACCCCATAAATGACTGTTGATATTTACAGTCCAAACACTGTCATGACACCCACACACCCACCACCCCATGAATGACTGTTGATATTTACAGTCCAAGCACTCTAATGACACCCTCACAACCCATGAATGACTGTTGATATTTCCAGTTCAAGCACTCTAATGACACCCACCACCCTAATGATGACTGTTGATATTTACAATCCAACCATTGTAATGACACCCACACACCCACCACCCCATGAATGACTGTTAATATTTACAGTCCAAGCACTGTAATGTCACCTTCACACCTACCACCCCATGAATGACTGTTGATATTTACAGTCAAAGCACTGTAATGACATCCAAACACCCACTATCCCCATGAATGACTGTTAATATTTACAGTCCAAGCACTGTAATGTCACACACACATCCACCACCCAATGAATGATGGTTGATATTTACAGTCCAAGAACTGTAATGACACCCCACACCCACCACCCCATGCATTATGGTTGATATTTACAGTCCAAGCACTGTAATGACATCAACACACCCACCACTCCATAAATGACTGTTACTGTTTACAGTCTAAGCACTCTAATGACACCCACCACCATATAAATGACTGTTGATATTTACAATCAAAACACTGTAATGACACCCACACACCCATCACCCCATGAATGACTGTCGATATTTTACCGTCCAAGCACTGTAATGACACCCACATACATACCACCCCATGATTGACAGTTGATATTTACAGTCCAAGCACTATAATGACAGCCACACACCAACTATCCCATAAATGACTGTTGATACTTACAGTCCAATCACTGTAATGACACCTACACACACACAACTCCATGAATGACTGTTGATATTTACAGTCCAAGCTCTGTAATGACACTCTCACACCCACCACCCTATAAATGACCGTTGATTTTTTCAGTCCAAGAACTGTAATGACACCCACACACCCACCACCCCATAAATGAATGTCAATATTTACAGTCTGAGCACTGTAATGACACCCACAAACCCACCACCCCATGAATGACTGTCGATATTTTCAGTCAAAGCACTGTAATGACAGCCACGCACCCCCCACCCTATGAATGACTGTTGATATTTACAGTCTAAGAACTGTAATGACACTAATACACCCAACACTCCATGAATGACTGTTAATATTTACAGTCCAAGCACTTTAATGACATCCACCACCTTATAAATGATTGTTGATATTTACAATCAAAACACTGTAATGACACCCACACACCCACCACCCCATGAATGACTGTCGATATTTACTGTCAAAGCACTGTAATGACACCCCCACACTCACTACCTCATAAATTATAGTTGTTATTTACAGTCCAAGCACTGTAATGACACCCACACACCCACCACCCCATGAATGACTGTTGATATTTACAGTCCAAGCACTCTAATGACACTCACACAGCCACCACCCCACGAATTACTTGATATTTACAGTCTAAGCACTGTAATGACACCCACACACATACCTCCCCATGATTGACTGTTGATATTTACAGTTCAAGCACTTTAATGACAGCCACACACCAACTATCCCATAAATGACTGTTGATACTTACAGTCCAATCACTGTAATGACACCCACACACCCACCACCCCATGAATGACTGTTGATATTTACAGTCCAAGCACTCTAATGACACCCTCACAACCCATGAATGACTGTTGATATTTCCAGTTCAAGCACTCTAATGACACCCACCACCCTATTGATGACTGTTTAATATTTACAATCCAACCATTGTAATGACACCCACACACCCACCACCCCATGAATGACTGTTAATATTTACAGTCCAAGCACTGTAATGTCGCCCTCACACCCACCACCCCATGAATGACTGTTGATATTTACAGTCAAAGCACTGTAATGACATCCAAACACCCACCACCCTATGAATGACTGTTGATATTTACAGTCTAAGCACTGTAATGACACCCACACACCCACCACCCTATAAATGACTGTTGATATTTACAGTCCAAGCACTCTAATAACACCCTCACAACCCATGAATGACTGTTGATATTTACAATCAAAACACTGTAATGACAACCACACACCCACCACCCCATTAATGACTGTTGATATTTATAGTCCAAGCACTGTAATGACACCCACACACCCACCAACCCATGAATGACTGTTGATATTTACAGTCCAAGCACTGTAATGACATCCACACACCTATCACCCCATGAATGACTGTTGATATTTACAGTCCAAGCACTGTAATGCCACCCACCACCCCATGAATGACTGTTGATATTTACAGTCCATGCACTAATGACACACACACACCTACCATCCCATGAATGACTTGATATTTACAGTCCAAGCACTGTAATGACACCCACACACCCATCACCCCATGAATGACTGTTGATATTTACAGTCCAAGCACTATAATGAGACTCACACACTCACCACCCCATGAATGACTATTAATGTTTACAGTACAAGCACTGTAATGACACCCTCACACCCACCATTCCATGAATGACTGTTGATATTTACAGTCAAAGCACTGTAATAATACCCCCACACCCACCACCCAATGAATTATGGTTGATATTTACAGTCCAAGAACTGTAATGACACCCACACACCAACCACACAATCGATGACTGTTGATATTTACAGTCCAAGCACTCTAATGACACCCACCACCCTATGAATGACTGTTGATATTTACAATCAAAACATTGTAATGACACCCACACACCAACCACCCCATGAATGACTGTTGATATTTATAGTCCAAGTACTGTAATGACACTCACACAGCCACCACACCATGAATTACTGTTGATATTTACAGTCCAAGCACTGTAATAACAGCCAAACACCCACCACCTCATGAATGACTGTTGGTATTTACAGTCTAAGCACTATAATGACACCCACACACCCACCTACTCAAGAATGACTGTTGATATTTACAGTCCAATCACTGTAATGACACCCACACACCAACCACCCCATGAATGACTGTTGATATTTACAGTCCAAGCACTGTAATGACAGCCAAACACCCACCACCCAATAAATGACTGTTGATATTTACAGTCTAAGCACTGTAATGACACCCACACACCCACCACCCCAAGAATGACTGTCGATATTTACAGTCAAAGCACTGTAATGACTCCCTCACACCCACTACCTCATAAATTATGGTTGTTATTTACAGTCCAACCACTGTAATGACACCCACACCCCCACCACCCCATGAATGACTGTTGATATTTACAGTCCAAGCACTCTAATGACACCCACCACCCTATAAATGGCTGTTGATATTTATAGTCCAAGCACTGTAATGACACCCACACACTCTCCACCCCATGAATGACTGCTGATATTTACAATACAAGCACTGTCATGACCCTCAAACAGCCACCACCCCACGAATTACTTGATATTTACAGTCTAACCACTGTAATGACAGCCCCACACCCACCACCCTATGAATGACTGTTGATATTTACAGTCTAAGCACTGTAATGACACCCACACACCCACCACCCTATGAATGACTGTTGATATTTACAGTCCAAGCACTCTAATGACACCCTCACAACCCATGAATGACTGTTGATATTTACAATCAAAACACTGTAATGACACCCACACACCCACCACCACATAAATTACTGTTGATATTTACAGTCCAAGTTCTGTAATGACACTTACACAGCCACCACCCCATGAATGACTTGATATTTTCAGTCTAAGCACTGTAATGACACCCACAAACCTACCACCCCATGAATGACTGTTGATATTTATAGTCCAAGCACTGTAATGACACCCACACACCCACCAACCCATGAATGACTGTTGATATTTTTAGACCAAGCACTGTAATGACATCCACACACCCATCACCCAATAAATGACTGTTGATATTTACCGTCCAAGCACTGTAATGCCACCCACCACCCCATGAATGACTGTTGATATTTACAGTCCATGCACTAATGACACACACACACCTACCATCCCATGAATGACTTGATATTTACAGTCCAAGCACTGTAATGACACCCACACACCCATCACCCCATGAATGACTGTTGATATTTACAGTCCAAGCACTATAATGAGACTTACACACTCACCACCCCATGAATGACTATTAATGTTTACAGTCCAAGAACTGTAATGTCACCCTCACACCCACCACCCCATGAATGACTGTTGATATTTACAGTCAAAGCACTGTAATGACACCCCCACACCCACCACCCAATGAATTATGGTTGATATTTACAGTCCAAGCACTCTAATGATACCCACCACCCTATGAATGACTGTTGATATTTACAATCAAAACACTGTAATGACACCCACACACCAACCACCCCATAAATGACTGTTGATATTTACAGTCCAAGTACTGTAATGACACCCACACACCAACCACCCCATGAATGACTGTTGATATTTACAGTCCAAGCACTGTAATGACAGCCAAACACCCACCACCCAATAAATGACTGTTGATATTTACAGTCTAAGCACTGTAATGTCACCCTCACCTCCACCACCCCATGAATGACTATTTTATTTACAGTCAAAGCACTGTAATGACACCCCCACACCCACTACCCCATGAATTATGGTTAATAATTACAGTCCAAGAACTGTAATGACACCCTCAAACCCACCACCTTATGAATGAATGTTGATATTTACAGTCCAAGCACTCTAATGACACCCACACACCCACCACTCCATGAATGACTGTTGATATTTATAGTCCAAGCTCTGTAATGACACTCACACACCCACCAACCTATGAATGACTGTTGATATTTACAGTCCAAGCTCTGTAATGAAATCCACACACAACACCACCGCATAATTGATGGTTGATATTTATAGTCCAAGCACTGTAATAACACCCTCACACCAACCACCCCAAGAATGACTTATGAAATTTACAGTCCAAGCACTGTAATGATAATAACACACCCACCACCCCATAAATGACTGTTGATATTTACAGTCCAAGAACTAATGACACACACACACCCACCACCCCATAAATGACTTGATATTTACAGTCCAATCACTGTAATAACATCCACACACACACCACCCCATGAATGACTGTTTATATTTGCAGTCCAAGCACTGTAATAACACTCTCACCTCCACCACCCCATGAATGACTATTTTATTTACAGTCAAAGCACTGTAATGACACCCCCACACCCACTACCCCATGAATTATGGTTAATATTTACAGTCCAAGAACTGTAATGACACCCACAAACCCACCATCCCATGAATGAATGTTGATATTTACAGTCCAAGCACTCTAATGACACCCACACACCCACCACTCCATGAATGACTGTTGATATTTATAGTCCAAGCACTGTAATGACACCCACACACACACCACCCCATAAATGACTGTTGATATTTACAGTCCAAGCTCTGTAATGACACTTACACACACCACCCCATGAATGACTGTTGATATTTACAGTCCAAGCACTCTAATGACACCCACCACCTTACGAATGACTGTTGATATTTATAGTCTAAGCACTGTAATGACACCCACACACCCACCACCCCATGAATGACTGTTGATATTTATAGTCCAAGCACTGTAATGACACCCACACAACCAACACCCCATGAATGACTGTTGATATTTATAGTCCAAGAACTGTAATGACACCAACACACTCACCACCCCATAAATGACTGTTGATATTTACAGTCCAAGCACTGTCATGACACCCAAACACCCACCACCCAATGAATGACTGTTGATATTTACAGTCCAAGCACTCTAATGACACCCTCACAACCCATGAATGACTGTTGATATTTCAAGTTCAAGCACTCTAATGACACCCACCACCCTATTGATGACTGTTGATATTTACAATCCAACCATTGTAATGACACCCACACACCCACCACCCCATGAATGACTGTTAATATTTACAGTCAAAGCACTGTAATGACATCCAAACACCCACCATTCCCATGAATGACTGTTAATATTTACAGTCCAAGCACTGTAATGTCACACACACATCCACCACCCAATGAATGATGGTTGATATTTAAAGTCCAAGAACTGTAATGACACCCCACACCCACCACCCCATTAATTATGGTTGATATTTACAGTCCAAGCACTGTAATGACACCAACACACCCACCACTCCATGAATGACTGTTACTATTTACAGTCTAAGCACTCTAATGACACCTACCACTTTATAAATGACTGTTGATATTTACAATCAAAACACTGTAATGACACCCACACACCCATCACCCCATGAATGACTGTCGATATTTTACAATCCAAGCACTGTAATGACACCCACATACATAACACCCCATGATTGACTGTTGATATTTACAGTCCAAGCACTATAATGACAGCCACACACCTACTATCCCATAAATGACTGTTGATACTTACAGTCCAAGCACTGTAATGACACCTACACACACACAACCCCATGAATGACTGTTGATATTTACAGTCCAAGCTCTGTAATGACACTCACACACCCACCACCCTATAATTGACTGTTGATTTTTTCAGTCCAAGAACTGTAATGACACCTACATACCCACCAGCCCATAAATGAATGTCAATATTTTCAGTCTGAGCACTGTAATGACACCCACAAACCCACCACCCCATGAATGACTGTCGATATTTACAGTCAAAGCACTGTAATGACAACCACACACCCCCCACCCTATGAATGACTGTTGATATTTACAGTCCAAGCACTGTAATGACACTAATACACCCACCACTCCATGAATGACTGTTAATATTTACAGTCCAAGCACTTTAATGACACCCACCACCTTATAAATAACTGTTGATATTTACAATCAAAACACTGTAATGACACCCACACACCCACCACCCCATGAATGACTGTCGATATTTACAGTCAAAGCACATTAATGACACCCCCACACCCACTACCTCATAAATTATGGTTGTTATTTACAGTCTAAGCACTGTAATGACACCCACACACCCACCACCCTATGAATGACTGTTGATATTTACAGTCCAAGCACTCTAATGAAACCCTCACAACCCATGAATGACTGTTGATATTTACAATCAAAACACTGTAATGACACCCACACACCCACCACCCCATGAATGACTGTTGATATTTACACTCCAAGTACGGTAATGACACTTACACAGCCACCACCCCATGAATGACTTGATATTTTCAGTCTAAGCACTGTAATGACACCCACAAACCTACCACCCCATGAATGACTGTTGATATTTATAGTCCAAGCACTGTAATGACACCCACACACCCACCAACCCATGAATGACTGTTGATATTTACAGTCCAAGCACTGTAATGACATCCACACACTCATCACCCTATGAATGACTGTTGATATTTACAGTCCAAGCACTGAAATGCCACCCACCACCCCATGAATGAATGTTGATATTTACAGTCCAAGCACTCTAATGACACCCACACACCCATCACCCCATGAATGACTGTTGATATTTACAGTCCAAGCACTATAATGAGACTTAAACACTCACCACCCCATGAATGACTATAAATGTTTAAAGTCCAAGCACTGTAATGACACCCTCACACCCACCACCCCATGAATGACTGTTGATATTTACAGTCAAAGCACTGTAATGACACCCCCACACCCACAACCCACTGAATTATGGTTGATATTTACAGGCCAAGAACTGTAATGACACTCACACAGCCACCACACCATGAATTACAGTTGATATTTACAGTCCAAGCACTGTAATAACAGCCAAGCACCCACCACCTCATGAATGACTGTTGGTATTTACAGTCTAAGCACTATAATTACACCCACACACCCACTTACCCAAGAATGACTGTTGATATTTACAGTCCAATCACTGTAATGACACCCACACACACACCACCCCATGAATGACTGTTGATATTTACAGTCCAAGCACTGTAATGACACCCATACACCCACCACCCCATGATTGATTGTTGATATTTACAGTCCAAGCACTGTAATGACTGCCAAACACCCACCACCCAATAAATGACAGTTGATATTTTCAGTCTAAGCACTGTAATGACACCCACACACCCACCACCCCAAGAATGACTTTTGAAATTTACAGTCCAAGCACAGTAATGATAACAACACACCCACCACCCCATAAACGACTGTTGATATTTACATTCCAAGCTCTGTAATGTCACTCACACACCCACCAACCTATGAATGACTGTTTATATTTACAGTCCAAGCTCTGTAATGAAATCCACACACAACACCACTGCATAATTGATGGTTGATATTTTTTAGTCCAAGCACTGTAATAACACCCTCCCACCCACCACCCCAGGAATGACTTTTGAAATTTACAGTTCAAGCACTGTAATGATAACAACACACCCACCACCCCATAAATGACTGTTGATATTTACAGTCTAAGCACTAATGACACACACACTCCCACCACCCCATAAATGACTTGATATTTACAGTCCAAGCACTGTAATAACATCCACACACCCACCACACCATGAATGACTGTTGATATTTACAGTCCAAGCACTGTAATAACACCCTCACCTCCACCACCCCATGAATGACTGTTGATATTTACAGTCAGAGCACAGTAATGATTCCCCACACCCACCACCCCATGCATTATGGTTGATATTTACTGTCCAAGCCCTGTAATGACACCTACACACACACAACCCCACGAATGACTGTTTATATTTACAGTCCAACCACTATAATGACAGCCACACACCCACCACCCCAAGAATGACTTATGATATTTACAGTCCAAGAACTGTAATGACACCCACACACCCACAACCCCAAAAATGACCGTTGATATTTATAGTCCAAGCACTGTAATGACACAAACACACCTACCACCCCATAAATGACTGTTGATATTTTCATTCTAAGCACTGCAATGATATCCACACACCGACCACCCCATGAATGACTGTTAATATTTACAGTCTGAGCACTGTAATGACACCCACACACTCACCACCCCATGAATGACTATTTTATTTACAGTCAAAGCACTGTAATGACACCCCCACACCCACTACCCCATGAATTATGGTTAATAATTACAGTCCAAGAACTGTAATGACACCCTCAAACCCACCACCTTATGAATGAATGTTGATATTTACAGTCCAAGCACTCTAATGACACCCACACACCCACCACTCCATGAATGACTGTTGATATTTATAGTCCAAGCTCTGTAATGACACTCACACACCCACCAACCTATGAATGACTGTTGATATTTACAGTCCAAGCTCTGTAATGAAATCCACACACAACACCACCGCATAATTGATTGTTGATATTTATAGTCCAAGCACTGTAATAACACCCTCACACCAACCACCCCAAGAATGACTTATGAAATTTACAGTCCAAGCACTGTAATGATAATAACACACCCACCACCCCATAAATGACTGTTGATATTTACAGTCCAAGAACTAATGACACACACACACCCACCACCCCATAAATGACTTGATATTTACAGTCCAATCACTGTAATAACATCCACACACACACCACCCCATGAATGACTGTTTATATTTGCAGTCCAAGCACTGTAATAACACCCTCACCTCCACCACCCCATGAATGACTATTTTATTTACAGTCAAAGCACTGTAATGACACCCCCACACCTACTACCACATGAATTATGGTTAATATTTACAGTCCAAGAACTGTAATGACACCCACAAACCCACCACCCCATGAATGAATGTTGATATTTACAGTCCAAGCACTCTAATGACACCCACACACCCACCACTCCATGAATGACTGTTGATATTTATAGTCCAAGCACTGTAATGACACCCACACACACACCACCCCATAAATGACTGTTGATATTTACAGTCCAAGCTCTGTAATGACACTTACACACACCACCCCATGAATGACTGTTGATATTTACAGTCCAAGCACTCTAATGACACCCACCACCTTACGAATGACTGTTGATATTTATAGTCTAAGCACTGTAATGACACCCACACACCCACCACCCCATGAATGACTGTTGATATTTATAGTCCAAGCACTGTAATGACACCCACACAACCACCACCCCATGAATGACTGTTGATATTTATAGTCCAAGAACTGTAATGACACCAACACACTCACCACCCCATAAATGACTGTTGATATTTACAGTCCAAGCACTGTCATGACACCCAAACACCCACCACCCAATGAATGACTGTTGATATTTACAGTCCAAGCACTCTAATGACACCCTCACAACCCATGAATGACTGTTGATATTTCAAGTTCAAGCACTCTAATGACACCCACCACCCTAATGATGACTGTTGATATTTACAATCCAACCATTGTAATGACACCCACACACCCACCACCCCATGAATGACTGTTAATATTTACAGTCAAAGCACTGTAATGACATCCAAACACCCACCATTCCCATGAATGACTGTTAATATTTACAGTCCAAGCACTGTAATGTCACACACACATCCACCACCCAATGAATGATGGTTGATATTTAAAGTCCAAGAACTGTAATGACACCCCACACCCACCACCCCATGAATTATGGTTGATATTTACAGTCCAAGCACTGTAATGACACCAACACACCCACCACTCCATGAATGACTGTTACTATTTACAGTCTAAGCACTCTAATGACACCAACAACTTTATAAATGACTGTTGATATTTACAATCAAAACACTGTAATGACACCCACACACCCATCACCCCATGAATGACTGTCGATATTTTACAATCCAAGCACTGTAATGACACCCACATACATAACACCCCATGATTGACTGTTGATATTTACAGTCCAAGCACTATAATGACAGCCACACACCTACTATCCCATAAATGACTGTTGATACTTACAGTCCAAGCACTGTAATGACACCTACACACACACAACCCCATGAATGACTGTTGATATTTACAGTCCAAGCTCTGTAATGACACTCACACACCCACCACCCTATAATTGACTGTTGATTTTTTCAGTCCAAGAACTGTAATGACACCTACATACCCACCAGCCCATAAATGAATGTCAATATTTTCAGTCTGAGCACTGTAATGACACCCACAAACCCACCACCCCATGAATGACTGTCGATATTTACAGTCAAAGCACTGTAATGACAACCACACACCCCCCACCCTATGAATGACTGTTGATATTTACAGTCCAAGCACTGTAATGACACTAATACACCCACCACTCCATGAATGACTGTTAATATTTACAGTCCAAGCACTTTAATGACACCCACCACCTTATAAATAACTGTTGATATTTACAATCAAAACACTGTAATGACACCCACACACCCACCACCCCATGAATGACTGTCGATATTTACAGTCAAAGCACATTAATGACACCCCCACACCCACTACCTCATAAATTATGGTTGTTATTTACAGTCTAAGCACTGTAATGACACCCACACACCCACCACCCTATGAATGACTGTTGATATTTACAGTCCAAGCACTCTAATGAAACCCTCACAACCCATGAATGACTGTTGATATTTACAATCAAAACACTGTAATGACACCCACACACCCACCACCCCATGAATGACTGTTGATATTTACACTCCAAGTACGGTAATGACACTTACACAGCCACCACCCCATGAATGACTTGATATTTTCAGTCTAAGCACTGTAATGACACCCACAAACCTACCACCCCATGAATGACTGTTGATATTTATAGTCCAAGCACTGTAATGACACCCACACACCCACCAACCCATGAATGACTGTTGATATTTACAGTCCAAGCACTGTAATGACATCCACACACTCATCACCCTATGAATGACTGTTGATATTTACAGTCCAAGCACTGAAATGCCACCCACCACCCCATGAATGAATGTTGATATTTACAGTCCAAGCACTCTAATGACACCCACACACCCATCACCCCATGAATGACTGTTGATATTTACAGTCCAAGCACTATAATGAGACTTAAACACTCACCACCCCATGAATGACTATAAATGTTTAAAGTCCAAGCACTGTAATGACACCCTCACACCCACCACCCCATGAATGACTGTTGATATTTACAGTCAAAGCACTGTAATGACACCCCCACACCCACAACCCACTGAATTATGGTTGATATTTACAGGCCAAGAACTGTAATGACACTCACACAGCCACCACACCATGAATTACAGTTGATATTTACAGTCCAAGCACTGTAATAACAGCCAAACACCCACCACCTCATGAATGACTGTTGGTATTTACAGTCTAAGCACTATAATTACACCCACACACCCACTTACCCAAGAATGACTGTTGATATTTACAGTCCAATCACTGTAATGACACCCACACACGCACCACCCCATGAATGACTGTTGATATTTACAGTCCAAGCACTGTAATGACACCCATACACCCACCACCCCATGATTGATTGTTGATATTTACAGTCCAAGCACTGTAATGACTGCCAAACACCCACCACCCAATAAATGACAGTTGATATTTTCAGTCTAAGCACTGTAATGACACCCACACACCCACCACCCCAAGAATGACTTTTGAAATTTACAGTCCAAGCACAGTAATGATAACAACACACCCACCACCCCATAAACGACTGTTGATATTTACATTCCAAGCTCTGTAATGTCACTCACACACCCACCAACCTATGAATGACTGTTTATATTTACAGTCCAAGCTCTGTAATGAAATCCACACACAACACCACTGCATAATTGATGGTTGATATTTTTTAGTCCAAGCACTGTAATAACACCCTCCCACCCACCACCCCAGGAATGACTTTTGAAATTTACAGTTCAAGCACTGTAATGATAACAACACACCCACCACCCCATAAATGACTGTTGATATTTACATTCTAAGCACTAATGACACACACACTCCCACCACCCCATAAATGACTTGATATTTACAGTCCAAGCACTGTAATAACATCCACACACCCACCACACCATGAATGACTGTTGATATTTACAGTCCAAGCACTGTAATAACACCCTCACCTCCACCACCCCATGAATGACTGTTGATATTTACAGTCAGAGCACAGTAATGATTCCCCACACCCACCACCCCATGCATTATGGTTGATATTTACTGTCCAAGCCCTGTAATGACACCTACACACACACAGCCCCACGAATGACTGTTTATATTTACAGTCCAACCACTATAATGACAGCCACACACCCACCACCCATAGAATGACTTATGATATTTACAGTCCAAGAACTGTAATGACACCCACACACCCACAACCCCAAAAATGACCGTTGATATTTATAGTCCAAGCACTGTAATGACACAAACACACTTACCACCCCATAAATGACTGTTGATATTTTCAGTCTAAGCACTGCAATGATATCCACACACCGACCACCCCATGAATGACTGTTAATATTTACAGTCTGAGCACTGTAATGACACCCACACACTCACCACCCCATGAATGACTGTTGATATTTACAGTCCAAGCACTGTCATGACAACAACACATGCACCACCCCATGAATGACTGTTGATATTTACAGTCCAAGTAGTGTAATGACACCCACACACCGACCACCCCATGATTGACTATTGATATTTACAGTCCAAGCACTGTAATGACACCCACACACCCACCACTCCATGAATGACTGTTGATATTTACAGTCCAAGCACTGTAATGACATCCAAACTCCCACTACCCCATGAATGACTGTTAATATTTACAGTCCAAGCACTGTAATGTCACACACACATACACCACCCAATGAATGATGGTTGATATTTACAGTTAAAGAAATGTAATGACACTCCAAACCCACCACCCCATGAATTATGGTTGATATTTACAGTCCAAGCACTGTAATGACACCAATACACCCACCACTCCATGAATGACTGTTAATATTTACAGTCCAAGCACTCTAATGACACCCACCACCTTATAAATGACTGTTGATATTTACAATCAAAACACTGTAATGACACTCACACACCCACCATCCCATGAATGACTGTTGATATTTACAGTCCAAGCACTGTAATGAAACCCACATACCCAATAACACCATGATAGACTGTTGATATTTACAGTCCAAGCACTATAATGACACCTACACACCAACAACCCAATGAATGACTGTTGATATTTATAGTCCAAGATCTGTAATGACATTCACTCACCCACCAGCCTATGTATTACTGTTGATATTTACAGTCCAAGAACTGTAATGACACCCACACACCCTTAACCCCAAAAATGACGGTTGATATTTATAGTACAAGCACTGTAATGACACCCACACACCCACCACCCCAGGAATGACTGTTGATATTTACAGTCCAAGCAGTGTAATGACACCCACACACCCACCACCCAATTAATGACTGTTGATATTTACAGTCCAAGCTCTGTAATGACACTCACACACACAGCACCCTATGAATGAATGTTGATATTTACAGTCCAACCACTGTAATAACACCCACAAATCAACCACCCTATAAATTATGGTTGATATTTTCAGTCCGAGCACTGTAATGACATCCACAAACCCACCACCCCATTAATGACTGTTAATATTTACAGTCCAAGCACTGTAATGTCACACACACATCCACCACCCAATGAATGATGGTTGATATTTACAGTCCAAGAACTGTAATTAAACCCACACACCCACCACCCCATGAATGACAGTTGATATTTTTAGTCCAAGCACTGTAATGACATCCACACAACCACAACCCCATGAATGACTGATAATATTTACAGTCTGAGCACTGTAAAGACACCCACACACCCACCACCCAATGAATGATGGTTGATATTTACAGTCCAAGAACTGTAATAACACCCACACACTCACCACCTAATGAATGACTAATGATATTTACAGTCCAAGTACTGTCATGACACCAACACACCTACCTCTCCATAAATAACTGTTGATATTAACAGTCCAAGCACTCTAATGACACCCACCACCCTATGAATGACTGTTAATATTTTCAGTCAAAACACTTTAATGACACCCACACACCCACCACCCCATGAATGACTGTTGATATTTACAGTCCAAACACTATAATGACACCCACACACCCACCACCCCATGAATGATTGTTTATATTTACAGTCTAAGCACTAATATGAAACCCTCACCCCCACCACCCCATGAATGACTGTTGATATTTACAGTCAAAGCACTGTAATGATGCCCCATACCCACAACCTCATGATTATGGTTGATATTTACATTCCAAGCACTGTAATGACACCAATACACCCACCACTCCATGAATGACTGTTAATATTTACAGTCCAAGCATTCTAATGACACCCACCACCTTATTAATGACTGTTGATACTTACAATCAAAACACTGTAATGACACCCACACACCCACCACCCTATGATTGACTGTTGATATTTACAGTCCAAGCACTATAATGACACCCACACACCCACCACGCCATTAATGACTGTTGATACCTACAGTCTAAGCACTGTAATGACACCCACACACCCACCACACCAAGAATGACTTTTGATATTTACAGTCCAAGCACTGTAATGACACCTACACACATACAACCCCATAAATGACTGTTGATATTTACAGTCCAAGCTTTGTAATGACACTCAAACACCCACCACCCTATAAAAGACAGTGGATATTTACAGTCAAAGAACTGTAATGACACCCACACACCCACAACCCCATAAATGACAGTTGATATTTATAGTCCAAGCACTGTAATGACAATCACACAGCCACCACCCCATGAATGACTGTTGATATTTTCAGTCTAAGCACTGTAATGACATCCACACACCCACCACACCATGAATGACTGTTAATATTTACAGTCCAAGCAGTCTAATGACACCCACACACCCACCACCCCATGATTAACTGTTGATATTTACAGTCCAAGCACTGCATAGACACCCAAACACCCACATCCCCATGAATAACTGTTGATATCTACAGTCCAAGCACTGTAATGACACCCAAACACCCATCACCCCATGAATGACTGTTGATATTAGAGTCTAAGCACTGTAATGCCACCCACCACCCAATGAATGACTGTTTATATTTACAGTCCAAGCACTAATGACGCCCACACACCCACCACCCCTTGAATGACTTGATATTTACAGTCCAAGCAATGTAATGACACCCACACACCCACCACCCCATTAATGACTGTTGATATTTACAGTCCAAGCACTATAATGACACCCACACAACCAACCACCCCTTGAATGATTGTTGATATTTACAGTCTAAGCACTGTAATGACTCCCTCACCACCACCACCCCATGAATGACTGTTGATATTTACA
Organism: Petrolisthes cinctipes; assembly: GCA_033782935.1. Lineage (NCBI taxonomy): Eukaryota > Metazoa > Arthropoda > Malacostraca > Decapoda > Porcellanidae > Petrolisthes > Petrolisthes cinctipes. The sequence continues at coordinate 3,442,686 of JAWQEG010000115.1, forward strand.
GTCAAAGCCCTGTAATGACGCCCCACACTTACCACCCCATGATTATGGTTGATATTTATAGTCCAAGCACTGTAATGACACCAACACTCCCACCACTCCATGAATGACTGTTGATATTTATAGTCCAAGCATTCTAATGACACCCACCACCTTAATAATGACTGTTGATATTTACAATCAAAACACTGTAATGACACCCACACACACACCACCCAATGAATTACTGTTGATATTTACAGCCCAAGCACTGTAATGACACCCACATACCAACCACCCCATGATTGACTGTTGATATTTACAGTCCAAGCACAATAATGACAGCCACACACTTACCACCCCATAAATAACTGTTGAAACTTACAGTCTAAGCACTGTAATGACACCCACACACCCACCACCAAAGAATGACTTTTGATATTTTCAGTCCAAGCAATGTAATGACACTTACACACATACAACCTCATGAATGACTGTTGATATTTACAGTCCAAGCTTTGTAATGACACTCACACACCCACCACCCTATGAATGACAGTTAATATTTACAGTCAAAGAACTGTAATGACACCCACACACCCACAACCCCATGAATGACTGTTAATATTTTCAGTCTGAGCACTGTAATGACACCCATATACCCACCACCAAATGAATGATGGTTTGTATTTACAGTCCAAGAAATGTAATGACACCCCACACACACCACCCCATAAATTATGGTTGATATTTACAGTCCAAGCACTGTAATGACACCAACACACCCACCACTCCATGAATGACTGTTGATATTTACAGTCCAATCACTCTAATGACACCCACCACCTTATAAATGACTGTTGATATTTACAATCAAAACACTGTAATGACAACCACACAACTATCACTCCATGATTGACTGTTGATATTTACAGTCTAAGCACTATAATGACAGCCACACACCCACCATAACATAAATGACTGTTGATTTTTACAGTCTAAGAACTGTAATGACACCCACACACCCACCACCCCAAGAATGACTTTTGATATTTACAGTACAAGCACTGTAATGACACCTACACACATACAACCCCATAAATGATGGTTGATATTTACAGTCCAAGCTTTGTAATGACAGTCACACACCCACCACCCTATGAATGACAGTTGATATTTACAGTCAAAGAAATGTAATGACACCCACACTTCCACAACCCCATAAATGACGGTTGATATTTACAGTCCAAGCACTGTAATGACACCTACTCACCCACAACCCCATGAATTACTGATGATATTTACAGTCTAAGCTCTGTAATGACACTCACACATCCACCACCCTATGTATGACTGTTGATATTTACAGTCCAAGAACTGTAATGACACCCACACACCCACAGCCCCATAAATGACAGTTGATATTTATAGTCCAAGCACTGTAATGACACCCACACACCCACCACCCCATAAATGACTGTTGATACTTACAGTCTAAGCACTGTAATGACACCCACAAACCCACCACCTAATGAATGATGGTTGATATTTATAGTCCAAGAACTGTAATGACACCCACACACTCACCACCCCATGAATGACTGTTGATATTTACAGTCTAAGCACTGTCATGACACCAACACATGCAAAACCCCATAAATGACTGTTGACATTTACAGTCCAAGCACTGTAATGACACCCACACACCGACCACCCCATGATTGACTGTTGATATTTACAGTCCAAGCACTCTAATGACACTTACACCTCCACCACCCAATTAATGACTTTTGATATTTACAGTCCAAGCACTGTATTGACACCCACACACCCACCACCCCTTAAATGACTGTTGATACTTACAGTCTAAGCACTGTAATGAGACCCACACACCCACCACCCAAAGAATGACTTTTGATATTTATAGTCCAAGTACTGTAATGACACCTAAACACATACAACCCCATGAATGACTGTTGATATTTACAGTCCAAGCTTTGTAATGACACTCACACACCCACCACCCTATAAATGACAGTTGATATTTACAGTAAAAAAACTGTAATGACACCCACACACCCACAACCCCATAAATGACGGTTGATATTTATAGTTCAAGCACTGTAATGACAATCACACACCCACCACCCCATAAATGACTGTTGATATTTTCAGTCTAAACACTGTAATGACATCCACACACCCACCACACCATGAATGACTGTTAATATTTACAGTCCAAGCAGTCTAATGACACCCACACACCCACCACCCCATTAATGACTGTTGATATTTACAGTCCAAGCACTATAATGACACCCACAAAACCCACCACCATATAAATGACTGTTGATATTTACAGTCTAAGCACTGTAATGACACCCACACACCCATTACCCCAAAAATGACTTTTGATATTTACAGTCCAAGCACTGTAATGACACCAACACACCCACAACCCCATGAATTACTGATGATATTTTAAGTCCAAGCTCTGTAATGTCACTCACACACCCACCACCCTATGTATGACTGCTGATATTTACAGTCCAAGAACTGTAATGACACCCACACACCCACAACCCCATAAATGACAGTTGATATTTATAGTACAAGCACTGTAATGACACCCACACACGCACCACCCCATAAATGACTGTTAATATTTTCAGTCTAAGCACTGTAATGACACCGACAAACCCACCACCTAATGAATGATTGTTGATATTTATGGTCCAAGAACTGTAATGACACCCACACACTCACCACCCCATAAATGACTGTTAATATTTACAGTCTAAGCACTGTCATGACACCAACACATGCACCACCCCATGAATGACTGTTGACATTTACAGTCCAAGCACTGTAATGACACCCACACACCGACCACCCCATGATTGACTGTTGATATTTAAAGTCCAAGCACTATAATGACACTTACACCTCCACCACCCATATAATGACTGTTAATATTTACAGTCTGAACACTGTAATGACACCCACAAACCCACCACCTAATGAATGATGGTTGATATTTATAGTCCAAGAACCGTACTGACACCCACACACTAACCACCCCATGAATGACTGTTGATATTTACAGTCTAAGCACTGTCATGACATCAACACATGCACCACCCCATGAATGACTGTTGACATTTACAGTCCAAGCACTGTAATGACACCCACACACCGACCACCCGATGATTGACTGTTAATATTTTAAGTCCAAGCAGTGTAATGACACTTACACCTCCACCACCCAATTAATAACTGTTGATATTTACAATCCAAGCACTGTAATTACATCCACACACCCACCACACCATGAATGACTGTTAATATTTACAGTCCAAGCAGACTAATGACACCCACACACCCACCACCCCATGATTAACTGTTGATATTTACAGTCCAAGAACTGCATAGATACCCAAACACCCACATCCCCATGAATAACTGTAGATATCTACAGTCCAAGAACTGTAATGACACCCACACACCCATCACCCCATTAATGACTGTTGATATTAGAGTCTAAGCACTGTAATGCCAACCACAACCCCATGAATGACTGTTGATATTCACAGTCTAAGCACTAATGACACACAGACACCCACCACCCCTTGAATGACTTGATATTTACAGTCCAAGCAATGTAATGACACCCACACACCCACCACCCCATTAATGACTGTTGATATTTACAGTCCAAGCACTATCATGACACCCACACACCCACCACCACATGAATGATTGTTGATATTTACAGTCTAAGAACTGTAATGACACCCTCACCCAAACCACCCCATGAATGACTGTTGATATTTACAGTGAAAGCACTGTAATGACGCCCCACACCACCACCCCATGATTATGGTTGATATTTATAGACCAAGCACTGTAATGACACCAACACACCCACCACTCCATGAATGACTGTTGATATTTACAGCCCAAGCATTCTAATGACTCCCACCACCTTATTAATGACTGTTGATATTTACAATCAAAACACTGTAATGACACCCACACACCCACCACCACATGATTGACTGTTGATATTTACACTCCAAGCACTATAATGACAACTACACACCCACCACCCCATAAATGATTGTTGAGACTTCCAGTTTAAGCACTGTAATGACACCCACACACCCACCACCAAAGAATGACTTTTGATATTTACAGTCCAAGCACTGTAATGACACCTACACACATACAACCTCATGAATGACTGTTAAAATTTACAGTCCAAGCTTTGTAATGACACTCACACACCAACCACCCTATGAATGACAGTTGATATTTACAGTCAAAGAACTGTAATGAAACCCACACACCCACAACCCCATGAATGACTGTTAATATTTGCAGTCTGAGCACGGTAATGACACCCACAAACCCACCACCTAATGAATGATGGTTTATATTTACAGTCCAAGAAGTGTAATGACACCCCACACCCACCACCCCATGAATTATGGTTGATATTTACAGTCCAAGCACTGTAATGACACCAACACACCCACCACTCCATGAATGACTGTTGATATTTACAGTCCAAGCACTGTAATGACACCCACCACCTTATAAATGACTGTTGATATTTATAATCAAAACACTGTAATGACAACCACACAACCACCACCCCATGAATGACTGTTGATATTTACAGTCTAAGCACTGTAATGACACCCACACACCCACCACCCCAAGAATGACTTTTGAAATTTACAGTCCAAGCACTGTAATAAAAAACCTACACACCCACAACCCCATGAATTACTGATGATATTTACAGTCCAAGCTCTGTAATGACACTCACACACACACCACCCTATGTATGACTGTTGATATATACAGTCCAAGAACTGTAATGACACCCACACACCCACAACCCCATAAATGACAGTTGATATTTATAGTCCAAGCACTGTAACGACACCCACACACCCACCACCCCATAAATGACTGTTGATATTTTCAGTCTAAGCCCTGTAATGACATCCACACACCCACCACCCTATATATGACTGTTAATATTTACAGTCTGAGCACTGTAATGACACCCACAAACCCACCAACTAATGAATGATGGTTTATATTTATAGTCCAAGAACTGTAATGACACCCACACACACACCACCCCATGTATGACTGTTGATATTGACAGTCTAAGCACTGTCATGACACCAACACATGCACCACCCCTTGAATGACTGTTGACATTTACAGTACAAGCACTTTAATGACACCCACACACCGACCACCTCATAATTGACTGTTGATATTTACAGTCCAAGCACTGTAATGACACTTACACCTCCACCACCCAATTAATGACTGTTGATATTTACACTCCAAGCACTGTAATGACACACACACACCTACCACTTTATGAATGACTGTTGATATTTACAGTCCAAGCTCTATAATAACACTCACACACCCACCACCCTATGAATGACTGTTGATATTTACAGTCCAAGCACTGTAATGACACTTACACATCCACCACCCATATAATGACTGTTAATATTTACAGTCTTAGCACTGTAATGACACCCACAAACCCACCACCTAATGAATGATGGTTGATATTTATAGTCCAAGAACTGTAATGACACCCACACACTCACCACCACATGAATGACTGTTGATATTTACAGTCTAAGCACTGTCATGACACCAACACATGCACCACCCCATGAATGACTGTTGACATTTACTTTCCAAGCACTGTAATGACACCCACACACCGACCACCCCATGATTGACTGTTAATTTTTTCAGTCCAAGCACTGTAATGACACTTACACCTCCACCACCCAAATTAATGACTGTTGATATTTACAGTCCAAGCACTGTAATGACACCCTCACACTTACCACCCCATAAATGACTGTTAATATTTACAGTCCAAGCAGTCTAATGACACCCACACACCCACCACCCCATGATTAACTTTTGATATTTACAGTCCAAGCACTGTAATGACACCTACACACATACAACCTCATGAATGACTGTTGATATTTACCGTCCAAGCTTTGTAATGACACTCACACACCCACCACCCTATGAATGACAGATGATATTTACAGTCAAAGAACTGTAATGACACCCACACACCCACAACCCCATGAATGACTGTTAATATTTACAGTCTGAGTTCTGTAATGACACCCACAAACCCACTACCTAATGAAAGATGGTTTATATTTACAGTCCAAGAACTGTAATGACACCCCACACCCACCACCCCATGAATTATGGTTGATATTTACAGTCCACGCACTGTAATGACACCAACACACCCACCACTCCATGAATGACTGTTGATATTTACAGTCCAAGCACTCTAATGACACCCACCACCTTATAAATGACTGTTGATATTTACAATCAAAACATTGTAATGACAACCACACAACCACCAACCCATGAATGACGGTTGATGTTTACAGTCCAAGCACTGTAATAAAAACCTACACACCCACAACCCCATGAATTACTGATGATATTTACAGTCCAAGCTCTGTAATGACACTCACACACACACCACCCTATGTATGACTGTTGATATATACAGTCCAAGAACTGTAATGACACCCACACACCCACAACCTCATAAATGACAGTTGATATTTATAGTCCAAGCACTGTAATGACACCCACACACCCATCACCCCATAAATGACTGTTGATATTTACAGTCCAAGCACTATAATGACAGCCACACACCCACCACCCCATAAATGACTGTTGATATTTACAGTCATAGCACTCTAATGACACCCACACACCCACCACCCCAAGAATGACTTTTGATATTTACAGTCCAAGCACTGTAATGACACCTACACACATACAACCCCATGAATGACTGTTGATATTTGCAGTCCAAGCTTTGTAATGACACTCACACACCCAACACCCTATGAATGACTGTTGATATATACAGTCCAAGAACTGTAATGACACCCACACACCCACAACCCCATAAATGACAGTTGATATTTATAGTCCAAGCACTGTAATGACACCCACACACCCACCACCCCATAAATGACTGTTGATATTTTCAGTCTAAGCCCTGTAATGACATCCACACACCCACCACCCCATAAATGACTGTTAATATTTACAGTCTGAGCACTGTAATGACACCCACAAACCCACCAACTAATAAATGATGGTTTATATTTATAGTCCAAGAACTGTAATGACACCCACACACTCACCACCCTATGAATGACTGTTGACATTGACAGTCTAAGCACTGTCATGACACCAACACATGCACCACCCCTTGAATGACTGTTGACATTTACAGTACAAGCACTTTAATGACACCCACACACCGACCACCCCATGATTGACTGTTGATATTTACAGTCCAAGCACTGTAATGACACTTACACCTCCACCACCCAAATTATTACTGTTGATATTTACAGTCCAATCACTGTAATGACACCCACACACCGAGCACTCCATAAATGACTGTTGATATTTACAGTCCAAGCTCTATAATGACACTCACACACCCACCACCCTATGAATGACTGTTGATATTTACAGTCCAATCACTGTAATGACACTTACACCTCCACCACCCATATAATGACTGTTAATATTTACAGTTTGAGCACTGTAATGACACCCACAAACCCACCACCTAATGAATGATGGTTGATATTTATATTCCAAGAACTGTAATGACACCCACACACTCACCACCCCATGAATTACTGTTGATATTTACAGTCCAAGCACTGTAATGACACCCACACACCGACCACCCCATGATTGACTGTTGATATTTTCAGTCCAAGCACTGTAATGACACTTACACCTCCACCACCCAATTAATGACTGTTGATATTTACAGTCCAAGCACTGTAATGACACCCACACACCAACCACCCCATAAATGAATGTTAATATTTACAGTCCAAGCAGTCTAATGACACCCACACACCCACCACCCCATGATTAACTTTTGATATTTACAGTCCAAGCACTGTAATGACACCTACACACATACAACCTCATGACTGACTGTTGATATTTACAGTCCAAGCTTTGTAATGACACTCACACACCCACCACCCTATGAATGACAGTTGATATTTACAGTCAAAGAACTGTAATGACACCCACACACCCACAACCCCATGACTGACTGTTAATATTTACAGTCTGAGCACTGTAATGACACCCACAAACCCACCACCTAATGAAAGATGGTTTATATTTACAGTCCAAGAACTGTAATGACACCCCACACCAACCACCCCATGAATTATGGTTGATATTTACAGTCCAAGCACTGTAATGACACTTACACCTCCACCACCCATATAATGACTGTTAATATTTACAGTTTGAGCACTGTAATGACACCCACAAACCCACCACCTAATGAATGATGGTTGATATTTATAGTCCAAGCACTGTAATGACAATCACACACCCACCACCCCATGAATCACTGTTGATATTTTCAGTCTTAGCACTGTAATGACATCCACACACCCACTACACCATAAATGACTGTTAATATTTACACTTCAAGCAGTCTAATAACAGCCACACACCCACCACCATATGATTAACTGTTGATATTTACAGTCCAAGCACTGCATAGACACCCAAACATCCACATCTCCATGAATAACTGTTGATATCTACAGTCCAAGAACTGTAATGACACCCACAAACCCATCACCCCATTAATGACTGTAGATATTAGAGTCTAAGCACTGTAATGCCACCCACCACCCCATGAATGACTGTTGATATTTACAGTCCAAACACTAATGACACACAGACACCCACCACCCCTTGAATAACTTCATATTTACAGTCCAAGCAATGTAATGACACCCACACACCCACCACCCCATTAATGACTGTTGATATTTACAGTCCAAGCACTATCATGACACCCACATACCCACCACCCCATGAATGATTGTTGATATTTACAGTCTAAGCACTGTAATAACACCCTCACCCCCACCATCCCATGAACGACTGTTGATATTTACAGTCAAAGCACTGTAATGACGCCCCACACCCACCTACCCATGATTATGGTTGATATTTATAGTCCAAGCACTGTAATGACACTAACACACCCACCACTCCATGAATGACTGTTGATATTTACAGTCCAAGCATTCTAATGACACCCACCACCTTATTAACGACTGTTGATATTTACAATCAAAACACTGTAATGACACCCACACACCCACCACCCAATGAATGACTGTTGATATTTACAGTCCAAGCACTGTAATGACACCCACATACCCACCACCCCATGATTGACTGTTGATAATTACAGTCCAAACACTATAATGACAGCCACACACCCACCACTCCATAAATGACTGTTGAGACTTAAAGTTTAAGCACTGTAATGACACCCACACACCCACCACCAAAGAATGACTTTTGATATTTACAGTCCAAGCACTGTAATGACACCTACACACATACAACGTCATGAATGACTGTTGATATTTACAGTCCGAGCTTTGTAATGACACTCACACACCCTCCACCCTATGTATGACTGTTAATATATACAGTCCAAGAACTGTAATGACACCCACACACCCACAACCCCATAACTGACAGTTGATATTTATAGTCCAAGCACTGTAATGACACCCACACACCACCTACCCCATAAATGAATGTTAATATTTACAGTCCAAGCAGTCTAATGACACCCACACACCCACCTCCCCAAGAATGACTTTTGATATTTACAGTCCAAGCACCGTAATGACACTTACACACCCACAACCCCATGAATTACTGATGATATTTACAGTCCAACCTCTGTAATGACACTCACACACCCTCCACCCTATGTATGACTGTTGATATATACAGTCCAAGAACTGTAATGACACCCACACACCCACAACCCCATAAATGACAGTTGATATTTATAGTCCAAGCATTGTAATGACACCCACACACCCACCACCCCATAAATGACTGTTGATATTTTCAGTCTAAGCCCTGTAATGACATCCACACACCCACCACCCCATGAATGACTGTTGATATTTACAGTCCAACCACTGTAATAACACCCACACACCCACCACCCCATAATTAACGGTTGATATTTACAGTCCAAGCACTGTAATGACACCCACACACCCACCACCCCAAGAATGACTTTTGATATTTACAGTCAAAGCACTGTAATGACGCCCCACACCCACCACCCCATGATTATGGTTGATATTTATAGTCCAAGCACTGTAATGACACTAACACACCCATCACTCCATGAATGACTGTTGATATTTACAGGCCAAGCATTCTAATGACACCCACCACCTTATTAATGACTGTTGATATTTACAATAAAAAAACTGTAATGACACCCACACACCCACCACCCAATGAATGACTGTTGATATTTACAGTCCAAGCACTGTAATGACACCCACATACCCACCACCCCATGATTGACTGTTGATATTTACAGTCCAAGCACTATAATGACAGCCACACACCCACCACTCCATAAATGACTGTTGAGACTTAAAGTTTAAACACTGTAATGACACCCACACACCCACCACCAAAAAATGACTTTTGATTTTTACAGTCCAAGCACTGTAATGACACCTACACACATACAACGTCATGAATGACTGTTGATATTTACAGTCCAAGCTTTGTAATGACACTCACACACCCAACACCCTATTAATGACAGTTGATATTTACAGTCAAAGAACTGTAATGACACCCAAACACCCACAACCCCATGAATGACTGTTAATATTTGCAGTCTGAGCACAGTAATGACACCCTCAATCCCACCACCTAATGAATGATGGTTTATATTTACAGTCCAAGAACTGTAATGACACCCCACACCCACCACCCCATGAATTATGGTTGATATTTACAGTCCAAGCACTGTAATGACACCAACACACCCACCACTCCATTAATGACTGTTGATATTTACAGTTCAAGCACTCTAATGACACCCACCACCTTATAAATGACTGTTGATATTTACAATCAAAACACTGTAATGACAACCACACAACCACCACCCCATGAATGACGGTTGATATTTACAGTCCAAGCACTGTAATGAGACCCACACACCGACCACTCCATGAATGACTGTTGATATTTACAGTCCAAGCTCTATAATGACACTCACACACCCACCACCCTATGAATGACGGTTGATATTTACAGTCCAACCACTGTAATAACACCCACACACACACCACCCCATAAATAACGGTTGATAATTTCAGTCCGAACACTGTAATGACATTCACACACCCACTACCCTATGAATGACTGTTAATATTTACAGTCCATGCACTGTAATGTCACACACACACCCACCACCTCATAAATGACTGTTGATACTTACAGTCTAAGCACTGTAATGACACCCCCCCCCCCCAAGAATGACTTTTGATATTTACAGTCCAAGCACTGTAATGACACATACACACATACAACCCCATGAATGACTGTTGATATTTACAGTCCAAGCTTTGTAATGACACTCACACACCCACCACCCTATGAATGACATTTGATATGTACAGTCAAAGAACTGTAATGACACCCACACACCCACAACCCCATAAATGACGGTTGATATTTATAGTCCAAGCACTGTAATGACAATCACACACCTACCACCTCATGAATGACTGTTGATATTTTCAGTCTAAGCACTGTAATGACATCCACACACCCACTACACCATAAATGACTGTTAATATTTACACTCCAAGCAGTCTAATGATAGCCACACACCCACCACCATATGATTAACTGTTGATATTTACATTCCAAGAACTGCATAGACACCCAAACACCCACATCCCCATGAATAACTGTTGAAATATACAGTCCAAGAACTGTAATGACACCCACACACCCATCATCACTTTAATGTCTGTTGATATTAGAGTCTAAGCACTGTAATGCCACCCACCACCCCATGAATGACTGTTGATATTCACAGTCCAAGCACTAATGACACACAGACACCCACCACCCCTTGAATGACATGATATTTACAGTCCAAGCAATGTAATGACACCAACACACCCACCACCCCATTAATGACTGTTGATATTTACAGTCCAAGCACTATCATGACAGCCACACACCCACCACCCCATGAATGATTGTTGATATTTACAGTCTAAGCACTGTAATGACACCCTCACCCCCACCACCCCATGAATGACTGTTGATATTTAAAGTCAAAGCACTGTAATGACGCCCCACACCCACCACCCCATGATTATGGTTGATATTTATAGTCCAAGCACTGTAATGACACTAACACACCCATAACTCCATGAATGACTGTTGATATTTACAGTCCAAGCATTCTAATGACACCCACCACCTTATTAATGACTGTTGATATTTACAATAAAAAAACTGTAATGACACCCACACACCCACCACCCAATGAATGACTGTTGATATTTACAGTCCAAGCACTGTAATGACACCCACATACCCACCACCCCATGATTGACTGTTGATATTTACAGTCCAAGCACTATAATGACAGCCACACACCCACCACTCCATAAATGACTGTTGAGACTTAAAGTTTAAACACTGTAATGACACCCACACACCCACCACCAAAGAATGACTTTTGATTTTTACAGTCCAAGCACTGTAATGACACCTACACACATACAACGTCATGAATGACTGTTGATATTTACAGTCCAAGCTTTGTAATGACACTCACACACCCAACACCCTATTAATGACAGTTGATATTTACAGTCCAAGCTTTGTAATGACACTCACACACCCACCACCCTATGAATGACAGTTGATATTTACAGTTAAAGAACTGTAATGACACCCACAATCCCACCACCTAATGAATGATGGTTTATATTTACAGTCCAAGAACTGTAATGACACCCCACACCCACCACCCCATGAATTATGGTTGATATTTACAGTCCAAGCACTGTAATGACACAAACACTCCCACCACTCCATTAATGACTGTTGATATTTACAGTTCAAGCACTCTAATGACACCCACCACCTTATAAATGACTGTTGATATTTACAATCAAAACACTGTAATGACAACCACACAACCACCACCCCATGAATGACGGTTGATATTTACAGTCCAAGCATTGTAATGACACCCACACACCGACCACTCCATGAATGACTGTTGATATTTACAGTCCAAGCTCTATAATGACACTCACACACCCACCACCCTATGAATGACGGTTGATATTTACAGTCCAACCACTGTAATAACACCCACACACAAACCACCCCATAAATAACGGTTGATAATTTCAGTCCGAACACTGTAATGACATTCACACACCCACTACCCCATGAATGACTGTTAATATTTACAGTCCATGCACTGTAATGTCACACACACACCCACCACCTCATAAATGACTGTTGATACAGTCTAAGCACTGTAATGACACCCCCCCCCCCAAGAATGACTTTTGATATTTACAGTCCAAGCACTGTAATGACACATACACACATACAACCCCATGAATGACTGTTGATATTTACAGTCCAAGCTTTGTAATGACACTCACACACCCACCACCCTATGAATGACATTTGATATGTACAGTCAAAGAACTGTAATGACACCCACACACCCACAACCCCATAAATGACGGTTGATATTTATAGTCCAAGCACTGTAATGACAATCACACACCTACCACCTCATGAATGACTGTTGATATTTTCAGTCTAAGCACTGTAATGACATCCACACACCCACCACACCATTCATGACTGTTAATATTTACAGTCCAAGCAGTCTAATGACACCCACACACCCACCACCCCGTGATTAACTGTTGATATTTACAGTCCAAGCACTATAATGACAGCCACACACCCACCACCCCATAAATGACTGTTGATACATACAGTCTAAGCACTGTAATGACACCCAAACACCCACCACCAAAGAATGACATTTGATATTTACAGTCCATGCACTGTAATGACACCTACACACATACAACCTCATGAATGACTGTTGATATTTACAGTCCAAGCTTTGTAATGACACTCACACACCCACCACCCTATGAATGACAGATGATATTTACAGTCAAAGAACTGTAATGACACCCACACACCCACAACCCCATGAATGACTGTTAATATTTACAGTCTGAGCACTGTAATGACACCCACAAACCCACCACCTAATGAATGATGGTTTATATTTACAGTCCAAGAACTGTAATGACACCCCACACCCACCACCCCATGAATTATGGTTGATATTTACAGTCCAAACACTGTAATGACACCAACACACCTACCACTCCATGAATGACTGTTGATATTTACAGTCCAAGCACTCTAATGACACCCACACACCCACCACCCCAAGAATGACTTTTGATATTTACAGTCCAAGCACTGTAATGACACCCACATACCCACCACTCAATGATTGACTGTTGATATTTACAGTCCAAGCTCTGTAATGACACTCACACACCCACCACCCTATGTATGACTGTTGATATTTACAGTCCAAGAACTGCAATGACACCCACAACCCCATAAATGACAGTTGATATTTATATTGCAAGCACTGTAATGACACCCACACATCCACCACCCCATAAATGACTGTTGATATTTTGAGTCTAAGCCCTGTAATGACATCCACACACCCACCACCCCATAATTGACTGTTAATATTTACAGTCTGAGCACTGTAATGACACCCACAAACCAACCACCTAATGAATGATAGTTGATATTTATAGTCCAAGAACTGTAATGACACCCACACACTCACCACCCCATGAATGACTGTTGATATTTACAGTCTAAGCACTGTCATGACACCAACACATGCACCACCCCATGAATGACTGTCGACGTTTACAGTCCAAGCAATGTAATGACACCCACACACCGACCACCCCATGATTGACTGTTGATATTTACAGTTCAAGCACTGTAATGACACTTACACCTCCACCACCCAATTAATGACTGTTGATATTTACAGTCAAAGCACTGTAATGACACCCACACACCCACCACCCCATAAATGACTGTTGATACTTACAGTCTAAGCACTGTAATGACACCCACACACCCACCACCCCAACAATGACTTTTGATATTTACAGTCCAAGCACTGTAATGACACCTACACACATACAACCCCATGAATGACTGTTGATATTTACAGTCCAAGCTTTGTAATGACACTCACACACCCACCACCTTATCAATGACAGTTGATATTTACAGTCTAAGCACTCTAATGACGCCCACACAACCACCACCCCAAGAATGACTTTTGATATTTACAGTCCAAGCACTGTAATGACACCTACACACCCAAAACCCCATAAATTACTGATGATATTTACAGTCCAAGCTCTGTAATGACACTCACACACCCACCACCCTATGTATGACTGTTGATATTTACAGTCCAAGAACTGCAATGACACCCACAACCCCATAAATGACAGTTGATATTTATATTGCAAGCACTGTAATGACACCCACACATCCACCACCACATAAATGACTGTTGATATTTTGAGTCTAAGCCCTGTAATGACATCCACACACCCACCACCCCATAAATGACTGTTAATATTTACAGTCCATGCACTGTAATGACACCCACAAACCAACCACCTGATGAATGATGGTTGATATTTATAGTCCAAGAACTGTAATGACACCCACACACTCACCACCCCATGAATGACTGTTGATATTTACAGTCTAAGCACTGTCATGACACTAACACATGCACCACCCCATGAATGACTGATGGAGTTTACAGTCCAAGCACTGTAATGACACCCACAGACCGACCACCCCATGATTGACTGTTGATATTTACAGTTCAAGCACTGTAATGACACTTACACCTCCACCACCCAATTAATGACTGTTGATATTTACAGTCAAAGCACTGTAATGACACCCACTACCCCATAAATGACTGTTGATACTTACAGTCTAAGCACTGTAATGACACCCACACACCCACCACCCCAAGAATGTCTTTTGATATTTACAGTCCAAGCACTGTAATGACACCTACACACATACAACCCCATAAATGACTGTTGATATTTACAGTCCATGCTTTGTAATGACACTCACACACCCACCACCCTATGAATGACAGTTGATATTTACTGTCAAAGAACTGTAATGACACCCACACACCCACCACCACAAGAATGACGGTTGATATTTATAGTCCAAGCACTGTAATGACAATCACACACCCACCACCCCATGAATGACTGTTGATATTTTCAGTCTAAGCACTGTAATGACATCCACACACCCACTACACCATAAATGACTGTTAATATTTACACTCCAAGCAGTCTAATGACACCCACACACCCACCACCATATGATTAACTGTTGATATTTACAGTCCAAGCACTGCATAGACACCCAAACACCAACATCCCCATGAATAACTGTTGATATCTACAGTCCAAGAACTGTAATGACACCCACACACCCATCACCCCATGAATGACTGTTGATATTAGAGTCTAAGCACTGTAATGTAACCCACCACCCCATGAATGACTGTTGATATTCACAGTCCAAGCACTAATGACACACAGACACCCACCACCCCTTGAATGACTTGATATTTACAGTCCAAGCACTGTAATGACACCCACACACCCACCACTCCATTAATGACTGTTGATATTTACACTTCAAGCACTATAATGACACCCACACACCCACCACCCCATGAATGATTGTTGATATTTACAGTCTAAGCACTGTAATGACACCCTCACACCCACAACCCCATGAATGACTGTTGATATTTACAGTCAAAGCACTGTAATGACGCCCGACACCCACCACCCCATGATTATGGTTGATATATATAGTCCAAGCACTGTAATGACACCAACACACCCACCACTTCATGAATGACTGTTGATATTTACAGTCCAAGCATTTGAATGACACCCACCACCATATTAATGACTGTTGATATTTACAATCAAAACACTGTAATGACACCCACACACCCACCACCCAATGAATGACTGTTGATATTTACAGTCCAAGCACTGTAATGACACCCACATACCCACCACCCCATGATTGACTGTTGATATTTACAGTCCAAGCACTATAATGACAGCCACAAACCAACCTACCCATAAATGACTGTTGAGACTTACAGTTTAAGCACTGTAATGACACCCACACACCCACCACCAAAGAATGACTGATAATATTTACAGTCCAAGCACTGTAATGACACCTACACACATACAACCTCATGAATGACTGTTGATATTTACAGTCCAAGCTTTGTTATGACATTCACACACCCACCACCCTAAGAATGACAGTTGATATTTACAGTCAAAGAACTGTAATGACACCCACACACCCACAACCCCATGAATGACTGTTAATATTTGCAGTCTGAGCAAGGTAATGACACCCACAATCCCACCACCTAATGAATGATGGTTTATATTTACAGTCCATGAACTGTAATGACACCCCACACCCACCACCCCATGAATTATGGTTGATATTTACACTCCAAGCACTGTAATGACACCAACACACCCACCACTCCATAAATGACTGTTGATATATACAGTCTAAGCACTCTAATGACACACAACACCTTATAAATGACTGTTGATATATACAATCAAAACACTGTAATGACAACCACACAACCACCACCCCATGAATGACGGTTGATATTTACAGTCCAAGCACTGTAATGACACCCACCTACCCACCACTCAATAATTGACTGTTGATATTTACAGTCCAAGCACTATAATGACAGCCACACACCCACCACCCTATAAATGACTGTTGATATTTACAGTCCAAGCACTGTAATGACACCCACACACCCACCACCCTAAGAATGACTTTTGATATTTACAGTCCAAGCACTGTAATGACACCTACACACCCACAACCCCATGAATTACTGATGATATTTACAGTCCAAGCTCTGTAATGACACTCACACACCCACCTACCTATGTATGACTGTTGATATATACAGTCCAAAAACTGTAATGACACCCACACACCAACAACCCTATAAATGACAGTTGATATTTATAGCCCAAGCACTGTAATGACACCCACACACCCACCACCTAATGAATGATGGTTTATATGTATAGTCCAAGAACTGTATTGACACCCACACACTCACCACCCCATGAATGACTGTTGATATTGACAGTCTAAACACTGTCATGGCACAAACACATGCACCACCCCATGAATGACTGTTGACATTTACAGTCCAAGCACTGTAATGACACCCACACACCGACCACCCCATAATTGACTGTTGATATTTACAGTCCAAGCCCTGTAATGACACTTACACCTCCACCACCCAATTAATGACTGTTGATATTTACAGTCCAAGCACTGTAATAACACCCACACATCGACCACTCCATGAATGACTGTTGATATTTACAGTAAAAGCTCTATAATTAAACTCACACACCCACCGCCATATGAATGACGGTAGATATTTACAGTCCAACAACTGTAATAACACCCACACACCCACCACCACATAAATAATGGTTGATATTTTCAGTCCGAGCACTGTAATGACATCCACACACCCACTACCCCATGAATGACTGTTAATATTTACAGTCCATGCACTGTAATGTCACACACACACCCACAACCCAATTAATGAGTGTTGATATTTACAGTCCAAGCCCTGTAATGACACCCACACAACTACCACTCCATGAATGACTGTTGATATTTACAGTCCAAGCTCTATAATGACACTCACACACCCAACACCCTATGACTGACAGTTGATATTTACAGTCAAAGAACTGTAATGACACCCACACACCCACAACCCCATGAATGACTGTTAATATTTACAGTCTGAGCACTGTAATGACACCCACAAACCCACCACCTAATTAATGATGGTTTATATTTACAGTCCAAGAACTGTAATGACACCCCACACCCACCACCCCATGAATTGTGGTTGATATTTACAGTACAAGCACTGTAATGACACCTACACACCCACACCCCATGAATTACTGATGATATTTACAGTCTGAGCACTGTAATGACACCCACACACCGACCACCCCATGATTGACTGATGATATTTACAGTCCAAGCTCTGTAATGACACTTACACCTCCACCACCCAATTAATGACTGTTGATATTTACAGTCCAAGCCCTGTAATGACACCCACACAACTACCACTCCATGAATGACTATTGATATTTACAGTCCAAGGTCTATAATGACACTCACACACCCACCACCCTATGAATGACGGTTGATATTTACAGTCCAACCACTGTAATAACACCCACACACCCACCACCCCATAAATAATGGTTGATATTTTCAGTCCGAGCACTGTAATGACATCCACACACCCACTACCCCATGAATGACTGTTAATATTTACAGTCCATGCACTGTAATGTCACACACACCCACCACCCAATTAATGACTGTTGATATTTACAGTCCAAGCACTGTAATGACACTCACACAACTACCACTCCATTAATGACTGTTTATATTTACAGTCCTAGCTCTATAATGACACTCACACACCCAACACCCTATGAATGACAGTTGATATTTACACTCAAAGAACTGTAATGACACCCACACACCCACAACCCCATGAATGACTGTTAATATTTACAGTCTGAGCACTGTAATGACACCCACAAACCCACCACCTAATTAATGATGGTTTATATTTACAGTCCAAGAACTGTAATGACACCCCACACCCACCACCCCATGAATAATGGTTGATATTTACAGTCCAAGCACTGTAATGACACCTACACACCCACAACCCCTTAAATTACTGATGATATTTCCTGTCTGAGCACTGTAATGACACCTACACACCGACCACCCCATGATTGACTGTTGATATTTACAGTCCAAGCTCTGTAATGACAGTTACACCTCCACCACCCAATTAATGACTGTTGATATTTACAGTCCAAGCACTGTAATGACACCCACACAACCACAACTCCATGAATGACTGTTGATAGTTACAGTCCAAGCTCTATAATGACACTCACACACCCACCACCCTTTGAATGAAGGTTGATATTTACAGTCCAACCACTGTAATAACACCCACACACCCACCACCCCATAAATAACGGTTGATATTTTCAGTCCGAGCACTATAATGACATCCACACACCCACCACACCATTCATGACTGTTAATATTTACAGTCCAAGCAGTCTAATGACAC
Source organism: Petrolisthes cinctipes (assembly GCA_033782935.1). NCBI lineage: Eukaryota > Metazoa > Arthropoda > Malacostraca > Decapoda > Porcellanidae > Petrolisthes > Petrolisthes cinctipes. The sequence goes on from JAWQEG010000115.1 coordinate 3,463,072, forward strand.
CCACACACCCACCACCCCATGATTAACTATTGATATTTACAGTCCAAGCACTATAATGACAGCCACACACCCACCATCCCATAAATGACTGTTGATACTTACAGTCTAAGCACTGTAATGACACCCACACACCCACCACAAAAGAATGACTTTTGATATTTACAGTCCAAGCACTGTAATGACACCTACACACATACAACCTCATGAATGACTGTTGATATTTACAGTCTGAGCACTGTAATGACACCCACAAACCTACCACCTAATGAATGATGGTTTATATTTACAGTCCAAGAACTGTAATGACACCCCATACCCACCACCCCATGAATTATGGTTGATATTTACAGTCCAAGCACTGTAATGACACCAACACACCCACCACTCCATGAATGACTGTTGATATTTACAGTCCAAGCACTCTAATGACACCCACACTCCCACCACCCCAAGAATGACTTTTGATATTTACAGTCCAAGCACTGTAATGACACCCACATACCCACCACTCCATGATTGACTGTTGATATTTACATTCCAAGCACTATAATGATGGCCACACACCCACCACCCCATAAATGACTGTTGATATTTACAGTCTAAGCACTCTAATGACACCCACACAACCACCACCCCAAGAATGATTTTTGTTATTTACAGTCCAAGCACTGTAATGACACCTACACACCCAAAACCTCATGAATTACTGATGATATTTACAGTCCAAGCTCTGTAATGACACTCACACACCCACCACACTAGGTATGACTGTTGTTATTTACAGTCCAAGAACTGCAATGACACCCACAACCCCATAAATGACAGTTGATATTTATATTTCAAGCACTGTAATGACACCCACACATCCACCACCCCATAAATGACTGTTGATATTTTGAGTCTAAGCCCTGTAATGACATCCACACACCCACCACCCCATAAATGACTGTTAATATTTACAGTCTGAGCACTGTAATGACACCCACAAATCAACCACCTAATGAATGATGGTTGATATTTATAGTCCAAGAACTGTAATGACACCCACACACCGACCACCCCATGATTGACTGTTGATATTTACAGTTCAAGCACTGTAATGGCACTTACACCTCCACCACCCAATTAATGACTGTTGATATTTACAGTCAAAGCACTGTAATGACACCCACACACCCACCACCCTATAAATGACTGTTGATACTTACAGTCTAAGCACTGTAATGACACCCACACACCCACCACCCCAAGAATGACTTTTGATATTTACAGTCCAAGCACTGTAATGACACCTACACACATACAACCCCATGAATGACTGTTGATATTTACAGTCCAAGCTTTGTAATAACACTTACACACCCACCACCATATGAATGACAGTTGATATTTACAGTCAAAGAACTGTAATGACACCCACACACCCACCACCCCAAGAATGACGGTTGATATTTATAGTCCAAGCACTGTAATGACAATCACACACCCACCACCCCATGAATGACTGTTGATATTTCCAGTCTAAGCACTGTAATGACATCCACACACCCACTACACCATTAATGACTGTTAATATTTACACTCCAAGCAGTCTAATGACACCCACACACCCACCACCATATGATTAACTGTTGATATTTACAGTCCAAGCACTGCATAGACACCCAAACACCAACATCCCCATGAATAACTGTTGATATCTACAGTCCAAGAACTGTAATGACACCCACACACCCATCACCCCATGAATGACTGTTGATATTAGAGTCTAAGCACTGTAATGCCAGAAACCACCCCATTAATGACTGTTGATATTCACAGTACAAGTACCAATGACACACAGACACCAACCACCCCTTGAATGACTTGATATTTACAGTCCAAGCAATGTAATGACACCCACACACCCACCACCCCATTATTGACTGTTGATATTTACAGTCCAAGCACTATAATGACACCAACACACCCACCACCCCATGAATGATTGTTGATATTTAAAGTCTAAGCACTGTAATGACACCCTCACCCCTACCACCCCATGAATGACTGTTGATATTTACAGTCAAAGCACTGTAATGATGCCCCAAACCCACCACCCCATGATTATGTTTGATATTTATAGTCCAAGCACTGTAATGACACCAACACACCCACCACTCCATGAATGACTGTTGATATTTACAGTCCAAGCATTCGAATGACACCCACCACCTTATTAATGACTGTTGATATTTACAATCAAAACAATGTAATGACACCCACACACCCAGTACCTTATAAATGACTGTTGATATATACAATCAAAACACTGTAATGACAACCACACACCCACCACCCCATAAATGACTGTTGATATTTACAGTCAAAGCACTGTAATGACACCCACACACCCACCACCCCAAGAATGACTTTTGATATTTACAGTCCAAGCACTGTAATGACACCTACACACCCACAACCCCATGAATTACTGATGATATTTACAGTCCAAGCTCTGTAATGACACTCACACACCCACCAACCTATGTATGACTGTTGATATATACAGTCCAAGAACTGTAATGACACCCACACACCAACAACCCCATAAATGACAGTTGATATTTATAGCCAAAGCACTGTAATGACACCCACACACCCACCACCTAATGAATGATGGTTTATATTTATAGTCCAAGAACTGTATTGACACCCACACACTCACCACCCCATGAATGACTGTTGATATTGACAGTCTAAGCACTGTCAAAACACCAACACATGAACCACCCCATGAATGACTGTTGACATTTACAGTCCAAGCACTGTAATGACACCCACACACCGACCACCCCATGATTGACTGTTGATATTTACAGTCCAAGCACTGTAATGACACTTACACCTCCACCACCCAATTAATGACTGTTGATATTTACAGTCCAAGCACTGTAATGACACCCACACACCGACCACTTCATGAATGACTGTTGATATTTACAGTCCAAGCTCTATAATGACACTCACACACCCACCACCCCATAAATAACGGTTGATATTTTCAGTCCGAGCACTGTAATGAAATCCACACACCCACTACCCAATGAATGACTGTTAATATTTACAGTCCATGCACTGTAATGTCACACACACACACACCACCCAATTAATGACTGTTGATATTTACAGTCCAAGCACTGCAATGACACCCACAACCCCATAAATGACAGTTGATATTTATATTGCAAGCACTGTAATGACACCCACACATCCACCACCCCATAAATGACTGTTGATATTTTGAGTCTAAGCCCTGTAATGACATCCACACACCCACAACCCCATAAATGACTGTTAATATTTACAGTCTGAGCACTGTAATGACACCCACAAATCAACCACCTAATGAATGATGGTTGATATTTATAGTCCAAGAACTGTAATGACACCCACACACTCACCACACCATGAATGACTGTTGATATTTACAGTCTAAGCACTGTCATGACACCAACACATGCACCACCCCATGAATGACTGTTGACGTTTACAGTCCAAGCACTGTAATGACACCCACACACCGACCACCCCATGATTGACTGTTGATATTTACAGTTCAAGCACTGTAATGACACTTACACCTCCACCACCCAATTAATGACTGTTGATATTTACAGTCAAAGCACTGTAATGACACCCACACACCCACCACCCCATAAATGACTGTTGATATTTACAGTCTAAGCACTGTAATGACACCCACACACCCACCACCCCAAGAATGACTTTTGATATTTACAGTCCAAGCACTGTAATGACACCTACACACATACAACCCCATGAATGACTGTTGATATTTACAGTCCAAGCTATGTAATGACACTTACACACCCACCACCCTATGAATGACAGTTGATATTTACAGTCAAAGAACTGTAATGACACCCACACACCCACCACCCCAAGAATGACGGTTGATATTTATAGTCCAAGCACTGTAATGACAATCACACACCCACCACCCCATGAATGACTGTTGATATTTTCAGTCTAAGCACTGTAATGACATCCACACACCCACTACACCATTAATGACTGTTAATATTTACACTCCAAGCTGTCTAATGACACCCACACACCCACCACCATATGATTAACTGTTGATATTTACAGTCCAAGCACTGCATAGACACCCAAACACCAACATCCCCATGAATAACTGTTGATATCTACAGTCCAAGAACTGTAATGACACCCACACACCCATCACCCCATGAATGACTGTTGATATTAGAGTCTAAGCACTGTAATGCCACCAACCACCCCATTAATGACTGTTGATATTCACAGTACAAGTACCAATGACACACAGACACCAACCACCCCTTGAATGACTTGATATTTACAGTCCAAGCAATGTAATGACACCCACACACCCACCACCCCATTATTGACTGTTGATATTTACAGTCCAAGCACTATAATGACACCAACACACCCACCACCCCATGAATGATTGTTGATATTTAAAGTCTAAGCACTGTAATGACACCCTCACCCCTACCACCCCATGAATGACTGTTGATATTTTCAGTCAAAGCACTGTAATGATGCCCCAAACCCACCACCCCATGATTATGTTTGATATTTATAGTCCAAGCACTGTAATGACACCAACACACCCACCACTCCATGAATGACTGTTGATATTTACAGTCCAAGCATTCGAATGACACCCACCACCTTATTAATGACTGTTGATATTTACAATCAAAACAATGTAATGACACCCACACACCCAGCACCTTATAAATGACTGTTGATATATACAATCAAAACACTGTAATGACAACCACACACCCACCACCCCATAAATGACTGTTGATATTTACAGTCTAAGCACTGTAATGACACCCACACACCCACCACCCCAAGAATGACTTTTGATATTTACAGTCCAAGCACTGTAATGACACCTACACACCCACAACCCCATGAATTACTGATGATATTTACAGTCCAAGCTCTGTAATGACACTCACACTCCCACCAACCTATGTATGACTGTTGATATATACAGTCCAAGAACTGTAATGACACCCACACACCAACAACCCCATAAATGACAGTTGATATTTGTAGCCAAAGCACTGTAATGACACTTACACCTCCACCACCCAATTAATGACTGTTGATATTTACAGTCCAAGCACTGTAATAACACCCACACATCGACCACTCCATGAATGACTGTTGATATTTACAGTAAAAGCTCTATAATGAAACTCACACACCCACCGCCATATGAATGACGGTAGATATTTACAGTCCAACAACTGTAATAACACCCACACACCCACCACCACATAAATAACGGTTGATATTTTCAGTCCGAGCACTGTAATGACATCCACACACCCACTACCCCATGAATGACTGTTAATATTTACAGTCCATGCACTGTAATGTCACACACACACCCACAACCCAATTAATGAGTGTTGATATTTACAGTCCAAGCCCTGTAATGACACCCACACAACTACCACTCCATGAATGACTGTTGATATTTACAGTCCAAGCTCTATAATGACACTCACACACCCAACACCCTATGACTGACAGTTGATATTTACAGTCAAAGAACTGTAATGACACCCACACACCCACAACCCCATGAATGACTGTTAATATTTACAGTCTGAGCACTGTAATGACACCCACAAACCCACCACCTAATTAATGATGGTTTATATTTACAGTCCAAGAACTGTAATGACACCCCACACCCACCACCCCATGAATTGTGGTTGATATTTACAGTACAAGCACTGTAATGACACCTACACACCCACACCCCATGAATTACTGATGATATTTACAGTCTGAGCACTGTAATGACACCCACACACCGACCACCCCATGATTGACTGATGATATTTACAGTCCAAGCTCTGTAATGACACTTACACCTCCACCACCCAATTAATGACTGTTGATATTTACAGTCCAAGCCCTGTAATGACACCCACACAACTACCACTCCATGAATGACTATTGATATTTACAGTCCAAGGTCTATAATGACACTCACACACCCACCACCCTATGAATGACGGTTGATATTTACAGTCCAACCACTGTAATAACACCCACACACCCACCACCCCATAAATAATGGTTGATATTTTCAGTCCGAGCACTGTAATGACATCCACACACCCACTACCCCATGAATGACTGTTAATATTTACAGTCCATGCACTGTAATGTCACACACACCCACCACCCAATTAATGACTGTTGATATTTACAGTCCAAGCACTGTAATGACACTCACACAACTACCACTCCATTAATGACTGTTTATATTTACAGTCCTAGCTCTATAATGACACTCACACACCCAACACCCTATGAATGACAGTTGATATTTACACTCAAAGAACTGTAATGACACCCACACACCCACAACCCCATGAATGACTGTTAATATTTACAGTCTGAGCACTGTAATGACACCCACAAACCCACCACCTAATTAATGATGGTTTATATTTACAGTCCAAGAACTGTAATGACACCCCACACCCACCACCCCATGAATAATGGTTGATATTTACAGTCCAAGCACTGTAATGACACCTACACACCCACAACCCCTTAAATTACTGATGATATTTCCTGTCTGAGCACTGTAATGACACCTACACACCGACCACCCCATGATTGACTGTTGATATTTACAGTCCAAGCTCTGTAATGACAGTTACACCTCCACCACCCAATTAATGACTGTTGATATTTACAGTCCAAGCACTGTAATGACACCCACACAACCACAACTCCATGAATGACTGTTGATAGTTACAGTCCAAGCTCTATAATGACACTCACACACCCACCACCCTTTGAATGAAGGTTGATATTTACAGTCCAACCACTGTAATAACACCCACACACCCACCACCCCATAAATAACGGTTGATATTTTCAGTCCGAGCACTATAATGACATCCACACACCCACCACACCATTCATGACTGTTAATATTTACAGTCCAAGCAGTCTAATGACACCCACACACCCACCACCCCATGATTAACTATTGATATTTACAGTCCAAGCACTATAATGACAGCCACACACCCACCACCCCATAAATGACTGTTGATACTTACAGTCTAAGCACTGTAATGACACCCACACACCCACCACAAAAGAATGACTTTTGATATTTACAGTCCAAGCACTGTAATGACACCTACACACATACAACCTCATGAATGACTGTTGATATTTACAGTCTGAGCACTGTAATGACACCCACAAACCTACCACCTAATGAATGATGGTTTATATTTACAGTCCAAGAACTGTAATGACACCCCATACCCACCACCCCATGAATTATGGTTGATATTTACAGTCCAAGCACTGTAATGACACCAACACACCCACCACTCCATAAATGACTGTTGATATTTACACTCCAAGCACTCTAATGACACCCACACTCCCACCACCCCAAGAATGACTTTTGATATTTACAGTCCAAGCACTGTAATGACACCCACATACCCACCACTCCATGATTGACTGTTGATATTTACATTCCAAGCACTATAATGATGGCCACACACCCACCACCCCATAAATGACTGTTGATATTTACAGTCTAAGCACTCTAATGACACCCACACAACCACCACCCCAAGAATGATTTTTGTTATTTACAGTCCAAGCACTGTAATGACACCTACACACCCAAAACCTCATGAATTACTGATGATATTTACAGTCCAAGCTCTGTAATGACACTCACACACCCACCACACTAGGTATGACTGTTGTTATTTACAGTCCAAGAACTGCAATGACACCCACAACCCCATAAATGACAGTTGATATTTATATTTCAAGCACTGTAATGACACCCACACATCCACCACCCCATAAATGACTGTTGATATTTTGAGTCTAAGCCCTGTAATGACATCCACACACCCACCACCCCATAAATGACTGTTAATATTTACAGTCTGAGCACTGTAATGACACCCACAAATCAACCACCTAATGAATGATGGTTGATATTTATAGTCCAAGAACTGTAATGACACCCACACACCGACCACCCCATGATTGACTGTTGATATTTACAGTTCAAGCACTGTAATGGCACTTACACCTCCACCACCCAATTAATGACTGTTGATATTTACAGTCAAAGCACTGTAATGACACCCACACACCCACCACCCTATAAATGACTGTTGATACTTACAGTCTAAGCACTGTAATGACACCCACACACCCACCACCCCAAGAATGACTTTTGATATTTACAGTCCAAGCACTGTAATGACACCTACACACATACAACCCCATGAATGACTGTTGATATTTACAGTCCAAGCTTTGTAATAACACTTACACACCCACCACCATATGAATGACAGTTGATATTTACAGTCAAAGAACTGTAATGACACCCACACACCCACCACCCCAAGAATGACGGTTGATATTTATAGTCCAAGCACTGTAATGACAATCACACACCCACCACCCCATGAATGACTGTTGATATTTCCAGTCTAAGCACTGTAATGACATCCACACACCCACTACACCATTAATGACTGTTAATATTTACACTCCAAGCAGTCTAATGACACCCACACACCCACCACCATATGATTAACTGTTGATATTTACAGTCCAAGCACTGCATAGACACCCAAACACCAACATCCCCATGAATAACTGTTGATATCTACAGTCCAAGAACTGTAATGACACCCACACACCCATCACCCCATGAATGACTGTTGATATTAGAGTCTAAGCACTGTAATGCCAGAAACCACCCCATTAATGACTGTTGATATTCACAGTACAAGTACCAATGACACACAGACACCAACCACCCCTTGAATGACTTGATATTTACAGTCCAAGCAATGTAATGACACCCACACACCCACCACCCCATTATTGACTGTTGATATTTACAGTCCAAGCACTATAATGACACCAACACACCCACCACCCCATGAATGATTGTTGATATTTAAAGTCTAAGCACTGTAATGACACCCTCACCCCTACCACCCCATGAATGACTGTTGATATTTACAGTCAAAGCACTGTAATGATGCCCCAAACCCACCACCCCATGATTATGTTTGATATTTATAGTCCAAGCACTGTAATGACACCAACACACCCACCACTCCATGAATGACTGTTGATATTTACAGTCCAAGCATTCGAATGACACCCACCACCTTATTAATGACTGTTGATATTTACAATCAAAACAATGTAATGACACCCACACACCCAGCACCTTATAAATGACTGTTGATATATACAATCAAAACACTGTAATGACAACCACACACCCACCACCCCATAAATGACTGTTGATATTTACAGTCTAAGCACTGTAATGACACCCACACACCCACCACCCCAAGAATGACTTTTGATATTTACAGTCCAAGCACTGTAATGACACCTACACACCCACAACCCCATGAATTACTGATGATATTTACAGTCCAAGCTCTGTAATGACACTCACACACCCACCAACCTATGTATGACTGTTGATATATACAGTCCAAGAACTGTAATGACACCCACACACCAACAACCCCATAAATGACAGTTGATATTTATAGCCAAAGCACTGTAATGACACCCACACACCCACCACCTAATGAATGATGGTTTATATTTATAGTCCAAGAACTGTATTGACACCCACACACTCACCACCCCATGAATGACTGTTGATATTGACAGTCTAAGCACTGTCAAAACACCAACACATGAACCACCCCATGAATGACTGTTGACATTTACAGTCCAAGCACTGTAATGACACCCACACACCGACCACCCCATGATTGACTGTTGATATTTACAGTCCAAGCACTGTAATGACACTTACACCTCCACCACCCAATTAATGACTGTTGATATTTACACTCCAAGCACTGTAATGACACCCACACACCGACCACTTCATGAATGACTGTTGATATTTACAGTCCAAGCTCTATAATGACACTCACACACCCACCACCCCATAAATAACGGTTGATATTTTCAGTCCGAGCACTGTAATGACATCCACACACCCACTACCCAATGAATGACTGTTAATATTTACAGTCCATGCACTGTAATGTCACACACACACACACCACCCAATTAATGACTGTTGATATTTACAGTCCAAGCACTGCAATGACACCCACAACCCCATAAATGACAGTTGATATTTATATTGCAAGCACTGTAATGACACCCACACATCCACCACCCCATAAATGACTGTTGATATTTTGAGTCTAAGCCCTGTAATGACATCCACACACCCACAACCCCATAAATGACTGTTAATATTTACAGTCTGAGCACTGTAATGACACCCACAAATCAACCACCTAATGAATGATGGTTGATATTTATAGTCCAAGAACTGTAATGACACCCACACACTCACCACACCATGAATGACTGTTGATATTTACAGTCTAAGCACTGTCATGACACCAACACATGCACCACCCCATGAATGACTGTTGACGTTTACAGTCCAAGCACTGTAATGACACCCACACACCGACCACCCCATGATTGACTGTTGATATTTACAGTTCAAGCACTGTAATGACACTTACACCTCCACCACCCAATTAATGACTGTTGATATTTACAGTCAAAGCACTGTAATGACACCCACACACCCACCACCCCATAAATGACTGTTGATATTTACAGTCTAAGCACTGTAATGACACCCACACACCCACCACCCCAAGAATGACTTTTGATATTTACAGTCCAAGCACTGTAATGACACCTACACACATACAACCCCATGAATGACTGTTGATATTTACAGTCCAAGCTATGTAATGACACTTACACACCCACCACCCTATGAATGACAGTTGATATTTACAGTCAAAGAACTGTAATGACACCCACACACCCACCACCCCAAGAATGACGGTTGATATTTATAGTCCAAGCACTGTAATGACAATCACACACCCACCACCCCATGAATGACTGTTGATATTTTCAGTCTAAGCACTGTAATGACATCCACACACCCACTACACCATTAATGACTGTTAATATTTACACTCCAAGCTGTCTAATGACACCCACACACCCACCACCATATGATTAACTGTTGATATTTACAGTCCAAGCACTGCATAGACACCCAAACACCAACATCCCCATGAATAACTGTTGATATCTACAGTCCAAGAACTGTAATGACACCCACACACCCATCACCCCATGAATGACTGTTGATATTAGAGTCTAAGCACTGTAATGCCACCAACCACCCCATTAATGACTGTTGATATTCACAGTACAAGTACCAATGACACACAGACACCAACCACCCCTTGAATGACTTGATATTTACAGTCCAAGCAATGTAATGACACCCACACACCCACCACCCCATTATTGACTGTTGATATTTACAGTCCAAGCACTATAATGACACCAACACACCCACCACCCCATGAATGATTGTTGATATTTAAAGTCTAAGCACTGTAATGACACCCTCACCCCTACCACCCCATGAATGACTGTTGATATTTTCAGTCAAAGCACTGTAATGATGCCCCAAACCCACCACCCCATGATTATGTTTGATATTTATAGTCCAAGCACTGTAATGACACCAACACACCCACCACTCCATGAATGACTGTTGATATTTACAGTCCAAGCATTCGAATGACACCCACCACCTTATTAATGACTGTTGATATTTACAATCAAAACAATGTAATGACACCCACACACCCAGCACCTTATAAATGACTGTTGATATATACAATCAAAACACTGTAATGACAACCACACACCCACCACCCCATAAATGACTGTTGATATTTACAGTCTAAGCACTGTAATGACACCCACACACCCACCACCCCAAGAATGACTTTTGATATTTACAGTCCAAGCACTGTAATGACACCTACACACCCACAACCCCATGAATTACTGATGATATTTACAGTCCAAGCTCTGTAATGACACTCACACTCCCACCAACCTATGTATGACTGTTGATATATACAGTCCAAGAACTGTAATGACACCCACACACCAACAACCCCATAAATGACAGTTGATATTTGTAGCCAAAGCACTGTAATGACACCCACACACCCACCACCTAATGAATGATGGTTTATATTTATAGTCCAAGAACTGTATTGACACCCACACACTCACCACCCCATGAATGACTGTTGATATTGACAGTCTAAGCACTGTCAAAACACCAACACATGAACCACCCCATGAATGACTGTTGACATTTACAGTCCAAGCACTGTAATGACACCCACACACCGACCACCCCATGATTGACTGTTGATATTTACAGTCCAAGCACTGTAATGACACTTACACCTCCACCACCCAATTAATGACTGTTGATATTTACAGTCCAAGCACTGTAATGACACCCACACACCGACCACTTCATGAATGACTGTTGATATTTACAGTCCAAGCTCTATAATGACACTCACACACCCACCACCCCATAAATAACGGTTGATATTTTCAGTCCGAGCACTGTAATGACATCCACACACCCACTACCCAATGAATGACTGTTAATATTTACAGTCCATGCACTGTAATGTCACACACACACCCACCACCCAATTAATGACTGTTGATATTTACAGTCCAAGCACTGTAATGACACCCACACAACTACCACTCCATGAATGACTGTTGATATTTACAGTCCAAGCTCTATAATGACACTCACACACCCAACACCCTATGAATGACAGTTGATATTTACAGTCAAAGAACTGTAATGACACCCACACACCCAAAACCCCATGAATGACTGTTAATATTTACAGTCTGAGCACTGTAATGACACCCCCAACTCACCACCTAATTAATGATGGTTTATATTTACAGTCCAAGAACTGTAATGACACCCCACACCCACCATCCCATGAATTATGGTTGATATTTACAGTACAAGCTCTGTAATGACACCTACACACCCACAACCCCAAGAATTACTGATGATATTTACAGTCTGAGCACTGTAATGACACCCACACACCGACCACCCCATGATTGACTGTTGATATTTACAGTCCAAGCTCTGTAATGACACTTACACCTCCACCACCCAATTAATGACTGTTGATATTTACAGTCCAAGCACTGTAATGACACCTACACACCCAAAACCCCATGAATTACTGATGATATTTACAGTCCAAGCTCTGTAATGACACTCACACACCCACCACACTATGTATGACTGTTGATATTTACAGTCCAAGAACTGCAATGACACCCACAACCCCATAAATGACAGTTGATATTTATATTGCAAGCACTGTAATGACACCCACACATCCACCACCCCATAAATGACTGTTGATATTTTGAGTCTAAGCCCTGTAATGACATCCACACACCCACAACCCCATAAATGACTGTTAATATTTACAGTCTGAGCACTGTAATGACACCCACAAATCAACCACCTAATGAATGATGGTTGATATTTATAGTCCAAGAACTGTAATGACACCCACACACTCACCACACCATGAATGACTGTTGATATTTACAGTCTAAGCACTGTCATGACACCAACACATGCACCACCCCATGAATGACTGTTGACGTTTACAGTCCAAGCACTGTAATGACACCCACACACCGACCACCCCATGATTGACTGTTGATATTTACAGTTCAAGCACTGTAATGACACTTACACCTCCACCACCCAATTAATGACTGTTGATATTTACAGTCAAAGCACTGTAATGACACCCACACACCCTCCACCCCATAAATGACTGTTGATATTTACAGTCTAAGGACTGTAATGACACCCACACACCCACCACCCCAAGAATGACTTTTGATATTTACAGTCCAAGCACTGTAATGACACCTACACACATACAACCCCATGAATGACTGTTGATATTTACAGTCCAAGCTATGTAATGACACTTACACACCCACCACCCTATGAATGACAGTTGATATTTACAGTCAAAGAACTGTAATGACACCCACACACCCACCACCCCAAGAATGACGGTTGATATTTATAGTCCAAGCACTGTAATGACAATCACACACCCACCACCCCATGAATGACTGTTGATATTTTCAGTCTAAGCACTGTAATGACATCCACACACCCACTACACCATTAATGACTGTTAATATTTACACTCCAAGCAGTCTAATGACACCCACACACCCACCACCATATGATTAACTGTTGATATTTACAGTCCAAGCACTGCATAGACACCCAAACACCAACATCCCCATGAATAACTGTTGATATCTACAGTCCAAGAACTGTAATGACACCCACACACCCATCACCCCATGAATGACTGTTGATATTAGAGTCTAAGCACTCTAATGCCACCCACCACCCCATTAATGACTTTTGATATTCACAGTCCAAGTACTAATGACACACAGACACCAACCACCCCTTGAATGACTTGATATTTACAGTCCAAGCAATGTAATGACACCCACACACCCACCACCCCATTATTGACTGTTGATATTTACAGTCCAAGCACTATAATGACACCAACACCCCCACCACCAAATGAATGATTGTTGATATTTAAAGTCTAAGCACTGTAATGACACCCTCACCCCCACCACCCCATGAATGACTGTTGATATTTACAGTCAAAGCACTGTAATGATGCCCCACACCCACCACCCCATGATTAGGTTTGATATTTATAGTCCAAGCACTGTAATGACACCAACACACCCACCACTCCATGAATGACTGTTGATATTTACAGTCCAAGCATTCAAATGACACCCACCACCTTATTAATGACTGTTGATATTTACAATCAAAACAATGTAATGACACCCACACACCCAGCACCTTATAAATGACTGTTGATATATACAATCAAAACACTGTAATGACAACCACACACCCACCACCCCATAAATGACTGTTGATATTTACAGTCTAAGCACTGTAATGACACCCACACACCCACCACCCCAAGAATGACTTTTGATATTTACAGTCCAAGCACTGTAATGACACCTACACTCCCACAACCCCATGAATTACTGATGATATTTACAGTCCAAGCTCTGTAATGACACTCACACACCCACCAACCTATGTATGACTGTTGATATATACAGTCCAAGAACTGTAATGACACCCACACACCAACAACCCCATAAATGACAGTTGATATTTATAGCCAAAGCACTGTAATGACACCCACACACCCACCACCTAATGAATGATGGTTTATATTTATAGTCCAAGAACTGTATTGACACCCACACACTCACCACCCCATGAATGACTGTTGATATTGACAGTCTAAGCACTGTCATGACACCAACACATGCACCACCCCATGAATGACTGTTGACATTTACTGTCCAAGCACTGTAATGACACCTGTGGTTCCTGTGGTGTTGGTTTCAGGTAGCAGTTGCCACCCGTGGCCACGCTGATGCGCCGCCACTAATACAGCCCATCTGCTCGTCTCTGTGCCAGCTGGTCTATGATGCTGTTGCTGGCAGCGCTGATGTGGTAGTGCGGCAGCTTGGGTTGATCAGGTATTGTTCGTAGAAATTTATCTAGCTGGTTTTTGAAGCCATCCAAATGTTCTGTTGACTCACGTAGGTACCTGGGCAGTGCATTGAAGATGAGTGGGGCTCTTACAGAGAAGGCGTTTTCTTTGAGTGTCTTGATTCTTGCATTTGCTCTGGGGTAAATCCTTTCAATATGGCAGAGCCGACCACGTCGCTGGTGGATGCTAAACCGTATATTCAAGTTGTTTATGGATTTTCCAGTCAATATTTTGTATATGTATAATATAGCGTATCTTTCTCTACGCCTTTCTAGTGAATACATATCAAGTTCACATAACCTTGCCCAATAGTCAAGATGTCGGAGGTTAGATATTCTACTGGTGAACGATCGTTGTACTGCTTCAAGTGACTGTTTTTCTCCTGCTCTCCACGGACTCCATAGCTGACAGCAGTACTCCAACAATGGTATCACAAGTGACTTGTATAATGTCAGCATAGGGTGCATCTCACGTGTCCAGAAGACGCGGAGGATCCAGCCAGCCTGACTTCGTGCCTTCTTTGCCACTTGATGTATATGTTGGGTAAAGTTTCCATCACTACTGAGAGTAATTCCTAGGTCTCTTATATGCTCCTTGGTGTCGATATGGGAACTGTCTGGTGCTGTATACATGTGTGCATTGTAGTTCATTTCTCCTAAAGTATAATGTATATGCTCAAATTTGTTGTTGTTGAAAGACATGTTGTTATGCTCTGCCCATGAGTAAAGTGATGCCAAATCAGTTTGTAATTGTTCGGCATCAGATAATGAGGAAACTTCCTTTAAAACCCTTGTGTCATCGGCAAAGGAAGCTACAGACGAATGCAAGACATGTCTGTTGATGTCAGAGATGTGTATCAGGAAGAGCAGGGGTCCAAGCACTGATCCCTGTGGCACCCCGCTGATAACTCCCGATGGCTGAAAGACTGCACCACCAGCCACTACGCACTGCTCTCTGCCAGTGAGAAAAGCGTACAACCATAGTCCGAGCTTTCCAGTAATGCCCATCTGTCTTGTTTTGTGTAGCAAAATGCCGTGATCCACCTTGTCGAAAGCTTTCGCAAAATCAAGGTAGACCACATCAACACTTTTATTATATTCCAGTTTTTCTAAAATTGTTTCATAATGGGCGAGTAATTGTGAGAGGCATGAACGTCCAGTACGAAAACCATGCTGACCCTGGTTCATTCTGTTGTTTTGTTCGAGGTATGTAGCCATGTTTTTAACCATTATCCTCTCCAATATTTTAATAATGTGGGAGGTTAAGGCAACTGGTCGATAATTTTTAGCTTCAGCTCTCGAGCCTCCTTTGTGAATTGGTGTGATGTTAGCATTTTTTAATTGTTTTGGTATTATACAAGAATCTAAGGAGTTTCTGTAAAAAATAAGCAAAGGAGCACTCAGTTCCTTAGCACAATTTTTGAGGAGTATAGCAGGGAAATAATCCGGGCCAGCTGCCGAATTAGTAGCC
This sequence comes from Petrolisthes cinctipes, assembly GCA_033782935.1. Lineage (NCBI taxonomy): Eukaryota > Metazoa > Arthropoda > Malacostraca > Decapoda > Porcellanidae > Petrolisthes > Petrolisthes cinctipes. The sequence continues at coordinate 3,480,237 of JAWQEG010000115.1, forward strand.
ACCTCTTTAGTTGCTTCTTCTATGTCGTATCTGCTAAGGCTTATGTCTGTTAGGTTTGATTTGCAGTCTGTGTTTTGACAGAAAAAGTCGACAGGCGAGTTGATTATTTTGTCTATCACAGGGTTGCTGAAGACCCTTTTGTACTGGAGCAGTAGTGCTTCAACGATCTCTTGGGGTTTGTTTATGGTTCGACCATCTGAGTCAGTCAGTGGGCCAACACTCGCTCTCAATACTGATTTGTTAGCAGCATATTTATAGAAGTATTTTGGATTTGTTTTAATGCATGACACAGCATTTGTTTCTTTTCGGTCGTTTTCTAATTCTACTGATCTTTTTAGTTTTTCTTCTATACTGATAATTTTGTTTTTGGTTTTTGTCCGTATTTCAGTGTTGATAGTATTCCTGAGTTTCTTTCTTAGTTTTGTTCTCTTACGCATAAGAACTTTTCGGTCTCTTGGTATGTTACCATTATAAGGAAGAGTCTTTTTAGACGGCCTCCTCAGCGGAACATATTTTTCTGATATTTCCAAGCATATCGTCATCAGTATGTCATATTGGGCCTCGGGATCGCAGTCCTTCATGCGTCGTTCCCAATCAATTTCACCGAGGTCTCTCTTTAGACTTTCCCAGCAGACTGATTCACTGAGAAAGTTCAGTCGGCTGAAATTTGGTGTCTGTTGTGCTGCACAGGGAATTCGAGTTTGCACATTTGTAGTTAAGTTGGTCGTCAAGGTTATAATGTTATGATCTGAAAAAATTGTGTTATTTACAGTAATATTATGTAGAACGTCATCATGGTTTGTCATTACAATATCTAGTATATTGTGACCTCTTGTAGGAGTGTTTATAACTTGATTTAAACAGAGCTCCTCAGCAAACTGCAGCAGAGCCTCTGCTTGAGTCCGCATGTCTCCTGCTCCCCCATAAACACTTTCCAGCTCCCAGTCTATGAGCGGGAAGTTTAAGTCACCAGTGAGCATAATTGTAGGCATAGGTGATGGTAGTGAGCTAATTACTTCTCTAATCTTTGTTAGCTGTTTGTTAAACTTATTTGTTGGGCATGCTGGTGGCCTGTATATGTTTATATAAACCCAGTCAATATCTTTAATATATAATACTTGGCATTCTGTGAACAAGTTTGATTCTGAGAAGAGCAATTTTGTCTTAGCTGCTAAGTGGTTCGCCACGTAGGTGATGACTCCGCCTTTTTTCTTTTGTTTAGGTCGATCTGTTCTGTATGGTACAAAGTTTGGTATTTCTATTTCAGCTTCTCGAATGTCCTCTGTTAGGTGTGTTTCTGTTAGAGAGATTATAAAGGCATTTTCAGTTTGTGCCATTTCTGTGAGTAATTTTATTTTGCCTTTGAATTTGTATGGTAACAGGCCAGCAATATTTAGGGTAATTATTTTATAAAGGTTGTTGGCATTGCTGCCACCTGCTGTTGATGGTATCCTTGTAGTGGGTACGCGGGAGCTCCCTGCCACGGTATTGTTTTCAGCATATGTAATATTTGTTGCTGTACTTGTTGCATTTGCTGCATTTGTTGAAGTAAGAAAGTCTCTGTAGTACTAGTTTGTTGTTTTTCTGTCTGATGAGGGGGTCCATTTGACCATGCATTGTGTGGTTGATGGTTTGGTAATGGTATGGTTGGTCGGGTGGGTAGTTGTTTGGTGGGGGCTGCTTGTTGTCTTGTTTGTTGTTCGGTAGTCGTTTCATCAGATGTATAACGGCGAGTGCCCTTCAAATGTAGTCTTTTACATTCCATATTGAAGCATTCCCGTTTTCTTTCTGACCCATAGCATATTGATGGATGTAAAAAAGTGCAATTGTTACCCTTTTTACACCCTCTTACTGGGTCACAACCGTTTATCTTGTACCTGTTACACAGTCTAGGATGAGCATATGGACAATCGCGACCACTAAGTCCATATTTACAATTATTGTTTTTGTAAAAGTAGCATACCTTATCTTTCCGTTGGCCACTAGACTCGTTTGTATTTGCTGTAGTTGTTTGGTTGTTGTCTTGTTTGCCAGTAGGATGGTTTGGTAATGACATCGATTCATCTGGCACAACACTTTCATCATTTTCATCACCATGTTCATTTATATTATCTGCACTTTCTGCCTTTTCTGCACCTTTTTGCTCTAATTGTTGTTTTTTCGTCACCTTTTCTTTCTCTATTAAGGTGTACACCTGCGCAAAAAGACGGTTACAATCTTCACCCAGCTGTTTTCTTGCACATTCTTCACAGGTGTATTGGCACCTTGTATTAAAAAAGTTCACTATGGCATAGGCAGGAAGTTTAGAGCAGTCAGCGTGGATATATCTCTTACATTTTTGGCACTTCAAACATTCCTGTATACAATGTTTGTTGCATATTGTACAGTAAGTATCCGCAGGTGGTAAGTTGTCCATTATTGGCCCGGCTATTTACGCGGAGCAATGGTACACACACACACACATTCACTGATTCACTGTAAGTCACGGAGCTATTAAAAACGCGTGCGCTCACCACCACTGCTGACTCACAACACCGACCACCCCATGATTGACTGTTGATATTTACAGTCCAAGCACTGTAATGACACTTACACCTCCACCACCCAATTAATGACTGTTGATATTTACAGTCCAAGCACTGTAATAACACCCACACACCGACCACTCCATGAATGACTGTTGATATTTACAGTCCAAGCTCTATAATGACACTCACACACCCACCACCCTATGAATGACGGTTGATATTTACAGTCCAACCACTGTAATAACACCCACACACCCACCACCCCATAAATAACGGTTGATATTTTCAGTCCGAGCACTGTAATTAGATCCACACACCCACTACCCCATGAATGACTGTTAATATTTACAGTCCATGCTCTGTAATGTCACACACACACCCACCACCCAATTAATGACTGTTGATATTTACAGTCCAAGCACTGTAATGACACCCACACAACTACCACTCCATGAATGACTGTTGATATTTACAGTCCAAGCTCTATAATGACACTCACACACCCAACACCCTATGAATGACAGTTGATATTTACAGTCAAAGAACTGTAATGACACCCACACACCCACAACCCCATGAATTACTGTTAATATTTACAGTCTGAGCACTGTAATGACACGCAAAAACCCACCACCTAATTAATGATGGTTTATATTTACAGTCCAAGAAGTGTAATGACACCCCACACCCACCACCCCATGAATTATGGTTGATATTTACAGTCCAAGCACTGTAATGACACCTACACACCCACAACCCCATGAATTACTGATGATATTTACAGTCTGAGCACTTAAATGACACCTACACACCGACCACCCCATGATTGACTGTTGATATTTACAGTCCAAGCTCTGTAATGACACTTACACCTTAACCACCCAATTAATGACTGTTGATATTTACAGTCCAAGCACTGTAATGACACCCACACACCGACCACCTAATGAATGATGGTTTATATTTATAGTCCAAGAACTGTATTGACACCCAAACAATCACCACCCCATGAATGACTGTTGATATTGACAGTCTAAGCACTGTCATGACACCAACACATGCACCACCCCATGAATGACTGTTGACATTTACAGTCCAAGCACTGTAATGACACCCACACACCGACCACCCCATGATTGACTGTTGATATTTACAGTCCAAGCACTGTAATGACACTTACACCTCCACCACCCAATTAATGACTGTTGATATTTACAGTCCAAGCACTGTAATGACACCCACACACCGACCACTCCATGAATGACTGTTGATATTTACAGTCCAAGCTCTATAATGACACTCACACACCAACCACCCTATGAATGACGGTTGATATTTACAGTCCAACCACTGTAATAACACCCACACACCCACCACCCCATAAATAACGGTTGATATTTTCAGTCCGAGCACTGTAATTAGATCCACACACCCACTACCCCATGAATGACTGTTAATATTTACAGTCCATGCACTGTAATGTCACACACACACCCACCACCCAATTAATGACTGTTGATATTTACAGTCCAAGCACTGTAATGACACCCACACAACTACCACTCCATGAATGACTGTTGATATTTACAGTCCAAGCTCTATAATGACACTCACACACCCAACACCCTATGAATGACAGTTGATATTTACAGTCAAAGAACTGTAATGACACCCACACACCCAAAACCCCATGAATGACTGTTAATATTTACAGTCTGAGCACTGTAATGACACCCACAAACCCACCACCTAATTAATGATGGTTTATATTTACAGTCCAAGCACTGTAATGACACATACACACCCAAAACCCCATGAATTACTGATGATATTTACAGTCCATGCTCTGTAATGACACTCACACACCCACCACACTATGTATGACTGTTGATATTTACAGTCCAAGAACTGCAATGACACCCACAACCCCATAAATGACAGTTGATATTTATATTGCAAGCACTGTAATGACACCCACACACCCACCACCCCATAAATGACTGTTGATATTTTGAGTCTAAGCCCTGTAATGACATCCACACACCCACCACCCCAAAAATGACTGTTAATATTTACAGTCTGAGCACTGTAATGACACCCACAAATCAACCACCTAATGAATGATGGTTGATATTTATAGTCCAAGAACTGTAATGACACCCACACACTCACCACCCCATGAATGACTGTTGATATTTACAGTCTAAGCACTGTCATGACACCAACACATGCACCACCCCATGAATGACTGTTGACGTTTACAGTCCAAGCACTGTAATGACACCCACACACCGACCACCCCATGATTGACTGTTGATATTTACAGTTCAAGCACTGTAATGACACTTACACCTCCACCACCCAATTAATGACTGTTGATATTTACAGTCAAAGCACTGTAATGACACCCACACACCCACCACCCCAAGAATGACTTTTGATATTTACAGTCCAAGCACTGTAATGACACCTACACACATACAACCCCATGAATGACTGTTGATATTTACAGTCCAAGCTTTGTAATGACACTTACACACCCACCACCCTATGAATGACAGTTGATATTTACAGTCAAAGAACTGTAATGACACCCACACACCCACCACCCCAAGAATGACGGTTGATATTTTTAGTCCAAGCACTGTAATGACAATCACACACCCACCACCCCATGAATGACTGTTGATATTTTCTGTCTAAGCACTGTAATGACATCCACACACCCAGTACACCATTAATGACTGTTAATATTTACACTCCAAGCAGTCTAATGACACCCACACACCCACCACCATATGATTAACTGTTGATATTTACAGTCCAAGCACTGCATAGACACCCAAACACCAACATCCCCATGAATAACTGTTGATATCTACAGTCCAAGAACTGTAATGACACCCACACACCCATCACCCCATGAATGACTGTTGATATTAGAGTCTAAGCACTGTAATGCCACCCACCACCCCATTAATGACTGTTGATATTCACAGTCGAAGTACTAATGACACACAGACACCAACCACCCCTTGAATGACTTGATATTTACAGTCCAAGCACTGTAATGACACCCTCACCCCCACCACCCCATGAATGACTGTTGATATTTACAGTCAAAGCACTGTAATCATGCCCCACACCCACCACCCCATGATTATGTTTGATATTTATAGTCCAAGCACTGTAGTGACACCAACACACCCACCATTCCATGAATGACTGTTGATATTTACAGTCCAAGCATTCGAATGACACCCACCACCTTATTAATGACTGTTGATATTTACAATCAAAACAATGTAATGACACCCACACACCCAGCACCTTATAAATGACTGTTGATATATACAATCAAAACACTGTAATGACAACCACACACCCACCACCACATAAATGACTGTTGATATTTACAGTCTAAGCACTGTAATGACACCCACACACCCACCACCCCAAGAATGACTTTTGATATTTACAGTCCAAACACTGTAATGACAACCACACACCCACCACCCCATAAATGACTGTTGATACTTACAGTCTAAGCACTGTAATGACACCCACACACCCACCACCAAAGAATGACTTTTGATATTTACAGTCCAAGCACTGTAATGACACCTACACACATACAACCTCATGAATGACTGTTGATATTTACAGTCTGAGCACTGTAATGACACCCACAAACCTACCACCTAATGAATGATGGTTTATATTTACAGTCCAAGAACTGTAATGACACCCCATACCCACCACCCCATGAATTATGGTTGATATTTACAGTCCAAGCACTGTAATGACACCAACACACCCACCACTCCATGAATGACTGTTGATATTTACAGTCCAAGCACTCTAATGACACCCACACACCCACCACCCCAAGAATGACTTTTGATATTTACAGTCCAAGCACTGTAATGACACCCACATACCCACCACTCCATGATTGACTGTTGATATTTACATTCCAAGCACTATAATGATGGCCACACACCCACCACCCCATAAATGACTGTTGATATTTACAGTCTAAGCACTCTAATGACACCCACACAACCACCACCCCAAGAATGATTTTTGTTATTTACAGTCCAAGCACTGTAATGACACCTACACACCCAAAACCTCATGAATTACTGATGATATTTACAGTCCAAGCTCTGTAATGACACTCACACACCCACCAACCTATGTATGACTGTTGATATATACAGTCCAAGAACTGTAATGACACCCACACACAAACAACCCCATAAATGACAGTTGATATTTATAGCCAAAGCACTGTAATGACACCCACACACCCACCACGTAATGAATGATGGTTTATATATATAGTCCAAGAACTGTATTGACACCCACACACTCACCACCCCATGAATGACTGTTGATATTGACAGTCTAAGCACTGTCATGACACCAACACATGCACCACCCCATGAATGACTGTTGACATTTACAGTCCAAGCACTGTAATGACACCCACACACCGACCACCCCATGATTGACTGTTGATATTTACAGTCCAAGCACTGTAATGACACTTACACCTCCACCACCCAATTAATGACTGTTGATATTTACAGTCCAAGCACTGTAATGACACCCACACACCGACCACTCCATGAATGACTGTTGATATTTACAGTCCAAGCTCTATAATGACACTCACACACCCACCACCCGATGAATGACTGTTAATATTTACAGTCCAAGCACTGTAATGTCACCCACACACCCACCACCCAATGAATGATATTTGATATTTATAGTCCTTGGACTGTAATGATACCCAAATACCCACCACCCAATAAATGACTGTTGATATTTTCAGTCTAAGTACTATAATGACACCTACACACCCACCACACCATGAATGACTGTAAATATTTACAGTCCAAGCACTGTAATGACACCCACACAACTACCACTCCATGAATGACTGTTGATATTTACAGTCCAAGCTCTATAATGACACTCACACACCCAACACCCTATGAATGACAGTTGATATTTACAGTCAAAGAACTGTAACGACACCCACACACCCACAACCCCATGAATGACTGTTAATATTTACAGTCTGAGCACTGTAATGACACCCACAAACCCACCACCTAATTAATGATGGTTTATATTTACAGTCCAAGAACTGTAATGACACCCCACACCCACCATCCCATGAATTATGGTTGATATTTACAGTACAAGCACTGTAATGACACCTACACACCCACAACCCTAAGAATTACTGATGATATTTACAGTCTGAGCACTGTAATGACACCCACACACCGACCACCCCATGATTGACTGTTGATATTTACAGTCCAAGCTCTGTAATGACACTTACACCTCCACCACCCAATTAATGACTGTTGATATTTACAGTCCAAGCACTGTAATGACACCCACACAACCACCACTCCATGAATGACTGGTGATATTTACAGTCCAAGGTCTATAATGACACTCACACACCCACCACCCTATGAATGACGGTTGATATTTACAGTCCAACCACTGTAATAACACCCACACACCCACCACCCCATAAATAACGGTCGATATTTTAAGTCCGAGCACTGTAATGACATCCACACACCCACTACCCCATGAATGACTGTTAATATTTACAGTCCATGCACTGTAATGTCACACACACACCCACCACCCAATTAATGACTGTTGATATTTACAGTCAAAGAACTGTAATGACACCCACACACCCACAACCCCATGAATGACTGTTAATATTTACAGTCTGAGCACTGTAATGACACGCAAAAACCCACCACCTAATTAATGATGGTTTATATTTACAGTCCAAGAACTGTAATGACACCCCACACCCACCACCCCATGAATTATGGTTTATATTTACAATCCAAGCACTGTAATGACACCTACACACCCACAACCCCATGAATTACTGATGATATTTACAGTCTGAGCACTTAAATGACACCTACACACCGACCACCCCATGATTGACTGTTGATATTTACAGTCCAAGCTCTGTAATGACACTTACACCTCCACCACCCAATTAATGACTGTTGATATTTATAGTCTAAGCACTGTAATGACACCCACACAACCACCACTCCATGAATGACTGTTGATATTTACAGTCCAAGCTCTATAATGACACTCACACACCCACCACCCTTTGAATGACGGTTGATATTTACAGTCCAACCACTGTAATAACACCCACACACCCACCACTCCATATATAACGGTTGATATTTTCAGTCCGAGCACTGTAATGACATCCACACACCCACTACCCCATGAATGACTGTTATTATTTACAGTTCATGCACTGTAATGTCACACACACACCAACCACCCAATAAAGGATGGTTGATATTTACAGTACAAGAACTGTAATGAAACCCACACACCCACCACTCCATTAAGGACAGTTAATATTATTAGTCCAAGCACTGTAATGACATCCACACACCCACTACCCCATGAATGACTGATAATATTTACAGTCCAAACACTATAATGACACCCAAACACCCACATCCACATGAATAACTGTTTGTATTTACAGTCCAAGCACTGTAATGACACCTACACACCCATCACCCTATGAATAACAGTTGATATTAGAGTCTAAGCACTGTAATGCCACCCACCACGCCATTAATGACTGTTGATATTCACAGTCCAAGCACTGATGACACCCATACACCCACCACCCCATGAATGACTTGATATTTACAGTCCACGCAATGTAATGACACCCACACACCCACCACCTCATGAATGACTGTTGATATTTACAGTCCAAGCACTATAATGACACCCACACACCCACAACCCCATGAATGATTGTTGATATATACAGTCTAAGCACTGTGATGACATCCTCACACACACCACCCCATGAATGACTATTGATATTTACAGTCTAAGCACTGAAATGACAGCCACACACCCACCACCATATGATTAACTGTTGATATTTACAGTCCAAGCACTGCATAGACACCCAAACACCCACATCCCCATGAATAACTGTTGATATCTACAGTCCAAGAACTGTAATGACACCCACACACCCATCACCCCATTAATGACTGTTGATATTAGAGTCTAAGCACTGTAATGCCACCCACCACCCCAAGAATGACTGTTGATATTCACAGTCCAAGCACTAATGACACACAGACACCCACCACCCCTTGAATGACTTGATATTTACAGTCCAAGCAATGTAATGACACCCACACACCCACCACCCCATGAATGATTGTTGATATTTACAGTCTAAGCACTGTAATGACACCCTCACCCCCACCACCCCATGAATGACTGTTGATATTTACAGTCAAAGCACTGTAATGATGCCCCACACCCACCACCCCATGATAATGGTTGATATTTATAGTCCAAGCACTGTAATGACACTAACACACCCATCACTCCATGAATGACTGTTGATATTTACAGTCCAAACATTCTAATGACACCCACCACCTTATTAATGACTGTTGATATTTACAATCAAAACACTGTAATGACACCCACACACCCACCACCCAATGAATGACTGTTGATATTTACAGTCCAAGCACTGTAATGACACCCACATACCCACCACCCCATGATTGACTGTTGATATTTACAGTCCAAGCACTGTAATGACACTCATACACCCACCACCCCATGAATGACTGTAAGATATTTTCAGTCCAAGCACTGTAATGACACTCACACACCCACAACCATATAAATGACTGTTGATATTTACAGTCCAAGCACTGTAATGCCACCCTCCAACCCATAAATGACTGTTGATATTTACAGTCCAAGCACTAATGACACACACACACCCACTACCCAATAAATGAATTGATATTTATAGTTTAAGCAATGTAATGACACCCACACACCCACCACCCCATGAATGACTGTTGATATTTACAGTCCAAGTACTATAATGACACCTACACACCCACCACCCCATGAATGACTGTAAATATTTACAGTCCAAGCACTGTAATTTCACCCACACACCCACCACCCAATGAATGATGGTTGATATTTGCAGTCCAAGAACTGTAGTGAAACCCACACACCCACCACCCCATGAATGACAGTTGATATTTTCAGTACAAGCACTGTAATGACATCTACACACCTACCGCCCCCTGAATGACTGCTAATATTTACAGTCCAAGCACTTTAATGTCACCCACACACCCACCACCCAATGAATGATGGTTGATATTTACAGTCCAAGGACTGTAATGATACCCACACACCCACCACCCAATAAATGACTGTTGATATTTATAGTCCAAACACTGTTATGACAACCACACCCCCATCACCCTATGAATTACTGTTGATATTTAGAGTCCAAGCACTGTAATGCCACCCACAACCCCATGAATGACTGTTGATATTTACAGTCCAAGCACTAATGACACCCACACACCCACCACCCCATGAATGACTGTTGATATTTACAGTCCAAGCACTGCATAGACACCTAAACACCCAAAAAACCCATGAATAGCTGTTGATATTTACAGTCCAAGCACTTAAATGACACCCACCACCCCATGAATGACTGTTAAGATATACAGTCTAAGCACTGTAATGACTCCCACACACCCACCACCCAAAAAATGATGGTTGATATTTACAGTCCAATCACTGTAATGACACCCACACACTCACCACTCCATGAATGACTGTTGATATTTACAGTCCAAGCAATGTCATGACACCCACACACCAACCACCTTATGAATAACTGTTGATATTTACAGTCCAAGCACTCTAATGACACCCACCACCCTATGAATGACTGTTAATATTTACAGTAAAAACACTGTAATGACACCCACACACCCACCAGCCTATGAATGACTGTTGATATTTACAGTCCGAACATTGTAATGACACCCACATACCCACCCACCACATGAATGACTGTTGATATTTACAGTCCAATCACTAATTACACAAACAAACCAACCACCCTATGAAAGACTAGATATTTACAGTCCAAGCACTGTAATGACACCCACAAACCCACCACCCCATGAATAACTGTTGATATTTACTGTCCAATCACCGTAATGACAGCCACACACCCACCACCCCATGAATGACTGTTGATATTTTCTGTCCAAGCACTGTAATGACACCCACACACCCACCACGTCATATATAACGGTTATTATTTATAGTCCAAACACTGTAATGACACCCACACACCTACCACCCCATGAATGACTGTTGATATTTTCAGTCCAAGCACTGTAATGACATCCACACACACACCACCCTATGAATGACTGTTAATATTTACAGTCTGAACACTGTAATGACACCCACACACCCACCACCCAATGAATGATGGTTGATATTTACAGTCCAAGAACTGTAATGACACCCACACACTCACCACCCCATGAATGACTGCTGATATTTACAGTCCAAGCACTGTCATGACACCCACTACCCCATGAATGACTGTTGATTGTTACAGTCCAAGCACTCTAATGACACTCACCACCCAATAAATGACTGTTGATATTTATAGTCAAAACACTGTAATGACACCCACACACCCACCACCCCATGAATGACAGTTGATATTTTCAGTCCAAGCACTGTAATGACATCCACAGACAAACTACACCATGAATGATGGTTGATATTTACATTCCAAGAAAGGTAATGACACCCACACACCCACCACCCTATGAATGACTGTTGATATTTACAGTCCAGGAAATGTAATGACACCCACCCACCCACCACCCAATGAATGATGGTTGATATTTACAGTACAAGCACTGTCATGACACCCACACACCCACCACCCCATGAATAACTGTTGAAATTTACAGTCCAAGCACTCTAATGACACCCACCACCTTATGAATGACTGTTGATATTTACAGTCAAAACACTGTAATGATACCCACACACCCACCACCCCATGAATCACTGTTGATATTTACAGTCCAAGCACTGCATAGACACCTAAACACCCAAAAAACCCATGAATAGCTGTTGATATTTACTGTCCAAGCATTGTAATGACACCCACACACCAACCACCCCATGAATGACTGGTGATATTTTCAGTCCAAGCTCTGTAATGACATCCACACACCCACCACCCCATGAATGACTGTTAATATTTACAGTCTGAGCACTGTAATGACACCCACACACCCACCACCCAATGAATGATGGTTGATATTTGCAGTCCAAGAACTGTATTGACACCCACTCACTCAACACACCATGAATGACTGTTGATATTTACAGTCCAAGCACTCTAATGACACCCACACACCTACCACCCCATAAATGACTGTTGATATTTACAGTCCAATCTCTGTAATTACACCACACACCCACCATCCCTTGAATGACTGTTATTATTTACAGTCCAAGCACTGTAATGTAACCCACAAACCCACCACCCAATGAATAATGATTTATATTTACAGTCCAAGCACTGTAATGTAACCCACAAACCCACCACCCAATAAATGATGGTTGATATTTACAGTCCAATCACTGTAATGACACCCACACACTCACCACTCCATGAATGGCTGTTGATATTTACAGTCCAAGCAATGTCATGACACCCACTCATCAACCACCTTATGAATTACTGTTGATTTTTACAGTCCAAGCACTCTAATGACACCCACCACCCTATGAATGACTGTTAATATTTACAGTCAAAACACTGTAATGACACCAACACACCCACCACCCTATGAATGACTGTTGATATTTACAGTCCAAGCATTGTAATGACACCCACACACTCACCACCCCATGATTGACTGTTGATATTTACAGTCCAAGCACGGCATAGACACCCAATCACCCACCACCCAATAAATGACTGTTGATATTTACAGTCCAAGCACTGTAATGACACCCACACACCCATCACCCCATGAATGACTGTTGATATTTACAGTCCAAGCACTTTAATGACTCCCACAACCCCATGAATGACTGTTGATATTTAAATACATTACAAGCACTAATGACACACACATAACCACCACCCTATAAATGACTTGATATTTACAGTCCAAGCATTGTAATGACACCCACACACCCACCACCCCATTATTGACTGTTGAAATTTACAGTCCAAGAACTGCACAGACACCCAAACACCCACCACCCAATTAATGACTGTTGATATTTACAGTCCAATCACTGTAATGACACCCACACACCCATCACCCCATGAATGACTGTTGATATTAACAGTCCAAGCACTGTAATGACACCCACACACCCACCACTCCATGAATGACTGTTGATATTTACAGTCCAAGCTCTGTAATGACACTCACACACCCACCACCCTATGAATGACAGGTGATATTTACAGTCCAACCACTGTAATAACTCCCACACACCCACCACCCCATAAATGACTGGTAATATTTTCAGTCCAAGCACTGTAATGACATCCACACGCCCACTACCCCATGAATGACTGATAATATTTACAGTCCAAACACTATAATGACACCCAAACACCCACATCCACATGAATAACTGTTTATATTTACAGTCCAAGAACTGCACAGACACCCAAACACCCACCACCCAATTAATGACTGTTGATATTTACAGTCCAATCACTGTAATGACACCCACACACCCATCACCCCATGAATGACTGTTGATATTCACAGTCCAAGCACTGATGACACCCATACACCCACCACGCCATGAATGACTTGATATTTACAGTCCATGCAATGTAATGACACCCACACACCCACCACCTCATGAATGACTGTTGATATTTACAGTCCAAGAACTATAATGACACCCACACACCCACAACCCCATGAATGATTGTTGATATATACAGTCTAAGCACTGTGATGACATCCTCACACACACCACCCCATGAATGACTATTGATATTTACAGTCTAAGCACTGAAATGACAGCCACACACCCACCACCATATGATTAACTGTTGATATTTACAGTCCAAGCACTGCATAGACACCCAAACACCCACATCCCCATGAATAACTGTTGATATCTACAGTCCAAGAACTGTAATGACACCCACACACCCATCACCCCATTAATGACTGTTGATATTAGAGTCTAAGCACTGTAATGCCACCCACCACCCCAAGAATGACTGTTGATATTCACAGTCCAAGCACTAATGACACACAGACACCCACCACCCCTTGAATGACTTGATATTTACAGTCCAAGCAATGTAATGACACCCACACACCCACCACCCCATGAATGATTGTTGATATTTACAGTCTAAGCACTGTAATGACACCCTCACCCCCACCACCCCATGAATGACTGTTGATATTTACAGTCAAAGCACTGTAATGATGCCCCACACCCACCACCCCATGATAATGGTTGATATTTATAGTCCAAGCACTGTAATGACACTAACACACCCATCACTCCATGAATGACTGTTGATATTTACAGTCCAAACATTCTAATGACACCCACCACCTTATTAATGACTGTTGATATTTACAATCAAAACACTGTAATGACACCCACACACCCACCACCCAATGAATGACTGTTGATATTTACAGTCCAAGCACTGTAATGACACCCACATACCCACCACCCCATGATTGACTGTTGATATTTACAGTCCAAGCACTGTAATGACACTCATACACCCACCACCCCATGAATGACTGTAAGATATTTTCAGTCCAAGCACTGTAATGACACTCACACACCCACAACCATATAAATGACTGTTGATATTTACAGTCCAAGCACTGTAATGCCACCCTCCAACCCATAAATGACTGTTGATATTTACAGTCCAAGCACTAATGACACACACACACCCACTACCCAATAAATGAATTGATATTTATAGTTTAAGCAATGTAATGACACCCACACACCCACCACCCCATGAATGACTGTTGATATTTACAGTCCAAGTACTATAATGACACCTACACACCCACCACCCCATGAATGACTGTAAATATTTACAGTCCAAGCACTGTAATTTCACCCACACACCCACCACCCAATGAATGATGGTTGATATTTGCAGTCCAAGAACTGTAGTGAAACCCACACACCCACCACCCCATGAATGACAGTTGATATTTTCAGTACAAGCACTGTAATGACATCTACACACCTACCGCCCCCTGAATGACTGCTAATATTTACAGTCCAAGCACTTTAATGTCACCCACACACCCACCACCCAATGAATGATGGTTGATATTTACAGTCCAAGGACTGTAATGATACCCACACACCCACCACCCAATAAATGACTGTTGATATTTATAGTCCAAACACTGTTATGACAACCACACCCCCATCACCCTATGAATTACTGTTGATATTTAGAGTCCAAGCACTGTAATGCCACCCACAACCCCATGAATGACTGTTGATATTTACAGTCCAAGCACTAATGACACCCACACACCCACCACCCCATGAATGACTGTTGATATTTACAGTCCAAGCACTGCATAGACACCTAAACACCCAAAAAACCCATGAATAGCTGTTGATATTTACAGTCCAAGCACTTAAATGACACCCACCACCCAATGAATGACTGTTAAGATATACAGTCTAAGCACTGTAATGACTCCCACACACCCACCACCCAAAAAATGATGGTTGATATTTACAGTCCAATCACTGTAATGACACCCACACACTCACCACTCCATGAATGACTGTTGATATTTACAGTCCAAGCAATGTCATGACACCCACACACTAACCACCTTATGAATAACTGTTGATATTTACAGTCCAAGCACTCTAATGACACCCACCACCCTATGAATGACTGTTAATATTTACAGTAAAAACACTGTAATGACACCCACACACCCACCAGCCTATGAATGACTGTTGATATTTACAGTCCGAACATTGTAATGACACCCACACACCCACCCACCACATGAATGACTGTTGATATTTACAGTCCAATCACTAATGACACAAACAAACCAACCACCCTATGAAAGACTAGATATTTACAGTCCAAGCACTGTAATGACACCCACAAACCCACCACCCCATGAATAACTGTTGATATTTACTGTCCAATCACCGTAATGACAGCCACACACCCACCACCCCATGAATGACTGTTGATATTTTCTGTCCAAGCACTGTAATGACACCCACACACCCACCACCCTATGAATGACTGTTAATATTTACAGTCTGAACACTGTAATGACACCCACACACCCACCACCCAATGAATGATGGTTGATATTTACAGTCCAAGAACTGTAATGACACCCACACACTCACCACCCCATGAATGACTGCTGATATTTACAGTCCAAGCACTGTCATGACACCCACTACCCCATGAATGACTGTTGATTGTTACAGTCCAAGCACTCTAATGACACTCACCACCCAATAAATGACTGTTGATATTTATAGTCAAAACACTGTAATGACACCCACACACCCACCACCCCATGAATGACAGTTGATATTTTCAGTCCAAGCACTGTAATGACATCCACAGACAAACCACACCATGAATGATGGTTGATATTTACATTCCAAGAAAGGTAATGACACCCACACACCCACCACCCTATGAATGACTGTTGATATTTACAGTCCAGGAAATGTAATGACACCCACCCACCCACCACCCAATGAATGATGGTTGATATTTACAGTACAAGCACTGTCATGACACCCACACACCCACCACCCCATGAATAACTGTTGAAATTTACAGTCCAAGCACTCTAATGACACCCACCACCTTATGAATGACTGTTGATATTTACAGTCAAAACACTGTAATGATACCCACACACCCACCACCCCATGAATCACTGTTGATATTTACAGTCCAAGCACTGCATAGACACCTAAACACCCAAAAAACCCATGAATAGCTGTTGATATTTACTGTCCAAGCATTGTAATGACACCCACACACCAACCACCCCATGAATGACTGGTGATATTTTCAGTCCAAGCTCTGTAATGACATCCACACACCCACCACCCCATGAATGACTGTTAATATTTACAGTCTGAGCACTGTAATGACACCCACACACCCACCACCCAATGAATGATGGTTGATATTTGCAGTCCAAGAACTGTATTGACACCCACTCACTCAACACACCATGAATGACTGTTGATATTTACAGTCCAAGCACTCTAATGACACCCACACACCCACCACCCCATAAATGACTGTTGATATTTACAGTCCAATCTCTGTAATTACACCACACACCCACCATCCCTTGAATGACTGTTATTATTTACAGTCCAAGCACTGTAATGTAACCCACAAACCCACCACCCAATGAATAATGATTTATATTTATAGTCCAAGCACTGTAATGTAACCCACAAACCGACCACCCAATAAATGATGGTTGATATTTACAGTCCAATCACTGTAATGACACCCACACACTCACCACTCCATGAATGGCTGTTGATATTTACAGTCCAAGCAATGTCATGACACCCACTCACCAACCACCTTATGAATAACTGTTGATTTTTACAGTCCAAGCACTCTAATGACACCCACCACCCTATGAATGACTGTTAATATTTACAGTCAAAACACTGTAATGACACCAACACACCCACCACCCTATGAATGACTGTTGATATTTACAGTCCAAGCATTGTAATGACACCCACACACTCACCACCCCATGATTGACTGTTGATATTTACAGTCCAAGCACGGCATAGACACCCAATCACCCACCACCCAATAAATGACTGTTGATATTTACAGTCCAAGCACTGTAATGACACCCACACACCCATCACCCCATGAATGACTGTTGATATTTACAGTCCAAGCACTTTAATGACTCTCACAACCCCATGAATGACTGTTGATATTTAAATACATTACAAGCACTAATGACACACACATAACCACCACCCTATAAATGACTTGATATTTACAGTCCAAGCATTGTAATGACACCCACACACCCACCACCCCATTATTGACTGTTGAAATTTACAGTCCAAGAACTGCACAGA
Organism: Petrolisthes cinctipes; assembly: GCA_033782935.1. Lineage (NCBI taxonomy): Eukaryota > Metazoa > Arthropoda > Malacostraca > Decapoda > Porcellanidae > Petrolisthes > Petrolisthes cinctipes. Next base: position 3,498,872 of record JAWQEG010000115.1, read on the forward strand.
CACCCAAACACCCACCACCCAATTAATGACTGTTGATATTTACAGTCCAATCACTGTAATGACACCCACACACCCATCACCACATGAATGACTGTTGATATTAACAGTCCAAGCACTGTAATGACACCCACACACCCACCACTCCATGAATGACTGTTGATATTTACAGTCCAAGCTCTGTAATGACACTCACACACCCACCACCCTATGAATGACAGGTGATATTTACAGTCCAACCACTGTAATAACTCCCACACACCCACCACCCCATAAATGACTGGTAATATTTTCAGTCCGAGCAATGTAATGACATCCACATACCCACCACCCCATGAATGACTGTTAATATTTACAGACCAAGCACTGTAATGTCACACACCCCATGAATGACTGTTGATATTTACAGTCCAAGCACTTTCATGACACCCACACACCCACCACCCCATGAATGACTGTTGATATTTACAGTCCAAGCACTCTAATGACACCCACCACCCAATAAATGAATGTTGATATTTATAGTTAAAACACTGTAATGACACCCACACACCCACCACCCCATGAATGAATGTTGATATTTACAGTCCAAGCACTGTAATGACACCCACACACCCACCACCCCATGAATGACTGTTGATATTTTCAGTCCAAGCACTGTAATGACATCCACACACCCACCACCCCATGAATGACTGTTAATATTTACAGTCTGAGCACTGTAATGACGCCCAAACATCCACCACCCAATGAATGATGGTTGATATTTAAAGTCCAAGAACTGTAATAACACCCACACACTCACCACCCCATGAATGACTGTTGATATTTACAGTCCAAGCATTATCATGACACCCACACACACACCACCTCATGAATAACTGTTGACATTTATAGTCCAAGCACTCTAATGACACCAACAACACTATGAATGACTGTTGATATTTACAGTCAAAACACTGTAATGACACCAACACACCCACCACCCCATGAAAGACTGCTGATATTTACAGTCCAAGCAATGTAATGACACCCACACACCCACCACCTTATGATTGACTGTTGATATTTACAGTCCAAGCACTGCATAGACACCCAAACACCTACAACCCCATGAATGACTGTTGATATTTACAGTCCAGGCACTGTAATGACACCCAAACACCCATCACCCTATGAATTACTGTTGATATTTAGAATCCAAACACTGTAATGCCACCCACCACCCCATGAATGACTGTTGATATTTACAGTCCAAGCACTAATAACACACACACACCCACCACCAAATGAATGACTTAATATTTACTGTCTAAGCAATGTAATGACACCCACACCAACCACCCCATCAATGACTGTTGATATTTACAGTCCAAGCATTAAAATGATGCCCACACACCAACCACCTCATGAATGACTGTTGATATTTACAGTCTAAGCACTGTAATGACACCCTCACACCCACCACCCCATGAATGAGCATTGATATTTACAGTCAAAGCACTGTAATGACACTCACACACCCACAACTCCATGAATTATGGTTGATATTTACAGTCCAAGCACTGTAATGACAACTACACACCTACAACCCCATGAATGGCTGTTGATATTTACAGTCCAAGCACTATAATAGCACCCACTCAACCACCACCCCATGATTGATTGTTGATATTTACAGTCCAAGCACTGCATAGACACCCAAACATCCATAACCCCATTAATGACTGTTGATATTTATAGTCCAAGCTCTGTAATGACACCCACACACCCAACACCTCATAAATAACTGTTGATATTTATAGTCCAAGCACTCTAAAGACACCCACCACCCTATGAATGACTGTTGATATCAACAGTCAAAACACTGTAATGACACCCACACACCCACCACCCCATGAATGACTGTTAATATTTACAGTCCAAGCACTCTAATGACACCCACACACCCAACACCCTATGTTTGACTGTTGATATTTACAGTCCAAGCACTGCATAGACACCCAAACACCCATATCCCCATGAATAACTGTTGATATTTACAGTCCAATCACCGTAATGACACCCACACACCCATCACCCCATGAATGACTATTGATATTTGAGTCTAAGCACTGTAATGCCACCCACCACCCCATGAATGACTGTTGATATTCACAGTACAAGCACTAATGACACACAGACACCCACCACCCCATAAATGACTTGATATTTACAGTCAAAGCAATGTAATGACACCCACACACCCACCACCCCAGGAATGATTGTTGATATATACAGTCTAAGCACTGTAATGACACCCTCACACCCACCACCCCATGAATGACTATTGATATTTACAGTCTAAGCACTGTAATGACACCCACACACCCACCACCCCATAAATGACTGTTGATTTTTACAGTTAAAGTACTGTAATGAAACCCCAACACCCACCACCCCATGAATTATAGTTGATATTTACAGTCCAAGCACTGTAATGACACCCACCACCCTATGAATGACTGTTGATATTTACAATCAAAACACTGTAATGACACCCACACACCCACCACCCCATAAATCACTGTTAAAATGTACAGTCCAAGCACTGTAATGACACCCAGACACCCACCACCCCATGATTGAGTGTTGATATTTTCAGTCCAAGCACTGTAATGACATCCACAGACCAACCACACCATGAATGATGGTTGATATTTACATTCCAAGCAATGTAATGACACCCACACACCCACCACCCTAAGAATGACTGTTGATACTTACAGTCCAAGCACTCTAATGACACCAACCACCCCAAGAATGACTGTTGATATTTTCAGTCCAAGCACTCTAATGACACTCACCACACCATGAATGACTTAATGTTATTAGTCCAAGCACTGTAATAACACCCACACACCCACCACCCCATGAATGACTGTTGATATTTACAGTTCAAGCCCTATAATGACACCCACACACCCACCACCCCATAAATGACTGTTGATATTTACATTCCAAGCACTGTAATGACACCCTCACTCCCACCACTCCATGAATGACTGTTGATATTTACAGTCAAGGACTGTAATGACACCCCCAAACCCACCACCTTATAAATGACTGTTGATATTTACAGTCCAAGCACTCTAATGACACCCACCACCAACTAATGACTGTTGATATTTACAATCAAAACACTGTAATGACAGCCACACACCCACCACCCCATGAATGACTGTTGATATTTACAGTCAAAGCACAGTAATGACACCCACACACCCACCACCCCATGATTGATTGTTGATATTTACAGTCCAAGCACTGTAATGACAGCCACACACCCACCACCCCATAAATGACTGTTGATATTTACAGTCTAAGCACTGTAATGACACCCACACACCGACCACCCCACGAATGACTTTTAATATTTCCAGTCCAAGCACTGTAATGACACCTCCACTCCTACCATCCCATGAATGACTGTTGATATATACAGTCCAAGATCTGTAATGACACTCACACACCCACTACCCTATGAATGACTGTTGATATTTACAGTCCAAGCAATGTAATGACACCCACACACCCACCACCCCATAAATGACGGTTAATATTTATAGGCAAAGCAATGTAATGACACCCACACACCCACCCCCCCAAGAATGACTGTTGATATTTTAAGTCCAAGCACTGTAATGACATCCACACACCCACCACCCCATGAATTACTGTTAATATTCACAGTCTGAGCACTGTAATAACACCCACACACCCACCACCTAATGAATGATGGTTTATATTTACAGTCCAGGAAAAGTAATAACACCCACACACTCACCACCCTATGAATGACTGTTGATATTTACAGTCCAAGCACTGTCATGACACCCACACATGCACCACCCAATGAATGGCTGTTGATATTTACAGTCCAAGCACTCTAATGACACCCACCACCCATTAAATGAATGTTGATATTTATGGTTAAAACACTGTAATGACACCCACACACTCACCACCCTATGAATGACTGTTGATATTTACAGTCCAAGCACTGTAATGATACCCACACAACAACCACCCCATAATTAACTATTGATATTTACAGTCCAAGCACTGTAATGACACCCACACACCCACCACTCCTTGATTGACTGTTGATATTTACAGTCCAAGCACTGTAATGTCAGCCACACACCCACCACCCCATAAATGATTTTTGATATTTACAGTTTAAGCACTATAATGACATCCACACACCCACTACTCCTTGATTGACTGTTGATATTTACAGTCTAAGCACTGTAATGACACTTAAATACCCACCAACCAATGAAGGACTGTTGATATTTACAGTCCAAGCACTGTAATGACACCCACACACACACCACTCCTTGATTGACTGTTGATATTTAAAGTCCAAGCACTGTAATGTCAGCCACACACCCACCACCCCATAAATGATTTTTGATATTTACAGTTTAAGCACTATAATGACACCCACACACCCACCATCCCAAGAATGACTTTTGAAATTTATAGTCCAAGCACTCTAATGACACCTACACACCAACTACCCCATGAATGACTGTTGATATTTACATTCCAAGCTCTGTAATGACACTCACACACCCACCAGTCTATAAATGAATGTTGATTTTTACAGTCCATTCAATGTAATGACACCCACACACCCACCATCCCATAAATGACGGTTAATATTTATAGTCCAACCACTGTAATGTCACCCACACACCCACCACCCCATGAATGACTGTTGATATTTTCAGTCCAAGCACTGTAATGACATCCACACACCCACCACCTCATGAATGACTGTTAATATTTACAGTCTGAGCTTTGTAATGATACCCACACACCCACCACCTAATGAATGATGGTTGATATTTACAGTCCTAGAACTGTAATGACACCCACACACTCACCACCCCATTAATGACTTTTTATATTTACAGTCCAAGCACTGTCATAACACCCACACACACAACACCCCATGAATGACTGTTGATATTTACAGTCCAAGCAGTCTAATAACACCCACCACCCAATAAATGAATGTTGATATTTTTAGTTAAAACACTGTAATGACACACACACCCACCACCCCATGAATAACTGTTAATATTTACAGTCCCAGCACTGTAATGACACCCACACACCGACCACCTAATAATTGACGGTTGATATTTACAGTCCAAGCACTGTATTGACACCCACACACCCACCACCCAATAAATAACTGTTGATATTTACAGTCTAAGCACTGTAATGACACCCATACACCCACCACCCTATAAATGATGGTTGATATTTACAGTCCAAGCATTGTAATGACACCCACACACCCATCACCCCAGGAATGACTGTTGATATTTACAGTCCAAGCACTATAATGACACCCACCACCCTATGAATGACTGTTGATATTTACAATCAAAACATTGTAATGACACCCACACACCCACCACCCCATGAATAACTGTTGATATTTACATTCCAAGCACTGTAATGACACCCCTCCCCCCACCCCATGATTGACTGTTGATATTTACAGTCCAAGTACTGCATAGACACCCAAACACCCTCAACCCCATGAATGACTGTTGATATTTATGGTCCAAGCTCTGTAATGACACTCACACACCCACCACTCTATGAATGACTGTTGATATTTAGAGTCCAAGCACTGTAATGCCACCCACCATCCCATAAATGACTGTTGATATTTACAGTCAAAGCAATATAATGACACCCGCACACCTACCACCCCATGAATTATGGTTGATATTTACAGTCCAATCACTGTAATGTCACCCACATACCCACCACCCCATGAATGACTGTTGATATTTACAGTCCAAGCACTCTAATGACACCAACCAAACTATGAATGACTGTTGATATTTACAATCAAAACACTGTAATGACACCCACACACCCACCACCTATGAATGACTGTTGATATTTACAGTCAAAGCACAGTAATGACACCCACACACCCACCACCCCATGATTGACTGTTGATATTTACAGTCCAAGCCTTGTAATGACAGCCACACACCCACCACCCCATAAATGACTGTTGATATTTAAAGTCAAATTACTGTAATGACACCCACACACCCACCACCCCATAAATGACTGTTGATATTTACAGTCTAAGCTCTGTAATGACACCCACACACTCACCACCCCAAGAATTACTTTTGATATTTACAGTCTAAACACTGAATGACACCTACACACTCACCACCCCATAAATGACAGTTAATATTTACAGTCCGAGCACTGTAATGACACTCACATACCCAACACCCCATGAATGACTGTTGATATTTTAAGTCTAAGCACTGTAATGACAGCCACACACCCACGACCCCATGATTGACTGTTGATATTTACAGTCTAAGCACTGTAAAGACAGCCACACACCCACCACCCTATAAATGACTGTTGATATTTACAGTCTAAGCACTGTAATGACACCCACACACCCACTACCACAATAATGACTTTTAATATTTACAGTCCAAGCACTGTAATGACACCTACACACCAACCACCCCATGAATGACTGTTGATATTTACAGTCCGAGCTCTGTAATTACACTCATACAACCACCACCCTATGAATGACTATTGATATTTACAGTCCAAGCACTATAATGACACCCACACACCCACCAAACAATAAATGACTGTTAATGTTTACAATCTAAGCACTGTAATGACACCTACACACCCACCACCCAATGAATGACTGTTGATATTTACAGTCCAAGCACGGTAATGACACCCACACACCCACCACTCCATAAATGACTGTTGATATTTACAGTCCAAGCACTGTAATGACACCCACACACCCACCACTCCATGATTGACTGTTGATATTTACAGTCCAAGCACTGTATGGACAGCCACACAACCACCACTCAAAGAATGACTGTTAATATTTACAGTCTAAGCACTGTAATGACACCCAAACACCCACCACCCCATGAATGACTGTTGATATTTACAGTCCAAGCACTGTAATGACACCCACACACCCACCATACCATAAATGACTGTTGATATTTACAGTCCAAGCACTGTAATGACACCCACACACCCACCACTTCATGATTGACTGTTGATATTTACAGTCCAAGCACTGTAATGACAGCCACACAACCACCACCCAATGAAAGACTGTTAATATTTACAGTCCAAACAATGCATTGACACCCAAACACCCACCACCCAATGATTGACTGTTGAGATTTACAGTCCAAGCACTGTAATGACAGCCACACACACACCACCCCATAAATGACTGTTGATATGTACAGTCTAAGCACTGTAATGACACAAACACACCCACCACCCCATGAATGTCTGTTAATAATTACAGTCTGAGCACTGTAATGACACCTACACACCCACCACCCCATGAATGACTGTTGATATTTACAGTCCAAGCTCTGTAATGACACCCACACACCCACCACCCAATGATTGACTGTTGAGATTTACAGTCCAAGCACTGTAATGACAGCCACACACACACCACCCCATAAATGACTGTTGATATGTACAGTCTAAGCACTGTAATGACACAAACACACCCACCACCCCATGAATGTCTGTTAATAATTACAGTCTGAGCACTGTAATGACACCTACACACCCACCACCCCATGAATGACTGTTGATATTTACAGTCCAAGCTCTGTAATGACACCCACACACCCAGCACCCCATGATTAACTGTTGATATTTACAGTCCAAGCTTTGCATAGACACACATACACCCACAACCCCATGAATGACTTTTGATATTTACAGTCCAAGCACTGTAATGATACCTACACACAAACCACCCCATGAATGACTGTTGATATTTACAGTCCAAGCTATGTAATGACACCCACACTCCCACCACCCAATAAATGACTGTTAATGTTTACAGTCTAAGCACTGTAATGACACCCACACACTCACCACCCCATGACAGACTGTTGATATTTACAGTCCAAGCACTGTAATGACACCCACACACCCACCTACCCATGAATGACTGTTGATATTTACAGTCCAAGCACTGTAATGACAGCCACACACACACCACCCCATAAATGACTGTTGATATGTACAGTCTAAGCACTGTAATGACACAAACACACCCACCACCCCATGAATGTCTGTTAATAATTACAGTCTGAGCACTGTAATGACACCTACACACCCACCACCCCATGAATGACTGTTGATATTTACAGTCCAAGCTCTGTAATGACACCCACACACCCACCACCCAATGATTGACTGTTGAGATTTACAGTCCAAGCACTGTAATGACAGCCACACACACACCACCCCATAAATGACTGTTGATATGTACAGTCTAAGCTCTGTAATGACACAAACACACCCACCACCCCATGAATGTCTGTTAATAATTACAGTCTGAGCACTGTAATGACACCTACACACCCACCACCCCATGAATGACTGTTGATATTTACAGTCCAAGCTCTGTAATGACACCCACACACCCAGCACCCCATGATTAACTGTTGATATTTACAGTCCAAGCTTTGCATAGACACACATACACCCACAACCCCATGAATGACTTTTGATATTTACAGTCCAAGCACTGTAATGATACCTACACACAAACCACCCCATGAATGACTGTTGATATTTACAGTCCAAGCTCTGTAATGACACCCACACTCCCACCACCCAATAAATGACTGTTAATGTTTACAGTCTAAGCACTGTAATGACACCCACACACTCACCACCCCATGACAGACTGTTGATATTTACAGTCCAAGCACTGTAATGACACCCACACACCCACCTACCCATGAATGACTGTTGATATTTACAGTTCAAGCACTATAATGACACCCACACATCCACCACCCCATGAATGACTGTTGATATTTACAGTCCCAGCACTGTAATGACACCCCCACACCCACTACCCCATTAATTATGGTTGATATTTACAGTCCAAGCATTGTAATGACACCCACACACCCACCACCCCATAAATCACGGTTGATATTTACAGTCCAAGCAATGTAATGACACCCACACACCCACCACCTCATGAATGACAGCTGATATTTTCAGTCCATGCAATGTAATGACATCCACACACCCACCACCCCATGAATGACTGTTAATATTTACAGTCTGTGCACTGTAATGACACCCACACACCCACCAACCAATGAATGATGGTTGATATTTACATTCCAAGAATTGTAATAACACACACACTCACCACCCCATGAATGACACTTGATATTTTCAGTCTAAGAATTGTAATAACACCCACACACTCACCACCCCATGAATGACAGTTGATATTTTCTGTCCATGCACTGTAATGACATTCACACACCCACCAACCCATGAAAAACTGTTGATTTTTACTGTCCAAGCACTCTAATGACACCCACCACCCTATGAATGACTGTTAATATTTACAGTCAAAACACTGTAATGACACCCACACACCCACCACCCCACGATTGACTGCTGATATTTCCAGTCCAAGCAATGTATAGACACCTAAACACCCACAACCCAATAAAGGACATGATATTTACAGTCCAATCAATGTAATGACACCCACACACCCACCACCCCATGAATGACTGTTGATATTTACAGTCTAATCACTCTAATGACACTCACAACCCTATGAATGACTATAGATATTTACAATCAAAACACTGTAATGACACCCAAACACCCACAACCCCATGAATTACTGTTGATATTTACAGTCCAAGCACTGTAATGACACCCACACACCCACCACCCCAATTTTTGACTGCTGATATTTACAGTCCAACCACTGCACAGACACCCAGACACCCACAACCCCATGAATGACTGTTCATATTTACAGTCCAAGCTCTGTAATGACACAAACACACCCATCACCCCAGAAATGACTGTTGATATTTAGAGTCCAAGCATTGTAAAGCCACCCACCACCCCATTAATGACTTTTTATATTTACAGTCCAAGCACTAATGACACACACACATCCACCACCCCATGAATAACCTGATATTCACAGTCCAAGCAATGTAATGACATGCACACACCCACCACCCCATGAATGACTGTTGATATTTACAGTCCAAGCACTGTAATGACACCCACACACCCACCACCCCATGATTGACTGTTGATATTTACAGTCCAACCAATGCATAGACACCCAAACACCCACAACCCCATGAATGACTGTTAATATTTACAGTCCAAGCACTGTAATGACACCCACACACCCATTACCCTATGAATTACTGTTGATATTTAGATTCCAATCACTGTAATTCCACCCATCACCCGATGAATGACTGTTGATATTTACAGTCCAAGCACTAATGACACACACCCACCACCCAATGAATAACATGATATTTACAGTCCAATCAATGTAATGACACCCAAACACCCACCACCCCATAAATGACTGTTGATATTTACAGTCCAAGCACTCTAATGACACCCACAACCCTATGAATGACTGTTGATATTTACAATCAAAACACTGTAATGACACCCACACACTCACCACCCCATGAATGACTGTTGATATTTACAGTCCAAGCATTGTAATGACACCCACACACCCACCACCCCATGATTGACAGCTGATATTTACAGTCCAAGCACTGCACAGACACCCAGACTCCCACAACCCCATGAATGACTGTTGATATTTCCAGTCCAAGCTCTGTAATGACACAAACACACCCATCACCCCATGAATGACTGTTGATATTTAGAGTCCAAGCACTGTAATGCCACCCACCACCCCATGAATGACTGTTGATATTTACAGTCCAAGCACTAATGACACTCACACACCCACCTCCCCATGAATGACGTGATATTTACAGTCCAAGCAATGTAATGACACCCAAACACCCACCACCCCATGAATGACTGTTGATATTTACAGTTCAAGCACTATAATGACACCCACACATCCATTACCCCATGAATGACTGTTGATATTTACAGTTCAAGCACTGTAATGACACCCACCACCCAATAAATGAATGTTGATATTTATAGTTAAAACACTGTAATGACACCCACACACCCACCACCCCATGAATGACTGTTGATATTTACAGTCCAAGCACTGTAATGACACCCCCACAACAAGCACCCCATGATTACCTATTGATATTTACAATCCAAGCACTGTAATGACACCCACACACCCACCACCCAATAATTGACTGTTGATATTTACAGTCTAAGCACTGTAATGACACTTAAATACCCACCAACCAATGAAGGACTGTTGATATTTACAGTCCAAGCACTGTAATGACACCCACACACACACCACCCCTTAATTGACTGTTGATATTTACAGTCCAAGCACTGTAATGTCAGCCACACACCCACCACCCCATGAATGACTGTTGATATTTACAGTCCAAGCTCTGTAATGACACTCACACACCCACCAGTCTATAAATGACTGTTGATATTTACAGTCCAAGCACTGTAATGACACCCACACACCCACCACTCAAGGAATGACAGTTGATATTTTCAGTCCATGCACTGTAATGACAGCCACACAACCACAACCCAATGAATGACTGTTAATATTTACAGTCTTAGTACTGTAATGACATCCCCACACCCACCACCCCAATAATTTTGGTTGATATTTACAGTCCAAGCAAAGTAATGACACCCACACACCCACCACCCCATAAATCACGGTTGATATTTACAGTCCAAGCACTGTAATGACACACACACACCCACCACTCAAGGAATGACAGTTGATATTTTCAGTCCATGCACTGTAATGACATCCACACACCCACCACCCCATGAATGACTGTTGATATTTACAGTCCAAGCAATGCATAGACACCCAAACACCCACCACCCAATGATTGACTGTTGAGATTTTCAGTCCAAGCACTGTAATGACAGCCACACACACACCAACCCATAAATGACTGTTGATATTTACAGTCCATTCACTGTGATGACACCCACACACCCACCACCCCATAAATGACGGTTAATATTCATAGTCCAACCACTGTAATGTCACCCACACACCCACCACCCCATGAGTGACTGTTGATATTTACAGTCCAAGCTCTGTAATGACACTCACACACCCACCAGTCTATAAATGACTGTTTATATTTTTAGACCAAGCACTGTAATGACATCCACACACCCACCACCTCATGAATGACTGTTAATATTTACAGTCTGAGCTTTGTAATGACACCCACACACCCACCACCTAATGAATGATGGTTGAAATTTACAGTCCAAGCACTGTATAGACACCCATATACCCACCACCCAATAAATGACTGTTGATATTTACAGTCTAAGCACAGTAATGACACCCACACTCCCACCACCCTATAAATGATGGTTGATATTTACAGTCCAAGCACTGTAATGACACCCACACACCCATCACCCCAGGAATGACTGTTGATATTTACAGTCCAAGCACTATAATGACACCCACCACCCTATGAATGGCTGTTGATATTTACAATCAAAACATTGTAATGACACCCACACACCTACCACCCCATTAATGACTGTTGATATTTACATTCCAAGCACTGTAATGACACCCCTCCCACCACCCCATGATTGACTGTTGATATTTACTGTCCAAGTACTGCATAGACACCCAAACACCCTCAACCCCATGAATGACTGTTGATATTTATAGTCCAAGCTCTGTAATGACTCTCACACACCCACCACTCTATGAATGACTGTTGATATTTAAAGTCCAAGCACTGTAATGCCACCCACCATCCCATAAATGACTGTTGATATTTACAGTCAAAGCAATGTAATGACACCCGCACACCTACCACCCCTTGAATTATGGTTGATATTTACAGTCCAAGCACTGTAATGTCACCCACATACCCACCACCCCATGAATGACTGTTGATATTTACAGTCCAAGCACTCTAATGACACCAACCAAACTATGAATGACTGTTGATATTTACAATCAAAACACTGTAATGACACCCACACACCCACCACCTATGAATGACTGTTGATATTTACAGTCAAAGCACTGTAATGACACTCACACACCCACCACCCCATGATTGACTGTTGATATTTACAGTCCAAGCACTGTAATGACAGCCACACACCCACCACCCCATAAATGACTGTTGATATTTAAATTCAAAGAACTGTAATGACACCCACACACCCACCACCCCATAAATGACTGTTGATATTTACAGTCTAAGATCTGTAATGACACCCACACACTCACAACCCCAAGAATTACTTTTGATATTTACAGTCTAAACACTGTATGACACCTACACACTCACCACCCCCAAAATGACAGTTAATATTTACATTCTGAGCACTGTAATGACACTCACATACCCAACACCCCATGAATGACTGTTGATATTTTAAGTCTAAGCACTGTAATGACACCCACACACCCACCACCCCATGATTGATTCTTGATATGTACAGTCCAAGCATTCTAATGACACCTACACACCAACCACCCCATGAATGACTGTTGATATTTACAGTCCAAGCACTGTAAAGACAGCCACACACCCACCACCCTATAAATGACTGTTGATATTTACAGTCTAAGCACTGTAATGACACCCACACACCCACTACCACAATAATGACTTTTAATATTTACATTCCAAGCACTGTAATGACACCTACACACCAACCACCCCATGAATGACTGTTGATATTTACAGTCAGAGCTCTGTAATTACACTCACACACCAACCACCCTATGAATGACTGTTGAAATTTACAGTCCAAGCACTGTAATGACACTCACACACAAACCAAACAATATATGACTGTTAATGTTTACAGTCTAAGCACTGTAATGACACCTACACACCCACCACTCCATGAATGACTGTTGATATTTACAGCCCAAGCACTGTAATGACACCCACACACCCACCACTCCATAAATGACTGTTGATATTTATAGTCCAAGCACTGTAATGACACCCACACACCCACCACTTCATGATTGACTGTTGATATTTACAGTCCAAGCACTGTAATGACAGCCACACAACCACAACCCAATGAATGACTGTTAATATTTACAGTCTTAGCACTGTAATGACATCCCCACACCCACCACCCCAATAATTATGGTTGATATTTACAGTCCAAGCAAAGTAATGACACCCACACACCCACCACCCCATAAATCACGGTTGATATTTACAGTCCAAGCACTGTAATGACACCCACACACCCACCACTCAAGGAATGACAGTTGATATTTTCAGTCCATGCACTGTAATGACATCCACACACCCACCACCCCATGAATGACTGTTGATATTTACAGTCCAAGCAATGCATAGACACCCAAACACCCACCACCCAATGATTGACTGTTGAGATTTTCAGTCCAAACACTGTAATGACAGCCACACACACACCAACCCATAAATGACTGTTGATATTTACAGTCCATTTACTGTGATGACACCCACACACCCACCACCCCATAAATGACGGTTAATATTCATAGTCCAACCACTGTAATGTCACCCACACACCCACCACCCCATGAGTGACTGTTGATATTTACAGTCCAAGCTCTGTAATGACACTCACACACCCACCAGTCTATAAATGACTGTTTATATTTTTAGACCAAGCACTGTAATGACATCCACACACCCACCACCTCATGAATGACTGTTAATATTTACAGTCTGAGCTTTGTAATGACACCCACACACCCACCACCTAATGAATGATGGTTGAAATTTACAGTCCAAGCACTGTATAGACACCCATATACCCACCACCCAATAAATGACTGTTGATATTTACAGTCTAAGCACAGTAATGACACCCACACTCCCACCACCCTATAAATGACGGTTGATATTTACAGTCCAAGCACTGTAATGACACCCACACACCCATCACCCCAGGAATGACTGTTGATATTTACAGTCCAAGCACTATAATGACACCCACCACCCTATGAATGGCTGTTGATATTTACAATCAAAACATTGTAATGACACCCACACACCTACCACCCCATTAATGACTGTTGATATTTACATTCCAAGCACTGTAATGACACCCCTCCCCCCACCCCATGATTGACTGTTGATATTTACTGTCCAAGTACTGCATAGACACCCAAACACCCTCAACCCCATGAATGACTGTTGATATTTATAGTCCAAGCTCTGTAATGACTCTCACACACCCACCACTCTATGAATGACTGTTGATATTTAAAGTCCAAGCACTGTAATGCCACCCACCATCCCATAAATGACTGTTGATATTTACAGTCAAAGCAATGTAATGACACCCGCACACCTACCACCCCATGAATTATGGTTGATATTTACAGTCCAAGCACTGTAATGTCACACACATACCCACCACCCCATGAATGACTGTTGATATTTACGGTCCAAGCACTCTAATGACACCAACCAAACTATGAATGACTGTTGATATTTACAATCAAAACACTGTAATGACACCCACACACCCACCACCTATGAATGACTGTTGATATTTACAGTCAAAGCACTGTAATGACACTCACACACCCACCACCCCATGATTGACTGTTGATATTTACAGTCCAAGCACTGTAATGACAGCCACACACCCACCACCCCATAAATGACTGTTGATATTTAAATTCAAAGAACTGTAATGACACCCACACACCCACCACCCCATAAATGACTGTTGATATTTACAGTCTAAGATCTGTAATGACACCCACACACTCACAACCCTAAGAATTACTTTTGATATTTACAGTCTAAACACTGTATGACACCTACACACTCACCACCCCCAAAATGACAGTTAATATTTACATTCTGAGCACTGTAATGACACTCACATACCCAACACCCCATGAATGACTGTTGATATTTTAAGTCTAAGCACTGTAATGACACCCACACACCCACCACCCCATGATTGACTGTTGATATGTACAGTCCAAGCACTCTAATGACACCTACACACCAACCACCCCATGAATGACTGTTGATATTTACAGTCCAAGCTCTGTAATGACACTCACACACCCACCAGTCTATAAATGACTGTTGATATTTACAGTCCATTCACTGTAATGACACCCACACACCCACCACCCCATAAATGACGGTTAATATTTATAGTCCAACCAATGTAATGTCACCCACACACCCACCACCCCATGAATGACTGTTGATATTTACAGTCCAAGCTCTGTAATGACACTCACACACCCACCAGTCTATAAATGACTCTTGATATTTTTAGACCAAGCACTGTAATGACATCCACACACCCACCACCTCATGAATGACTGTTAATATTTACAGTCTGAGCACTGTAATGACACTCACATACCCAATGCCCCAAGAATGACTGTTGATATTTTAAGTCCAAGCACTGTAAAGACAGCCACACACCCACCACCCTATAAATAACTGTTGATATTTACAGTCTAAGCACTGTAATGACACCCACACACCCACTACCACAATAATGACTTTTGATATTTACATTCCAAGCAATGTAATGACACCTACACACCAACCACCCCATGAATGACTGTTGATATTTACAGTCAGAGCTCTGTAATTACACTCACACACCAACCACCCTATGAATGACTGTTGATATTTACAGTCCAAGCACTGTAATGACACTCACACACCCACCAAACAATAAATGACTGTTAATGTTTACAGTCTAAGCACTGTAATGACACCTACACACCCACCACCCCATGAATGACTGTTGATATTTACAGCCCAAACACTGTAATGACTCCCACACACCCACCACACCATAAATGACTGTTGATATTTACAGTCCAAGCACTGTAATGACACCCACACACCCACCACTCCATGATTGACTGTTGATATTTACAGTCCAATCACTGTAATGCGAGCCACACTACCACCACCCAATGAATGACTGTTAATATTTACAGTCTAAGCACTGTAATGACACCCACACACCCACCACCCCATGAATGACTGTTGATATTTACAGTCCAAGCACTGTAATGACACCCACACACCCACCACTCCATAAATGACTGTTGATATTTACAGTCCAAGCAATGTAATGACACCCACACACCCACCACTTTATGATTGACTGTTGATATTTACAGTCCAAGCACTGTAATGACAGCCACACAACCACAACCCAATAAATGACTGTTAATATTTACAGTCCAAGCACTGTAATGACATCCCCACACCCACCACCCCAATAATTATGGTTGATATTTACAGTCCAAGCAAAGTAATGACACCCACACACCCACCACCCCATAAATCACGGTTGATATTTACAGTCCAAGCACTGTAATGACACCCACACACCCACCACTCAAGGAATGACAGTTGATATTTTCAGTCCATGCACTGTAATGACATCCACACACCCACCACCCCATAAATGACTGTTGATATTTACAGTCCAAGCAATGCATAGACACCCAAACACCTACCACCCAATGATTGACTGTTGAGATTTTCAGTCCAAGCACTGTAATGACAGCCACACACCCACCACCCCATGAATGACTGTTAATAATTACAGTCTGAGCACTGTAATGACACCTACACACCCACCACCCTATGAATGACTGTTGATATTTACAGTCCAAGCTCTGTAATGACACCCACACACCCACCACCCCATGATTGACTGTTGATATTTGCAGTCCAAGCTTTGCATAGACACCCAAATACCCACAACCCCATGAATGACTTTTGATATTTACAGTCCAAGCACTGTAATGACACCTACACACCAACCACCCCATAAATGACTGTTGATATTTACAATCCAAGCTCTGTAATGACACCCACACACCCACCGCCCAATAAATGACTGTTAATGTTTACAGTCTAAGCACTGTAATGACACCCACACACTCACCACCCCATTACAGACTGTTGATATTTACAGTCCAAGCACTGTAATGACACCCACATACCCACCACCCCATGAATGACTGTTGATATTTACAGTACAAGCACTATAATGACACCCACACATCCACCACCCCATGAATGACTGTTGATATTTACAGTCCAAGCAATGTAATGACACCCACACACCCACCACCCCATGAATGACAGCTGATATTTTCAGTCCATGCAATGTAATGACATCCACACACCCAGCACCCCATGAATGACTGTTAATATATACAGTCTGTACACTGTAATGACACCCACACACCCACCAACCAATGAATGATGGTTAATATTTACATTACAAGAATTGTAATAACACACACACTCACCACCCCATGAATGACAGTTGATATTTTTCAGTCCAAGAATTGTAATAACACCCACACACTCACCACCCCATGAATGACAGTTGATATTTTCTGTCCATGCACTGTAATGACATCCACACACCCATCAACCCATGAAAAACTGTTGATTTTTACTGTCCAAGCACTCTAATGACACCCACCACCTTATGAATGACTGTTGATATTTACAATCAAAACACTGTAATGACTCCCAAACACCCACCACCCCATGAATGACTGTTGATATTTACAGTCCAAGCATTGTAATGACACCCACACACCCACCACCCCATGATTGACTGCTGATATTTACAGTCCAAGCACTGCACAGACACCCAGACACCCACAACCCCATGAATGACTGTTGATATTTACTGTCCAAGCTCTGAAATGACACAAACACACCCATTGCCCCAAGAATGACTGTTGATATTTAGAGTCCAAGCACTGTAATGCCACCCACCACCCCATGAATGACTGTTGATATTTACAGTCCAAGCACTAATGACACACACACACCCACCACCCCATGAATGACGTGATATTTACAGTTCAAGCACTATAATGACACCCACACATCCACCACCCTATAAATGACTGTTGATATTTACAGTCCCAGCACTGTAATGACACTCCCACACCCACTACCCCATTAATTATGGTTGATATTTACAGTCCAAGCATTGTAATGACACCCACACACCCACCACCCCATAAATCACGGTTGATATTTACAGTCCAAGTAATGTAATGACACCCACACACCCACCACCCCATGAATGACAGCTGATATTTTCAGTCCATGCAATGTAATGACATCCACACACACACCACCCCATGAATGACTGTTAATATATACAGTCTGTGCACTGTAATGACACCCACACACCCACCAACCAATGAATGACAGTTGATATTTTCAGTCCAAGAATTGTAATAACACCCACACACTCACCACCCCATGAATGACAGTTGATATTTTCTGTCCATGCACTGTAATGACATCCACACACCCACCAACCCTTGAAAAACTGTTGATTTTTACTGTCCTAGCACTCTGATGACACCCACCACCCTATGAATGACTGTTGATATTTACAATCAAAACACTGTAATGACTCCCAAACACCCACCACCCAATGATTGACTGTTGATATTTACAGTCCAAGAAATAATGACACACTTCCACCACCCAATAAAGGACATGATATTTACAGTCCAATCAATGTAATGACACCCACACACCCACCACCCCATGAATGACTGTTGATATTTACAGTCCAATCACTCTAATGACACCCACAACCCTATGAATGACTGTTAATATTTACAATCAAAACACTGTAATGACACCCAAACACCCACCACCCCATGAATGACTGTTGATATTTATAGTGCAAGCACTGTATTGACACCCACACACCCACCACCCCATGATTGACTGCTGATATTTACAGTCCAAGCACTGCACAGACAGCCAGACACCCACAACCCCATGAATGACTGTTGATATTTACAGTCCAAGCTCTGTAATGACACAAACACACCTATCACCCCAAGAATGAATGTTGATATTTAGAGTCCAAGCACTGTAAAGCCACCCACCACCCCATGAATAACTGTTGATATTTACAGTCCAAGCACTAATTACACACACACACCCACCACCCCATGAATAACTTGATATTTACAGTCCAAGCAATGTAATGACATGCACACACCCACCACCCCATGAATGACTGTTGATATTTACAGTCCAAGCACTGTAATGACATCCACACACCCACCACCCCATGATTGACTGTTGATACTTACAGTCCAACCAATGCATAGACACCCAAACACCCACAACCCCATGAATGACTGTTAATATTTACAGTCCAAGCACTGTAATGACAACCACACACCCATTACCCTATGAATTACCGTTGATATTTAGAGTCCAATCACTGTAATGCCATCAACCACCCCATGAATGACTGTTGATATTTACAATCCAAGCACTAATGACAAACACCCACCACCCAATGAATAACATGATATTTACAGTCCAATCAATGTAATGACACCCAAACACCAACCACCCCATTAATGACTGTTGATATTTACAGTCCAAGCACTCTAATGACACCCACAACCCTATGAATGACTGTTGATATTTACAATCAAAACACTGTAAAGACACCCACACACTCACCACCCCATGAATGACTGTTGATATTTACAGTCCAAGCACTGTAATGACACCCACACACCCACCACCCCATGATTGACAGCTGATATTTACAGTCCAAGCACTGCACAGACACCCAGACACCCACAACCCCATGAATGACTGTTGATATTTACAGTCCAAGCTCTGTAATGACACAAACACACCCATCACCCCATGAATGACTGTTGATATTTAGAGCCCAAGCACTGTAATGCCACCCACCACCCCATGAATGACTGTTGATATTTACAGTCCAAGCACTAAAGACACACACACACCCACCACCCCATGAATGACGTGATATTTACAGTCCAAGCAATGTAATGACACCCACACACCCACCACCCCATGAATGACTGTTGATATTTACAGTTCAAGCACTATAATGACACCCACACATCCATTACCCCATGAATGACTGTTGATATTTACAGTTCAAGCACTGTAATGACACCCCCACACCCACCACTCTATTAATTATGGTTGATATTTACAGTCCAAGCAATGTAATGACACCAACACACACAGCAATCCATGAATAACTGTTGAAATTTACAGTCCAAGCTCTCTAATGACACCCACCACCCCATTAATGACTGTTGATATTTACAGTCCAAGCACTGTAATGACAGCCACACACCCACCTACCTATAAATGACTGTTGATATTTACAGTCTAAGCTCTGTAATTACACTCACACACCCACCACCCCATGAATGACAGCTGATATTTTCTGTCCATGCAATGTAATGACATCCACACACCCACCACCCCATGAATGACTGTTAATATTTACAGTCTGAGCACTGTAATGACACCCACACACCCACTACCCAATGAATGATGGTTGATATTTACATTCCAAGAATTGTAATAACAAACACACACTCACCACCCCATGAATGACAATTGATATTCTCAGTCCAAGAATTGTAATAACACCCACATACTCACCACCCCATGAATGACAGTTGATATTTTCTGTCCATGCACTGTAATGACATCCACACACCCAACAACCCATGAAAAACTGTTGATTTTTTTCAGTCCAAGCACTCTAATGACACCAACCACCCTATGAATGACTGTTAATATTTACAGTCAAAACACTGTAATGACACCCACACACCCACCACCCCATGATTGACTGTTGATGTTTACAGTCCAAGCACTGTAATGACAGCCACACACACACCGCCCCATAAATACCTGTTGATATGTACAGTCTAAGCACTATAATGACACCCACACACCCACCACCCCATGAATGACTGTTAATAATTACAGTCTGAGCACTGTAATGACACCCACACACTCACAACCCCATGATTGACTGTTGATGTTTACAGTCCAAGCACTGTAATGACAGCCACACACACACCGCCCCATAAATACCTGTTGATATGTACAGTCTAAGCACTATAATGACACCCACACACCCACCACCCCATGAATGACTGTTAATAATTACAGTCTGAGCACTGTAATGACACCCACACACTCACAACCCCACGAACGACTTTTGATATTTACAGTCCAAACACTGTAATGACACTTACACACCCACCACCCTATAAATGACAGTTAATATTTACAGTCTAAGCACTGTAATGACACTCACACACCCAACACCCCATGAATGACTGTTGATATTTTCAGTCTAAGCACTGTAATGACACCCACACACCCACCACCCCATGATTGACTGTTGATATTTACAGTCCAAGCACTGTAATAACAGCCACACACCCACCACCCTATAAATGACTGTTGATATTTACAGTCTAAGCACTGTAATGACACCCACACACCCACCAGCCTAAGAATGACTTTTGATATTTACAGTCCAAGCAATTTAATGACACCTACACACCAACCACCCCATGAATGACTGTTGATATTTACAGTCCAAGCTCTGTAATGACACCCACACACCCACCACCCAATAAATGACTTTTAATGTTTACAGTCTAAGCACTGTAATGACACCCACACACCCACCACCCCATGAAAGACTGTTGATATTTACAGTCCAAGCACTGTAATGACACCCACACACCCACCACTCCATAAATGACTGTTGATATTTACAGTCCAAGGACTGTAATGACACCCACACACTCACCACCCCATGACTGACTGTTGATATTTACAGTTGAAGCACTGCAATGCCACCCACACACCCACCACCCCATGAATGACTGTTGATATTTACAGTCCAAGCACTGTAATGACACCCAAACACCCACCACTCCATAAATGACTGTTGATATTTACAGTCCAAGGACTGTAATGACACCCACACACTCACCACCCCATGAATGACTGTTGATATTTACAGTCCCAGCACTGTAATGACACCCCCACACCCACTACTCCATTAATTATGGTTGATATTTACAGTCCAAGCATTGTAATGACACCATCACACCCACCACCTCATAAATCACGGTTGATATTTACAGTCCAAGTATTGTAATGACACCCACACACCCACCAGCCCATGAATGACAGCTGATATTTTCAGTCCATGCAATGTAATGACATCCACACACCCACCACCCCATGAATGACTGTTAATATTTACAGTCTGAGCACTGTAATGACACCCACACACCCACCACCCAATAAATGATGGTTGATATTTACATTCCAAGAATTGTAATAACACACACACACTCACCACCCCATGAATGACAGTTGATATTTTCAGTCCAAGAAATGTAATAACACCCACACACTCACCACCCCATGAATGAAAGTTGATATTTTTTGTCCATGCACTGTAATGACATCCACACACCCACCAACCCATGAAAAACTGTTGATTTTTACAGTCCAAGCACTCTAATGACACCCACCACCCTATGAATGACTGTTAATATTTACAGTCAATACACTGTAATGACACCCACACACCAACCACCCCATGAATGACTGTTGATATTTACAGTCCAAGCACTGTAATGACACCCACACACTCACAACCCCATGAACGACTTTTGATATTTACAATCCAAACACTGTAATGACACCCACACACCCACCACCCCATAAATGACTGTTGATATTTTTAAAGTCAAAGAACTGTAATGACACCCACACACCCACCACCCCATAAAAGACTGTTGATATTTACAGTCTAAGCTCTGTAATGACACCCACACACTCACCATCCCAAGAATTACTTTTGATATTTACAGTCTAAACACTGTATGACACCTACACACTCACCACCCCATAAATGACAGTTAATATTTACATTCTGAGCACTGTAATGACACTCACATACCCAATGCCCCATGTGTAATGACACCCACACACCCACCACCCCATGATTGACTGTCGATATGTACAGTCCAAGCACTGTAAAGACAGCCACACACCCACCACCCTATAAATGACTGTTGATATTTACAGTCTAAGCACTGTAATGACAACCACACACCCACTACCACAATAATGACTTTTGATATTTACATTCCAAGCACTGTAATGACACCTACACACCAACCACCCCATGAATGACTGTTGATATTTACAGTCAGAGCTCTGTAATTACACTCACACACCAACCACCCTATGAATGACTGTTGATATTTACAGTCCAAGCACTGTAATGACACTCACACACCCACCAAACAGTAAATGACTGTTAATGTTTACAGTCTAAGCACTGTAATGACACCTACACACCCACCACCCCATAAATGACTGTTGATATTTACAGCCCAAGCACTGTAATGACACCCACACACCCACCACTCCATAAATGACTGTTGATATTTACAGTCCAAGCACTGTAATGACACCCACACACCCACCACTCCATGATTGACTGTTGATATTTACAGTTCAATCAATGTAATGAGAGCCACACTACCACCACCCAATGAATGACTGTTAATATTTACAGTCTAAGCACTGTAATGACACTCACACACCCACCACCCCATGAATGACTGTTGATATTTACAGTCCAAGCACTGTAATGACACCCACACACCCACCACTGCATAAATGACTGTTGATATTTACAGTCCAAGCACTGTAATGACAACCACACACCCACCACTTCATGATTGACTGTTGATATTTACAGTCCAAGCACTGTAATGACAGCCACACAACCACCACCCAATGAATGACTGTTAATATTTACAGTCTTAGCACTGTAATGACATCCCCACACCCACCACCCCAATAATTATGGTTGATATTTACAGTCCAAGCAAAGTAATGACACCCACACACCCACCACCCCATAAATCATGGTTGATATTTACAGTCCAAGCACTGTAATGACACCCACACACCCACCACTCAAGGAATGACAGTTGATAATTTCAGTCCATGCTCTGTAATGACATACACACACCCACCACCCCATGAATGACTGTTGATATTTACAGTCCAAGCAATGCATAGACACCCAAACACCCACCACCCAATGATTGACTGTTGAGATTTTCAGTCCAAGCACTGTAATGACAGCCACACACACACCACCCCATAAATGACTGTTGATATGTACAGTCTAAGCACTGTAATGACACCCACACACCCACCACCCCATGAATGACTGTTAATAATTACAGTCTGAGCACTGTAATGACACCTACACACCCACCACCATATGAATGACTGTTGATATTTACAGTCCAAGCTCTGTAATGACACCCACACACACACCACCCCATGATTGACTGTTGATATTTGCAGTCCAAGCTTTGCATAGACACCCAAACACCCACAACCCCATGAATGACTTTTGATATTTACAGTCCAAGCACTGTAATGACACCTACACACCAACCACCCCATAAATGACTGTTAATATTTACAGTCCAAGCTCTGTAATGACACCCACAAACCCACCATCCAATAAATGACTGTTAATGTTTACAGTCTAAGCACTGTAATGACACCCACACACTCACCACCCCATTACAGACTGTTGATATTTATAGTCCAAGCACTGTAATGACACCCACACACCCACCACCCCATGAATGACTGTTGATAGTTACAGTACAAGCACTATAATGACACCCACACATCCACCACACCATGTATGACTGTTGATATTTACAGTCCCAGCACTGTAATGACACCCCCACACCCACTACTCCATTAATTATGGTTGATATTTACAGTTCAAGCATTGTAATGACACCCACACACCCACCACCCCATAAATCACGGTTAATATTTACAGTCCAAGCAATGTAATGACACCCACACACCCACCACCCCATGAATGACAGCTGATATTTTCAGTCCATGCAATGTAATGACATCCACACACCCACCACCCCATGAATGACTGTTAATATTTACAGTCTGTGCACTGTAATGAAACCCACACACCCACCAACCAATGAATGATGGTTGATATTTACATTCTAAGAATTGTAATAACACACACACTCACCACCCCATGAATGACAGTTGATATTTTTCAGTCCAAGAATTGTAATAACACCCACACACTCACCACCCCATGAATGACAGTTGATATTTTTTGTCCATGCACTGTAATGACATCCACACACCCACCAACCCATGAAAAACTGTTGATTTTTACTGTCCAAGCACTCTAATGACACACACCACCCTATGAATGACTGTTGATATTTACAATCAAAACACTGTAATGACACCCAAACACCCACCACCCCATGAATGACTGTTGATATTTACAGTCCAAGCACTGTAATGACACCCACACACCCACCACCCCATGATTGACTGCTGATATTTACAGTCCAAGCACTGCACAGACACCCATACACCCACAACCCCATGAATGACTGTTGATATTTACAGTCCAAGCTCTGTAATGACACAAACACACCCATCACCCCATGAATGACTGTTGATATTTAGAGTCCAAGCACTGTAAAGCCACCCACCACCCCATGAATGATTTTGATATTTACAGTCCAAGCACTAATGACACACGCACACCCACCACCCCATGAATAACTTGATATTTACAGTCCAAGCAATGTAATGACATGCACACACCCACCACCCCATGAATGACTGTTGATATTTACAGTCTAAGCACTGTAATGACACCCACACACCCACCACCCCATGATTGACTGTTGATATTTACAGTCCAACCAATTCATAGACACCCAAACACCCACAACCCCTTGAATGACTGTTAATATTTACAGTCCAAGCACTGTAATGACACCCACACACCCATTACCCTATGAATTACAGTTGATATTTAGAGTCCAATCACTGTAATGCCACCCACCACCCCATGAATGACTGTTGATATTTACAGTCCAAGCACTAATGACACACACCCACCACTCAATGAATAACATGATATTTACAGTCCAATCAATGTAATGACAACCAAATACCCACCACCCCATGAATGACTGTTGATATTTAGAGTCCAAGCACTCTAATGACACCCACAACCCTATGAATGACTGTTGATATTTACAATCAAAACACTGTAAAGACACAAACACACTCAACACCCCATGAATGACTGTTGATATTTACAGTCCAAGCACTGTAATGACACCCACACACCCACCACCCCATGATTGACAGCTGATATTTACAGTCCAAGCACTGCACAGACAACCAGACACCCACAACCCCATGAATGACTGTTGATATTTACAGTCCAAGCTCTGTAATGACACAAACACACCCATCGCCCCAAGATTGACTGTTGATATTTAGAGTCCAAACACTGTAATGCCACCCACCACCCCATGAATGACTGTTGATATTTACAGTCCAAGCACTAATGACACACACACACCCACCACCCCATGAATGACGTGATATTTACAGTTCAAGCACTATAATGACACCCACACATCCACCACCCTATGAATGACTGTTGATATTTACAGTCCCAGCACTGTAATGACACTCCCACACCCACTACCCCATTAATTATGGATGATATTTACAGTCCAAGCATTGTAATGACACCCACACACCCACCACCCCATAAATCACGGTTGATATTTAAAGTCCAAGCAATGTAATGACACCCACACACCCACCACCCCATGAATGACAGCTGATATTTTCAGTCCATGCAATGTAATGACATCCACACACACACCACCCCATGAATGACTGTTAATATATACAGTCTGTGCACTGTAATGACACCCACACACCCACCAACCAATGAATGATGGTTGATATTTACATTCCAAGAATTGTAATAACACACACACTCACGACCCCATGAATGACAGTTGATATTTTCAGTCCAAGAATTGTAATAACACCCACACACTCACCACCCCATGAATGACATTTGATATTTTCTGTCCATGCACTGTAATGACATCCACACACCCACCAACCCTTGAAAAACTGTTGATTTTTACTGTACTAGCACTCTAATGACACCCACCACCCTATGAATGACTGTTGATATTTACAATCAAAACACTGTAATGACTCCCAAACACCCACCACCCAATGATTGACTGTTGATATTTACAGTCCAAGCACTAATGACACACACCCACCACCCAATAAAGGACATGATATTTACAGTCCAATCAATGTAATGACACCCACACACCCACCACCCCATGAATGACTGTTGATATTTACAGTCCAATTACTCTAATGACACCCACAACCTTATGAATGACTGTTGATATTTACAATCAAAACACTGTAATGACACCCAAACACCCACCACCCCATGAATGACTGTTGATATTTATATTGCAAGCACTGTAATGACACCCACACACCCACCACCCCATGATTGACTGCTGATATTTACAGTCCAAGCACTGCACAGACAGCCAGACACCCACAACCCCATGAATGACTGTTGATATTTACAGTCCAAGCTCTGTAATGACACAAACACACCCATCACCCCAAGAATGACTGTTGATATTTAGAGTCCAAGCACTGTAAAGCCACCCACCACCCCATGAATAACTGTTGATATTTACAGTCCAAGCACTAATGACACACACACACCCACCACCACATGAATAACTTGATATTTACAGTCCAAGCAATGTAATGACATGCACACACCCACCACCCCATGAATGACTGTTGATATTTACAGTCTGTGCACTGTAATGAAACCCACACACCCACCAACCAATGAATGATGGTTGATATTTACATTCTAAGAATTGTAATAACACACACACTCACCACCCCATGAATGACAGTTGATATTTTTCAGTCCAAGAATTGTTATAACACCCACACACTCACCACCCCATGAATGACAGTTGATATTTTTTGTCCATGCACTGTAATGACATCCACACACCCACCAACCCATGAAAAACTGTTGATTTTTACTGTCCAAGCACTCTAATGACACACACCACCCTATGAATGACTGTTGATATTTACAATCAAAACACTGTAATGACACCCAAACACCCACCACCCCATGAATGACTGTTGATATTTACAGTCCAAGCACTGTAATGACACCCACACACCCACCACCCCATGATTGACTGCTGATATTTACAGTCCAAGCACTGCACAGACACCCAGACACCCACAACCCCATGAATGACTGTTGATATTTACAGTCCAAGCTCTGTAATGACACAAACACACCTATCACCCCATGAATGACTGTTGATATTTAGAGTCCAAGCACTGTAAAGCCACCCACCACCCCATGAATGATTTTGATATTTACAGTCCAAGCACTAATGACACACGCACACCCACCACCCCATGAATAACTTGATATTTACAGTCCAAGCAATGTAATGACATGCACACACCCACCACCCCATGAATGACTGTTGATATTTACAGTCTAAGCACTGTAATGACACCCACACACCCACCACCCCATGATTGACTGCTGATATTTACAGTCCAAGCACTGCACAGACACCCAGACACCCACAACCCCATGAATGACTGTTGATATTTACAGTCCAAGCTCTGTAATGACACAAACACACCTATCACCCCATGAATGACTGTTGATATTTAGAGTCCAAGCACTGTAAAGCCACCCACCACCCCATGAATGATTTTGATATTTACAGTCCAAGCACTAATGACACACGCACACCCACCACCCCATGAATAACTTGATATTTACAGTCCAAGCAATGTAATGACATGCACACACCCACCACCCCATGAATGACTGTTGATATTTACAGTCTAAGCACTGTAATGACACCCACACACCCACCACCCCATGATTGACTGTTGATATTTACAGTCCAACCAATGCATAGACACCCAAACACCCACAACCCCATGAATGACTGTTAATATTTACAGTCCAAGCACTGTAATGACACCCACACACCCATTACCCTATGAATTACAGTTGATATTTAGAGTCCAATCACTGTAATGCCACCCACCACCCCATGAATGACTGTTGATATTTACAGTCCAAGCACTAATGACACACACCCACCACTCAATGAATAACATGATATTTACAGTCCAATCAATGTAATGACAACCAAACACCCACCACCCCATGAATGACTGTTGATATTTAGAGTCCAAGCACTCTAATGACACCCACAACCCTATGAATGACTGTTGATATTTACAATCAAAACACTGTAAAGACACAAACACACTCAACACCCCATGAATGACTGTTGATATTTACAGTCCAAACACTGTAATGACACCCACACACCCACCACCCCATGATTGACAGCTGATATTTACAGTCCAAGCACTGCACAGACACCCAGACACCCACAACCCCATGAATGACTGTTGATATTTACAGTCCAAGCTCTGTAAGGACACAAACACACCCATCGCCCCAAGATTGACTGTTGATATTTAGAGTCCAAACACTGTAATGCCACCCACCACCCCATGAATGACTGTTGATATTTACAGTCCAAGCACTAATGACACACACACACCCACCAACCCATGAATGACGTGATATTTACAGTTCAAGCACTATAATGACACCCACACATCCACCACCCTATGAATGACTGTTGATATTTACAGTCCCAGCACTGTAATGACACTCCCACACCCACTACCCCATTAATTATGGATGATATTTACAGTCCAAGCATTGTAATGACACCCACACACCCACCACCCCATAAATCACGGTTGATATTTACAGTCCAAGCAATGTAATGACACCCACACACCCACCACCCCATGAATGACAGCTGATATTTTCAGTCCATGCAATGTAATGACATCCACACACACACCACCCCATGAATGACTGTTAATATATACAGTCTGTGCACTGTAATGACACCCACACACCCACCAACCAATGAATGATGGTTGATATTTACATTCCAAGAATTGTAATAACACACACACTCACGACCCCATGAATGACAGTTGATATTTTCAGTCCAAGAATTGTAATAACACCCACACACTCACCACCCCATGAATGACATTTGATATTTTCTGTCCATGCACTGTAATGACATCCACACACCCACCAACCCTTGAAAAACTGTTGATTTTTACTGTACTAGCACTCTAATGACACCCACCACCCTATGAATGACTGTTGATATTTACAATCAAAACACTGTAATGACTCCCAAACACCCACCACCCAATGATTGACTGTTGATATTTACAGTCCAAGCACTAATGACACACACCCACCACCCAATAAAGGACATGATATTTACAGTCCAATCAATGTAATGACACCCACACACCCACCACCCCATGAATGACTGGTGATATTTACAGTCCAATTACTCTAATGACACCCACAACCTTATGAATGACTGTTGATATTTACAATCAAAACACTGTAATGACACCCAAACACCCACCACCCCATGAATGACTGTTGATATTTATAGTGCAAGCACTGTAATGACACCCACACACCCACCACCCCATGATTGACTGCTGATATTTACAGTCCAAGCACTGCACAGACAGCCAGACACCCACAACCCCATGAATGACTGTTGATATTTACAGTCCAAGCTCTGTAATGACACAAACACACCCATCACCCCAAGAATGACTGTTGATATTTAGAGTCCAAGCACTGTAAAGCCACCCACCACCCCATGAATAACTTTTGATATTTACAGTCCAAGCACTAATGACACACACACACCCACCACCCCATGAATAACTTGATATTTACAGTCCAAGCAATGTAATGACATGCACACACCCACCACCCCATGAATGACTGTTGATATTTACAGTCCAAGCACTGTAATGACATCCACACACCCACCACCCCATGATTGAATGTTGATACTTACAGTACAACCAATGCATAGACACCCAAACGCCCACAACCCCATGAATGACTGTTAATATTTACAGTCCAAGCACTGTAATGACAACCACACACCCTTTACCCTATGAATTACTGTTGATATTTAGAGTCCAATCACTGTAATGCCACCCACCACCCCATGAATGACTGTTGATATTTACAGTCCAAGCACTAATGACACACACCCACCACCCAATGAATAACATGATATTTACAGTCCAATCAATGTAATGACACCCAAACCCCAACCACCCCATTAATGACTGTTGATATTTACAGTCCAAGCACTCTAATGACACCCACAATCCTATGAATGACTGTTGATATTTACAATCAAAACACTGTAAAGACACCCACACACTCACCACCCCATGAATGACTGTTGATATTTACAGTCCAAGCACTGTAATGACACCCACACACACACCACCCCATGATTGAAAGCTGATATTTACAGTCCAAGCACTGCACAGACACCCAGACACCCACAACCCCATGAATGACTGTTGATATTTACAGTCCAAGCTCTGTAATGACACAAACACACCCATCACCCCATGAATGACTGTTGATATTTAGAGTCCAAGCACTGTAATGCCACCCACCACCCCATGAATGACTGTTGATATTTACAGTCCAAGCACTAATGACACACACACACCCACCACCCCATGAATGACGTGATATTTACAGTCCAAGCAATGTAATGACACCCACACACCCACCACCCCATGAATGACTGTTGATATTTACAGTTCAAGCACTATAATGACACCCACACATCCATTACCCCATGAATGACTGTTGATATTTACAGTTCAAGCACTGTAATGTTACCCCCACACCCACCACTCCATTAATTATGGTTGATATTTACAGTCCAAGCAATGTAATGATGCCAACACACACAGCAATCTATGAATAACTGTTGAAATTTACAGTCCAAGCTCTCTAATGACACCGACCACCCCATTAATGACTGATATTTACAGTCCAAGCACTGTAATGACAGCCACACACCCACCTACCTATAAATGACTGTTGATATTTACAGTCTAAGCTCTGTAATTACACTCACACACCCATCACCCCATGAATGACAGCTGATATTTTCTGTCCATGCAATGTAATGACATCCACACACCCACCACCCCATGAATGACTGTTAATATTTACAGTCTGAGCACTGTAATGACACCCACACACCCACTACCCAATGAATGATGGTTGATATTTACATTCCAAGAATTGTAATAACAAACACACACTCACCACCCCATGAATGACAATTGATATTCTCAGTCCAAGAATTGTAATAACACCCACATACTCACCACCCCATGAATGACAGTTGATATTTTCTGTCCATGCACTGTAATGACATCCACACACCCATCAACCCATGAAAAACTGTTGATTTTTTTCAGTCCAAGCACTCTAATGACACCAACCACCCTATGAATGACTGTTAATATTTACAGTCAAAACACTGTAATGACACCCACACACCCACCACCCCATGAATGACTGTTGATATTTACAGTCCAAGCACTCTAATGACACCAACCAACCTATAAATGACTGTTGATATTTACAATCAAAACACTGGAATGATACCCACACACCCACCACCTATGAATGACTGTTGATATTTACAGTCAAAGCACTATAATGACACCCAAAAACCCACCACCCAATGATTGACTGTTGATGTTTACAGTCCAAGCACTGTAATGACAGCCACACACACACCGCCCCATAAATACCTGTTGATATGTACAGTCTAAGCACTATAATGACACCCACACACCCACCACCCCATAAATGACTGTTAATAATTACAGTCTGAGCACTGTAATGACACCCACACACTCACAACCCCACGAACGACTTTTGATATTTACAGTCCAAACACTGTAATGACACTTACACACCCACCACCCCATAAATGACAGTTAATATTTACAGTCTAAGCACTGTAATGACACTCACACACCCAACACCCCAAGAATGACTGTTGATATTTTCAGTCCAAGCACTGTAATGACACCCACACACCCACCACCCTATGATTGACTGTTGATATTTACAGTCCAAGCTCTGTAATAACAGCCACACACCAACTACCCTATAAATGACTGTTGATATTTACAGTCTAAGCACTGTAATGACACCCACACACCCACCAGCCTAAGAATGACTTTTGATATTTACAGTCCAAGCACTTTAATGACACCTACACACCAACCACCCCATGAATGACTGTTGATATTTACAGTCCAAGCTCTGTAATGACACCCACACACCCACCACCCAATAAATGACTTTTAATGTTTACAGTCTAAGCACTGTAATGACACCCACACACCCACCACCCCATGAATGACTGTTGATATTTACAGTCCAAGCACTGTAATGACACCCACACACTCACAACCCCACGAACGACTTTTGATATTTACAGTCCAAACACTGTAATGACACTTACACACCCACCACCCCATAAATGACAGTTAATATTTACAGTCTAAGCACTGTAATGACACTCACACACCCAACACCCCAAGAATGACTGTTGATATTTTCAGTCCAAGCACTGTAATGACACCCACACACCCACCACCCTATGATTGACTGTTGATATTTACAGTCCAAGCTCTGTAATAACAGCCACACACCAACTACCCTATAAATGACTGTTGATATTTACAGTCTAAGCACTATAATGACACCCACACACCCACCAGCCTAAGAATGACTTTTGATATTTACAGTCCAAGCACTTTAATGACACCTACACACCAACCACCCCATGAATGACTGTTGATATTTACAGTCCAAGCTCTGTAATGACACCCACACACCCACCACCCAATAAATGACTTTTAATGTTTACAGTCTAAGCACTGTAATGACACCCACACACCCACCACCCCATGAATGACTGTTGATATTTACAGTCCAAGCACTGTAATGACACCCACACACCCACCACTCCATAAATGACTGTTGATATTTACAGTCCAAGGACTGTAATGACACCCACACACTCACCACACCATGACTGACTGTTGATATTTACAGTCCAAGCACTGCAATGACACCAACACACCCACCACCCCATGAATGACTGTTGATATTTACAGTCCAAGGACTGTAATGACACCCACACACTCACCACCCCATGAATGACTGTTGATATTTACAGTCCCAGCACTGTAATGACACCCTCACACCCACTACCCCATTAATTATGGTTGATATTTACAGTCCAAGCATTGTAATGACACCATCACACCCACCACCCCATAAATCACGGTTGATATTTACAGTCCAAGTAATGTAATGACACCCACACACCCACCAGCCCATGAATGACAGCTGATATTTTCAGTCCATGCAATGTAATGACATCCACACACCCACCACCCCATGAATGACTGTTAATATTTACAGTCTGAGCACTGTAATGACACCCACACACCCACCACCCAATGAATGATGGTTGATATTTACATTCCAAGAATTGTAATAACACACACACACACTCACCACCCAATGAATGACAGTTGATATTTTCAGTCCAAGAAATGTAATAACACCCACACACTCACCACCCCATGAATGAAAGTTGATATTTTTTGTCCATGCACTGTAATGACATCCACACACCCACCAACCCATGAAAAACTGTTGATTTTTACAGTCCAAGCACTCTAATGACACCCACCACCCTATGAATGACTGTTAATATTTACAGTCTATACACTGTAATGAAACCCACACACCAACCACCCCATGAATGACTGTTGATATTTACAGTCCAAGCACTGTAATGACACCCACACACTCACAACCCCATGAACGACTTTTGATATTTACAGTCCAAACACTGTAATGACACCCACACACCCACCACCCCATAAATGACTGTTGATATTTTTAAAGTCAAAGAACTGTAATGACACCCACACACCCACCACCCCATAAAAGACTGTTGATATTTACAGTCTAAGCTCTGTAATGACACCCACACACTCACCACCCCAAGAATTACTTTTGATATTTACAGTCTAAACACTGTATGACACCTACACACTCACCACCCCATAAATGACAGTTAATATTTACATTTTTAACACTGTAATGACACTCACATACCCAACGCCCCATGAATGACTGTTGATATTTTAAGTCTAATCACTGTAATGACACCCACACAACCACCACCCCATGATTGACTGTTGATATGTACAGTCCAAGCACTGTAAAGACAGCCACACACCCACCACCCTATAAATGACTGTTGATATTTACAGTCTAAGCACTGTAATGACACCCACACACCCACTACCACAATAATGACTTTTGATATTTACATTCCAAGCACTGTAATGACACCTACACACCAACCACCCCATGAATGACTGTTGATATTTACAGTCAGAGCTCTGTAATTACACTCACACACCAACCACCCTATGAATGACTCTTGATATTTACAGTCCAAGCACTGTAATGACACTCACACACCCACCAAACAGTAAATGACTGTTAATGTTTACAGTCTAAGCACTGTAATGACACCTACACACCCACCACCCCATGAATGACTGTTGATATTTACAGCCCAAGCACTGTAATGACACCCACACACCCACCACTCCATAAATGACTGTTGATATTTACAGTCCAAGCACTGTAATGACACCCACACACCCACCACTCCATGATTGAATGTTGATATTTACAGTTCAATCACTGTAATGAGAGCCACACTACCACCACCCAATGAATGACTGTTAATATTTACAGTCTAAGCACTGTAATGACACCCACACACCCACCACCCCATGAATGACTGTTGATATTTACAGTCCAAGCACTGTAATGACACCCACACACCCACCACTCCATAAATGACTGTTGATATTTACAGTCCAAGCACTGTAATGACACCCACACACCCACCACTTCATGATTGACTGTTGATATTTACAGTCCAAGCACTGTAATGACAGCCACACAACCACCACCCAATGAATAACTGATAATATTTACAGTCTTAGCACTGTAATGACATCCCCACACACACCACCCCAATAATTATTTTTGATATTTACAGTCCAAGCAAAGTAATGACACCCACACACCCACCACCCCATAAATCACGGTTGATATTTACAGTCCAAGCACTGTAATGACACCCACACACCCACCACCCCATGAATGACTGTTGATATTTACAGTCCAAGCACTGTAATGACACCCACACACCCACCACCCCATGATTGACTGCTGATATTTACAGTCCAAGCACTTCACAGACACCCAGACACCCACAACCCCATGAATGACTGTAAATATCAACCGTCCAAGCACTGTAATGACACCTACACACCAACCACCCCATAAATGACTGTTGATATTTACAGTCCAAGCTCTGTAATGACACCCACACACCCACCACCCAATAAATGACTGTTAATGTTTACAGTCTAAGCACTGTAATGACACCCACACACCCACCAACCAATGAATGATGGTTGATATTTACATTCCAAGAATTGTAATAACACACACTCTCACCACCCCATGAATGACAGTTGATATTTTTCAGTCCAAGAATTGTAATAACACCCACACACTCACCACCCCATGAATGACAGTTGATATTTTTTGTCCATGCACTGAAACGACATCCACACACCCACCAACCCATGAAAAACTGTTGATTTTTACTGTCCAAGCACTCTAATGACACCCACCACCCTATGAATGACTGTTGATATTTACAATCAAAACACTATAATGGCACCCAAATACCCACCACCCCATGATTGACTGTTGATATTTACAGTCCAAGCACTAATGACACACACCCACCACCCAATAAAGGACATGATATTTAAAGTCCAATCAATGTAATGACACCCACACACCCACCACCCCATGAATGACTGTTGATATTTACAGTCCAATCACTCTAATGACACCCACAACCCTATAAATGACTGTTGATATTTACAATCAAAACACTGTAATGACACCCAAACACCCACCACCCCATGAATGACTGTTAATAATTACAGTCCAAGCACTGTAATGACACCCACACACCCACCACCCCATGAATGACTGTTGATATTTAGAGTCCAAGCACTGTAAAGCCACCCACCACCCCATGAATAACTGTTGATATTTACAGTCCAAGCACTAATGACACACACACACCCACCACCTCATAAATAACTTGATATTTACAGTCCAAGCAATGTAATGACATGCACACACCCACCACCCCATGAATGACTGTTGATATTTACAGTCCAAGCACTGTAATGACACCCACACACCAACCACACCATGATTGACTGTTGATATTTACAGTCCAACCAATGCATAGACACCCAAACACCCACAACCCCATGAATGACTGTTAATATTTACAATCCAAGCACTCTAATGACACCCACACACCCATTACCCTATGAATTACTGTTGATATTTAGAGTCCAATCACTGTAATGCCACCCACCACCCCATGAATGACTGTTGATATTTACAGTCCAAGCACTAATGACACACACCCACCACCCAAATAATAACATGATATTTACAGTCCAATCAATGTAATGACACCCAAACACCAACCACCATATTAATGACTGTTGATATTTACAGTCCAAGCACTCTAATGACACCCACAACCCTATGAATGACTGTTGATATTTACAATCAAAACACTGTAAAGACACCCACACACTCACCACCCCATGAATGACTGTTGATATTTACAGTCCAAGCACTATAATGACACCCACACTCCCACCACCCCATGATTGACAGCTGATATTTCCAGTCCAAGCACTGCACAGACACCCAGACACCCACAACCCCATGAATGACTTTTGATATTTACAGTCCAAGCTCTGTAATGACACAAACACACCTATCACCCCATGAATGACTGTTGATATTTAGAGTCCAAGCACTGTAATGCCACCCACCACCCCATGAATGACTGTTGATATTTACAGTCCAAGCACTAATGACACACACACACCCACCACCCCATGAATGACGTGATATTTACAGTCCAAGCAATGTAATGACACCCACACACCCACCACCCCATGAATGACTGTTGATATTTACAGTTCAAGCACTATAATGACACCCACACATCCATTACCTCATGAATGACTGTTGATATTTACAGTTCAAGCACTGTAATGACACCCCCACACCCACCACTCCATTAATTATGATTGATATTTACAGTCCAAACAATGTAATGACACCAACACACCCAGCAATCCATGAATAACTGTTGAAATTTACAGTCCAAGCTCTCTAATGACACCCACCACCCCATTAATGACTGTTGATATTTACAGTCCAAGCACTGTAATGACAGCCACACACCCACCTACCTATAAATGACTGTTGATATTTACAGTCTAAGCTCTGTAATTACACTCACACACCCCATGATTGACAGCTGATATTTACAGTCCAAGCTCTGTAATGACACAAACACACCCATCACCCCATGAATGACTGTTGATATTTAGAGTCCAAGCACTGTAATGCAACCCACCACCAAATGAATGACTGTTGATATTTACAGTCCAAGCACTAATGACACACACACACCCACCACCCCATGAATGACTTGATATTTACAGTCCAAGCAATGTAATGACACCCACACACCCACCACCCCATGAATGACTGTTGATATTTACAGTTCAAGCACTATAATGACTCCCACACATCCACCACCCCATGAATGACTTTTCATATTTACAGTTCAAGCACTATAATGACACCCCCACACCCTCCACTCCATTAATTATGGTTGATATTTACAGTCCAAGCAATGTAATGACACCAACACACCCAGCAATCCATGAATAACTGTTGAAATTAACAGTCCAAGCACTCTAATGACAACCACCACCCCATTAATGACTGTTGATATTTACAGTCCAAGCACTGTAATGACAGCCACACACCCACCACCCAATAATTGACTGTTGATATTTACAGTCTGAGCACTGTAATGACAACCACACACTCACCACCCAATGAATGATGGTTGATATTTACATTCCAAGAATTGTAATAACACACACACACTCACCACCCCTTGAATGACAGTTGATATTCTCAGTCCAAGAATTGTAATAACACCCACACACTCACCACCCCATGACTGACAGTTGATATTTTCTGTCCATGCACTGTAATGTCATCCACACACCCACCAATCATGAAAAACTGTTGATTTTTTCAGTCCAAGCACTCTAATGACACCCACCACCCTTTGAATGACTGTTAATATTTACAGTCAAAACACTGTAATGACACCCACACACCCACCACCCCATGAATGACTGTTGATATTTACAGTCCAAGCACTCTAATGACACCAACCAACCTATAAATGACTGTTGATATTTACAATCAAAACACTGGAATGACACCCACACACCCACCACATATGAATGACTGTTGATATTTACAGTCAAAGCACTGTAATGACACCCAAACACCCACCACCCAATGATTGACTGTTGATATTTACAGTCCAAGCACTGTAATGACAGCCACACAAACACCGCCCCATAAATGACTGTTGATATGTACAGTTTAAGCACTATAATGACACCCACACACCCACCACCCCATGAATGACTATTAATAATTACAGTCTGAGCACTGTAATGACACCCACACACTCACAACCCCACGAACGACTTTTGATATTTACAGTCCAAACACTGTAATGACACTTACACACCCACCACCCCATAAATGACAGTTAATATTTACAGTCTAAGCACTGTTATGACACTCACACACCCAACACCACATGAATGACTGTTGATATTTACAGTCCAAGCACTGTAGTGACAGCCACACAACCACCCCCCAATAAATGACTTTTGATATTTACAGTCTAAGCACTGTAATGACACCCACACACCCACCAGCCCAAGAATGACTTTTAATATTTAAAGTCCAAGCACTTTAATGACACCTACACACCAACGATCCCATGAATGACTGTTGATATTTACAGTCCAAGCTCTGTAATGACACCCACACACCCACCACCCAATAAATGACTGTTAATGTTTACAGTCTAAGCACTGTAATGACACCCACACTCCCACCACCCCATGAATGACTTTTGATATTTACAGTCCAAACACTGTAATGACACCCACACACCGACCACTCCATAAATGACTGTTGATATTTACAGTCCAAGGACTGTAATGACACCCACACACTCACCACCCCATGACTGACTGTTGATATTTACAGTCCAAGCACTGTAATGACACCCACACACCCACCACCCCATGAATGACTGTTGATATTTACAGTTCAAGCACTATAATGACACCCACACATCCACCACCCCATGAATGACTGTTGATATTTACAGTCCCAGCTCTGTAATGACACCCCCACACCCACTACCCCATTAATCATGGTTGATATTTACAGTCCAAGCATTGTAATGACACCCACGCACCAACCACCCCATAAATCACAGTTGATATTTACAGTCCAAGCAATGTAATGACACCCACACACCCAACACCCCATGAATGACAGCTGATTTTTTCAGTCCATGCAATGTAATGACATCCACACACCTACCACCCCATGAATGACTGTTAATATTTACAGTCTGAGCACTGTAATGACACCCACACACCCACCACCCAATGAATGATGGTTGATATTTACATTCCAAGAATTGTAATAACACACACACACTCACCACCCCATGAATGACAGTTGATATTTTCAGTCCAAGGATTGTAATAACACCCACACACTAACCACCCCATGAATGAAAGTTGATATTTTTTGTCCATGCACTGTAATAAACATCCACACACCCACCAACCCATTAAAAACTGTTGATTTTTACAGTTCAAGCACTCTAATGACACCCACCACCCTATGAATGAGTGTTAATATTTACAGTCAAAACACTGTAATGACACCCACACACCCACCACCCCATGAATGACTGTTGATATTTACAGTCCAAGCACTGTAATGACACCCACGCACCCACCATCCCATGTTTGACTGTTGATATTTACAGTCCAAGCAATGCATAGACACCCAAACACCCACAACCCCATGAATGACTGTTAATATTTATAGTCCAATCAATGTAATGACACAAAAACACCCACAACCCCATGAATGACTGTTTTTATTTTTAGTCCAATCACTCTAATTACACCCACAACCCTATGAATGACTGTTGATATTTACAATCAAAACAATGTAATGACACCCACACACCAACCACCCCATGAATGACTGTTGATATTTACAGTCCAAGCACTGTAATGACACCCACACACCCACAACACCATGATTGACTGCTGATATTTACAGTCCAAGCACTGTACAGACAGCTAGACACCCACAACCCCATGAATGACTGTTGATATTTACAGTCCAAGCTCTGTAATGACACAAACACACCCATTACCCCATTAATGACTGTTGATATTTAGAGTCCAAGCACTGTAAAGCCACCCACCACCCCATGAATGACTATTGATATTTACAGTCCAAGCTCTGTAATGACACAAACACACCCATCACCCCATGAATGACTGTTGATATTTAGAGTCCAAGCACTGTAATGCCACCCACCACCCCATGAATAAATGTTGATATTTACAGTCAAAGCACTAATGACACACACACCCACCACCCCATAAATGACTTGATATTTACAGTCCAAACAATGTAATGACACCCACCACCCCATGAATGACTGTTGATATTTACAGTTCAAGCACTATAATGACACCCACACATCCACAACCCCATGAATGACTGTTGATATTTACAGTTCAAGCACGGTAATGACATCCCCACACCCACCACTCCATTAATTATGGTTGATATTTACAGTCCAAGCAATGTAATGACACCAACACACCCAGCAATACATGAATAACTGTTGTAATTTACAGTCCAAGCACTCTAATGACACCCACCACCCCATAAATGACTGTTGATATTTACATTCCAAGCACTGTAATGACAGCCACACACCCACCACCCTATAAATGACTGTTGATAATTACAGTCTAAGCTCTGTAATTACACTCACACACCAACCACCCCATGAATGACAGCTGATATTTTCAGTCCATGCAATGTAATGACATCCACACACCCACCACCCCATGAATGACTGTTAATATTTACAGTCTGAGCACTGTAATGACACCCACACACCCACCACCCAATAAATGATAGTTGATATTCACATTCCAAGAATTGTAATAACACACACACACTCACCAACCCATGAATGACAGTTGATATTCTCAGTCCAAGAATTGTAATAACACCCACACACTCACCACCCCATGAATGACAGTTGATATTTTCTGTCCATGCACTGTAATGACATCCACACAACCACCAACATATGAAAAACTATTGATTTTTACAGTCCAAGCACTCTTATGACACCCACCACCCTATGAATGACTGTTAATATATACAGTCAAAACACTGTAATGACACCCACATACCCACCACCCCATGAATGACTGTTCATATTTACAGTCCAAGCACTGTAATGACACCGACACACCCACCACCCTATGATTGACTGTTGATATTTACAGTCCAAGCAATGCATAGACACCCAAACACCCACAACCCCTTGAATGACTGTTAATATTTACAGTCCAAGCACTGTAATGACACCCACACACCCATCACCCTATGAATTACTGTTGATATTTAGAGTCCAATCACTGTAATGCTACCTACCACCCCATGAATGACTGTTGATATTTACAGTCCAAGCACTAATGACACACACAAACCACCCAATAAAGGACATGATATTTACAGTACAATCAATGTAATGACACCCACACACCCACCCCCCCAGAATGACTGTTAATATTTACAGTCCAATCACTCTAATGACACCCTCACCTGTATGAATGACTGTTGATATTTACAATCAAAACACTGTAATGACACCCACACACCCACCACCCCATGAATTACTGTTGATATTTACAGTCCAAGCACTGTAATGACACCCACACACCCACCACCCCATGATTGAGTGCTGATATTTACAGTCCAAGCACTGCACAGACACCCAGACACCCACAACTCCATGAATGACTGTTGATATTTATATTCCAAGCTCTGTAATGACACAAACACACCCATCACCCCATGAATGACTGTTGATATTTAGAGTCCAATCACTGTAAAGCCACCCACCACCCCATGAATGACTGTTGATATTTACAGTCCAAGCACTATTAACACACACACCCACCACCCCATGAATGACTTGATATTTACAGTCCAAGCAAAGTAATGACCAGCACACACCCACCACCCCATGAATGACTGTTGATATTTACAGTCCAAGCACTGTAATGACACCCACATACCCACCACCCCATGATTGACTGTTGATATTTACAGTCCAAGCAATGCATAGACACCCAAACACCCACAACCCCATGAATGACTGTTTATATTTACAGTCCAAACACTGTAATGACACCCACACACCCATCACCCTGTGAATTACTGTTGATATTTAGAGTCCAATCACTGTAATGCAACCCATAACCCCATGAATGACTGTTGATATTTACAGTCCAAGCACTAATGACACACGCCCACCACCCAATGAATGACATGATATTTACAGTCCAATCAATGTAATGACACCCAAACACCCACCACCCCATGAATGACTGTAGATATTTACAGTCCAAGCACTATAA
This sequence comes from Petrolisthes cinctipes, assembly GCA_033782935.1. Taxonomy (NCBI): domain Eukaryota; kingdom Metazoa; phylum Arthropoda; class Malacostraca; order Decapoda; family Porcellanidae; genus Petrolisthes; species Petrolisthes cinctipes. Next base: position 3,543,625 of record JAWQEG010000115.1, read on the forward strand.
TGACACCCACAACCCTATGAATGACTGTTGATATTTACAATCAAAACACTGTAATGACACACACACACCCACCACCCTATGAATGACTGTTGATATTTACAGTCCAAGCACTGTAATGACACCCACACACCCACCACCTCATGATTGACAGCTGATATTTACAGTCCAAGCACTGCACAGACACCAAGACACCCACAACCCCATGAATGACTGTTGATATTTACAGTCCAAGCTCTGTAATGACACAAACACACCCATCACCCATGAATGACTGTTGATATTTAGAGTCCAAGCACTGTAATGCCACCCACCACCCCATGAATGACTGTTGATATTTACAGTCCAAGCACTAATGACACACACACACCCACCACCCCATGAATGACTTGATATTTACAGTCCAAGCACTGTAATGACACCCCCACAACCACCAACCTATAAATGATGGTTGATATTTACAGTCTAAGCTCTGTAATGACACTCACACACCCACCACCCTATGAATGACTGTTGATATTTACAGTCCAAGCTCTGTAATGACACCCACTTACCCACCACCCAATAAATGACTGTTAATGTTTACAGTCTAAGCACTGTAATGACACCTACACACCCACCACCCCATGAATTACTGTTGATATTTACAGTCCAAGCACTGTAATGACACCCACACACCCACCACTGAATGAATGACTGTTGATATTTACAGTCCAAGCACTGCATAGACACCCAAACACCCACAACCCCATGAATGACTGTTGATATTTAAAGTCCAAGCTCTGCAATGACACCCATACACCTATTACCCCATGAATAACTGTTGATATTTACTGTTCAAGCACTTTAATGACACCCACCACCTAATGAATGATGGTTGATATATACAGTATAAGAAGTGTAATGACACCCACACACTCACCACCCCATGAATGACTGTTGATATTTACAGTCCAAGCACTGTAATGATACCAACACACCCACCACCCCATGAATGACTGTTGATATTTTCAATCCAAGCACTGTAATGACACCCACACACCCACCACCCCATGATTGACAGTATTTATTTACTGTTCAAGCACTGTAACGACAGACACACACCCACCACCCTATAAATGACTGTTGATATTTACAGTCTAAGCACTGTAATGACACCCACACACCCACCACCCCAAATATGACTTTTGATATTTACAGTCCAAGCACTGTAATGACACCAACACACTCACCACCCCATGACTGACTGTCGATATTTACAGTCCAAGCACTGTAATGACACCAACACAGACACCACCCCATGAATGACTGTTGATATATACAGTTCAAGCACTATTATAACACCCACACATCCACCACCCCATTAATGACTGTTGATATTTACAGTCCCAGCACTGTAATGACTCCCATACACCCACTACCTCAATAATTATGGTTGATATTTACAGTCCAAGCATTGTAATGAAACCCACACACCCACCACCCCATAAATCACGGTTAATATTTACAGTCCAAACAATGTAATGACACCCACACACCCACCACCCCATGAATGACCATTGATATTTTCAGTCCATGCAATGTAATGACATCCACACACCCACCACCCCATGAATGACTGTTAATATTTACAGTCTGAGCACTGTATTGACACCCACACACCCACCACTTAATGAATGATGGTTGGTATTTACAGTCCAAGAATTGTAATAACACACACACTCATAACCCCATGAATGACTGTTGATATTTACAGTCCAAGCTCTGTAATGACACCCAAACACCCACCACCCCATGATAGACTGCTGATATTTACAGTCCAAGCACTGTACAGACACCCAGACACCCACAACCCCATGAATGACTGTTGATATTTACCGTCCAAGCTCTGTAATGACACAAACACACCCAATACCCCATGAATGACTGTTGATATTTAGAGTCCAACCACTGTAAAGCCACACACCAACCCATGAATGACTGTTGATATTTACAGTCCAACCACTAATGACACACACACACCCACCATCCCATGAATGACTTGATTTTTACAGTCCAAGCAATGTAATGACATGCACACACCAACCACCCCATGAATGACTGTTGATATTTACAATCCAAGCACTGTAATGACACCCAAACACCCACAACCCCATAAATGAATGTTGATATATATACAGTCCAAGCACTCTAATGACACCCACAACCCTATGGATGATGGTTGATATTTACAATCAAAACACTGTAATGACACCCACCCACCCACCACCCCATGAATGACTGTTTATATTTACAGTTCAAGCACTATAATGACACCCACACATTAACCACCCCATGAATGACTGTTGATATTTACAGTTCAAGCACTGTAATGACACCCCCATACCCACCACTCTATTAATTATGGTTGATATTTAAAGTCCAAGCAATGTAATGACACCAACACACCCAGCAATTCATGAATAACTGTTGAATTTTACAGTCCATGCACTCTAATGACACCCACCACCCCATTATCGACTGTTGATATTTACGGTCTAAGCTCTGTAATTACACTCACACACCCACCACCCTATCAATGACTGTTGATATTTACAGTCAAAACACTGTAATGACACCCATACACCCACCACCCCATGAATGACTGTTGATATTTACAGTCCAAGCACTGTAATGACACCCACACACCCACCACCCTATGATTGACTGTTGATATTTACAGTCCAAGCACTGCATAGACACCCAAATACCCACAACCCCATGAATGACTGTTGATATCTACAGTCCAGGCACTGTAATGACACCCACACACCCATCACCATATGAATTTCTGTTGATATTTAGAGTCAAAACACTGTAATGCCACAAACCACCCAATGAATGACTTGATATTTACAGTCTAAGCACTGTAATGACACTCTCACACCCACCACCCCATGAATGACAGTTGATATTTACAGTCAAAGTACTGTAATGACACCCCACACCTTCAACCCCATGAAATATGGTTGATATTTACAGTCCAAGCACTGTAATGACACCCACACACCCACCACACCATGAATGACTGTTGATATTTACAGTCCAAGAACTGTAATGACACCCACCACCCTTTTAATGACTGTTGATATTTACAATCAAAACATTGTAATGACACCCACACACCCACCACCCCATGAATGACTGTTGATATTTACAGTCCAAGCACTATAATGACACCCACACACACACCACCCCATGAATGACCGTTGATATTTTTAGTCAAAGCACTGTAATGACACCCCCACACCCACAACCCTATGAATTATGGTTGATATTTACAGTCCAAGCACTGTAATGACACACACACACCAACCACCCCATGAATGACTGTTGATATTTACAGTCCAAGCATTAATGACACACACCCACCACTCAATGAAAGACATGATATTTACAATCAAAACACTGTAATGACACCCACACACCCACCACCCCATGAATGACTGTTTATATTTATAGTTCAAGCACAATAATGACACCCACACACCCACCACCCCATGATTGAATGTTGATATTTACAGTTCAAGCACTGCATAGACACCCAAACACCCACAACCCCATGAATGAGTGTTGATATTTACAGTCCAGACACTGTAATGACACCCGCACACCCATCACCATATGAATTACTGTTGATATTTAGAGTCAAAGCTCTGTAATGCCACCCACCACCCCAAGAATGACTGTCTATATTTAGAGTCCAAGCACTAATGACACACACACCCACAACCCAATGAATGACTTGATATTTACAGTCAAAGTAATGTAATGACACCCACACACCCACCATCCTATGAATGACTGTTAATATTTACAGTCGTCCAAGCACTAAAATGACACCCACACACCCACCACCCCATGAATGACTGTTGATATTTACAGTCTAAGCACTGTAATGAAACTCTCACACCCACCACCTTATGAATGACTGTTGATATTTACTGTCCAAGAACTGTAATGACACCCACACACCCACAACCCCTTAAATGACTGTTGATATTTATAGTCTAAGCACTGTAATGACACCCACACACCCACCACCCCATGAATGACTGTTGATATTTGCAGTCTAAGCACTGTAATGACATCCACACACCCACCACCCCATAAATGACTGTTAATATTTACAGTCTGAGCACTGTAATGACACCCACAAAACCACCACCTAATGAATGATGGTTGATATTTATAGTTCAAGAACTGTAATGACACCCACACACTCACCACCCCATGAATGACTGTTGATATTTACAGTCCAAGCAATGTAATGACACCCACACACCGACCACCCTATGATTGACTGTTGATATATACAGTCCAAGCACTGTAATGACACCCAAACACCCTCCACCCCATGAATGACTGTTAATATTTATAGTCCAAGCACTGTAATGTCACACACACACCCACCACCCAATAAATGACCTTTGATATTTACAGTCCAAGAACTGTAATGAAACCTACACACCTACTACCTCATGAATGACAGTTGATATTTTTAGTCCAAGCACTGTACAGACACCCAGACACCCACAACCCCATGAATGACTGTTGATATTTACCGTCCAAGCTCTGTAATGACACAAACACACCCAATACCCCATGATTGACTGTTGATATTTAGAGTCCAACCACTGTAAAGCCACCCACCACCCCATGAATGACTGTTGATATTTACAGTCCAACCACTAATGACACACACACACCCACCATCCCATGAATGACTTGATTTTTACAGTCCAAGCAATGTAATGACATGCACACACCAACCACCCCATGAATGACTGTTGATATTTACAGTCCAAGCACTGTAATGACACCCAAACACCCACAACCCCATAAATGAATGTTGATATATACAGTTCAAGCACTCTAATGACACCCACAACCCTATGAATGATGGTTGATATTTACAATCAAAACACTGTAATGACACCCATACACCCACCACCCCATGAATGACTGTTGATATTTACAGTCCAAGCACTGTAATGACACCCACACACCCACCACCCCATGATTGACTGTTGATATTTACAGTCCAAGCACTGCATAGACACCCAAACACCTACAACCCCATGAATTATGGTTGATATTTACAGTCCAAGCACTGTAATGACACCCACACACCCACCACACCATGAATGACTGTTGATATTTACAGTCCAAGCACTGTAATGACACCCACCACCCTTTTAATGACTGTTGATATTTACAATCAAAACATTGTAATGACACCCATACACCCACCACCCCATTAATGACTGTTGATATTTACAGTCCAAGCACTATAATGACACCCACACACACACCACCCCATGAATGACCGTTGATATATACAGTCAAAGCACTGTAATGACACCCCCACACCCACAACCCTATGAATTATGGTTGATATTTACAGTCCAAGCACTGTAATGACACCCACACACCCACCACCCCATGAATGACTGTTGATATTTACAGTCCAAGCATTAATGACACACACCCACCACTTAATGAATGACATGATATTTACAATCAAAACACTGTAATGACACCCACACACCCACCACCCCATGAATGACTGTTTATATTTATAGTTCAAGCACAATAATGACACCCACACACCCACCACCCCATGATTGAATGTTGATATTTACAGTTCAAGCACTGCATAGACACCCAAACACCCACAACCCCATGAATGAGTGTTGATATTTACAGTCCAGGCACTGTAATGACACCCACACACCCATCACCATATGAATTACTGTTGATATTTAGAGTCAAAGCTCTGTAATGCCACCCACCACCCCAAGAATGACTGTCTATATTTAGAGTCCAAGCACTAATGACACACACACCCACAACCCAATGAATGACTTGATATTTACAGTCAAAGTAATGTAATGACACCCACACACCCACCATCCTATGAATGACTGTTAATATTTACAGTCGTCCAAGCACTAAAATGACACCCACACACCCACCACCCCATGAATGACTGTTGATATTTACAGTCTAAGCACTGTAATGAAACTCTCACACGCACCACCCCATGAATGACTGTTGATACTTACTGTCCAAGAACTGTAATGACACCCACACACCCACCACCCCATGAATGACTGTTGATATTTTCAGTCTAAGCACTGTAATGACATCCACACACCCACCACCCCATAAATGACTGTTAATATTTACAGTCTGAGCACTGTAATGACACCCACAAAACCACCACCTAAAGAATGATGGTTGATATTTATAGTCCAAGAACTGTAATGACACCCACACACTCACCACCCCATGAATGACTGTTGATATTTACAGTCCAAGCACTGTCATGACACCAACACACGCACCACCCCATGGATGACTGTTGATATTTACAGTCCAAGCACTGTAATGACACCCACACACCGACAACCCCATGATTGACTGTTGATATTTACAGTCCAAGCACTGTAATGACACCCAAACACCCTCCACCCCATGAATGACTGTTAATATTTATAGTCCAAGCACTGTAATGTCACACACACACCCACCACCCAATAAATGACCTTTGATATTTACAGTCCAAGAACTGTAATGAAACCTACACACCTACTACCTCATGAATGACAGTTGATATTTTTAGTCCAAGAAACTGTAATGACATCCACACACCCACCACCCCATGAATGTCTGATAATATTTACAGTCTGAGCACTGTAATGACACCCACACACCCATCACCCAATAAATGATGGTTGATATTTACAGTCTAAGAACTGTAATTACACCCACACACTCACCACCCCATGAAAGACTGTTGATATTTATAAGTCCAAGCACTGTCATGACACCCACACACCCACCACCCCATAAATAACTGTTGATATTTACAGTCCAAGCACTCTAATGACACCCACGACCATATGAATGACTGCTGATATTTACAGTCAACACATTGTAATGACACTCACACACCCAACACCCCATGAATGACTGTTGATATTTACAGTCCAAGCACTGCATAGACACCCAAACACCCACATCCCCATGAATAACTTTTGATATTTACAGTCCAAGCACTGTAATGACACCCACCACCCAATGAATGACTGTTGATATTTACAGTTTAAGCACTATAGTGACACCCACACACCCACCATCCCAAGAATGACATTTGATATTTACAGTCTAAACATTGTAATGACACTCTCACACCCACCACCAAAAATGACTGTCGATATTTACAGTCCAAGCACTGTCATGACACCCACACACACACCACCCCATAAATAACTGTTTATATTTACAGTCCAAGCACTCTAATGACTCCCACCTTATAAATGACTGTTGATATTTATAGTCAAAACACTGTAATGACACCCACACACCCACCACCCCATGAATGACTTAATGTTTACAGTCCAAGCACTGTAATGAAACCCACACACCCACCACCCCATGATTGACTGTTGATATTTACAGTCCAAGCACTGTAATGACACCTACACAACCACCACCAAATAAATGACTGTTGATATTTACAGTCTAAGCACTGTAATGACACCCACACACACACCACCCCATAAATGACTGTTTATATTTACAGTCCAATCACTGTAATTACACCACACACCCACCACTTATGAATGACAGTTGATATTTACAGTCCAAGATCTGTAATGACACTCACACACCCACCACCCTATGAATGACTGTTGATATTTACAGTCCAAGCACTGTAATGACACCCACACACCTACCACCCCATAAATGACATTTGATTTTTATTGTCCAAGCACTGTAATGACACCCACACACCTACCACCCCATTAATGACTGTTTACATTTTCAGTCAAAGCACTGTAATGACATCCACACACCCACCACCCCATGAATGACTGTTAATATTTACAGTCAAAGCACTTTAATGACACCCACACACCCACCTCCTAATGGATGACGGTTGATATTTACAGTCAAAGCACTGTCATGACACCCACACACTCACCACCCCATGAATAACTGTTGATATTTACAGTCCAAGCAGTCTAATGACACCCACCACCCTATAATTGACTGTTAATATTACATTCAAAACACTGTAATGACACCCACATACCAACCACCCCATAAATGACTGTTGTTATTTACTGTCCAAGTATTGTAATGACACCCACACACACACCACCCCATTATTGACTGTTGATATTTACAGTCCAAGCACTGCATAGACACCCAAACACCCAATGAATGAATGTTGATATTTACAGTCCAAGCACTGTAATGACACCCACACACCCATCACCCCATCAATGACTTGATATTTACATTCCAAGCCATGTAATGACACCCACACACCCATCACCCATGAATGACTGTTGATATATACAGTTCAAGCACTATAATGACACCCACTACCCCATGAATGACTGTTGATATTTACAGTCCTAGCACTAATGACACACACATACCCACCACCCCATCAATGACTTGATATTTACATTCCAAGCCATGTAATGACACCCACACACCCATCACCCATGAATGACTGTTGATATTTACAGTCCAAGCATTCTAATGACACCCACCACCCTATGAATGACTGTTGAAATTTACAATCAAAACACTGTAATGACACCCACATCGACCATCCCATGAATGACTGTTGATATTTACAGTCCAATCACAGTAATGAAACACACACACCCACCATCTCATGATTGACTGTTAATATTTACAGTTCAAGCACTGTAATGACATCCACACACCCACCACCCCATGAATGACTATTGATATTTACAGTCCAAACTCTGTAATGACACTCACACACCAACCACCATATGAATGACTTTTGATATTTACAGTCCAAGCACTGTAATGACACCCAAACACCCAATACCCTATAAATGGTGGTTGATATTTTTAGTCCAAGCACTGTAATGACACCCACACACCCACCACCACATGAATGGCTGTTGATATTTACAGTCGAAGCACTGTAATGTCACTCACCACCCCATGAATGACTGTTGATATTAACAGTCCAATCACTAATGACACAAACAAACCCACCACCCTATGAAAGACTTGATATTTACAGTTCAAGCACTGTAATGACACCCACACACCCACCACCCTATGAATGACTGTTGATATTTACAGTCCAAGCACTGTAATGACACCCACACACCTACCACCCAAAATATGACTGTTGGTATTTACAATCCAAGCTCTGTAATGTCACTCACACACCAACCACCCTATGAATGACTGTTGATATTTACAGTCCAAGCACTGTAATGACACCCACACACCCACCACCCAAAAAATGATGGTTAATATTTACAGTCCAAGCACTGCAATTACATCCACAAACCCACTACCCCATGATTGATTGTTGATATTTACAGTCCAAGCACCGTAATGACAGCCACACACCCACCACCCCAAAAATGACTGTTGATATTTACAGTCCAAGCACTGTAATGACACCCACACACCCACCACCCCATAAATGACTGTTGATATTTTAAGTCAATGCACTGTAATGACACCCACACACCCACCACCCAATGAATGATGGTTGACATTTACAGTCGAAGAACTGTAATGACACCCACACACTCACCACCCCATGAATGACTGTTGATATTTACAGTCTAAGCACTCTAATGACACCCACACCCAATAAATGATTGTTGATATTTATAGTCAAAACACTGTAATGACACCCACACACCCACCACCCCATGAATGACTGTTGATATTTACAGTCGAATCACTGCAATTACACCACACACCTACTACCCCATGAATGATTGTTAATATTTACAGTCTGAGCACTGTAATAACACCCACACACCAACCACCCAATAAAAGATGGTTGATATTTACAGTCCAATCACTGTAATGACACCCACACACTCACCACCCCATAAATGACTGTCAATATTTACAGCCCAAGCACTGTCATGACACCCACACACCCACCACCCCATGAATAACTGTTGATATTTACAGTCCAAGCACTCTAATGACACCCACCACCCAATAAATGACTGTTGATATTTATAGTCAAAACACTGTAATGACACCCACACACCCACCACACCATGAATGACTTGATGTTTACAGTTCAAGCACTGTAATGAAACCCACACACCCACCACCCAATGATTGACTGTTGATATTTACAGTCCAAGCTCTCTAATAACACCTACACACCCACCACCCAATAAATGACTGTTGATATTTACAGTCCAAGCACTGTAATGACACCCACACACACACCACACCATGAATGACTGTTTATATTTACAGTCCAATTACTGTAATTACACCACACACCCACCACTTCATGAATGACTGTTGATATTTACAGTCCAAGCTCTGTAATGACACCCACACATCTACCACTCCAAAAATGATATTTGATTTTTATTGTCCAAGCACTGTAATGACACCCACACACCTACCACCCCATGAATAACTGTTTACATTTTTAGTCAAAGCACTGTAATGACATCCACACACCAACCACCCCATGAATGACTGTTAATATTTACAGTCCAAGCACTGTAATGACACCCACACACCCACCTCCTAATGAATGATGGTTGATATTTACAGTCCAAGAACTGTAATGACACCCACACACTCACCACCCCATGAATGACTGTTGATATTTACAGTCGAAGCACTGTCATGACACCCACACACTCACCACCCCATGAATAACTGTTGATATTTACAGTCCAAGCAGTCTAATGACACCCACCACCCTTTAATTGACTGTTAATATTACAGTCAAAACACTGTAATGACACACACATACCCACCACCCCATAAATGACTGTTGTTATTTACTGTCCAAGTATTGTAATGACACCCACACACCTACAACCCTATTATTGACTGTTGATATTTACAGTCCAAGCACTGCATAGACACCCAAACACCCACCACCCAATAAATGACTGTTGATATTTACAGTCCAATCACTATAATGAAACCCACACACCAACCATCTCATGATTGACTGTTAATATTTACAGTCCAAGCATTGTAATGACATCCACACACCCACCACCCCATGAATGACTGTTGATATTTACAGTCCAAGCACTGTAATGACACCCACACACCCACCATGCCATAAATAACGGTTACTATTTATAGTCCATGCACTGTAATGACACACACACACATAATGACACCCACGCACTCACCACCCGATAAATGACTGTTGATATTTACAGTCCAAGCACTCTAATGACACCCACCACCCTATGAATGACTGTTGATATTTTCAATCAAAACACTGTAATGACACGCACACACCTACCATCCCATAAATGACTGTTGATATTTACATTCCAAGCACTGTAATGACACCCACACACCCAGCATCTCATGATTGACTGTTGATATTTACAGTCCAAGCACTGTAATGACATCAACACACCCACCACCCCATAAATGACTATTAATATTTACAGTCCAAGCTCTGTAATGACACCCCCATCTAAATAACGGCTGATATTTATAGTCCAAGCACTGTAATGACACCCACACACCCACCATCCAATGAATGACTGTTGATATTTACAGTCCAAGCACTGTAATGACACCCACACACCCACCACCCAATAAATGACGGTTGATATTTTTGTCCAAGCACTGTAATGACAGCCACACACCCACCACCCCATAAATTAAAGTAGATATTTACAGTCCAAGCACTGTAATGACACCCACACACCCACCATGCCATAAATAACGGTTACTATTTATAGTCCATGCACTGTAATGACACACACACACCCACCACCAAATGAATGATGGTTGATATTTACAGTACAAGAACAATAATGACACCCACGCACTCACCACCCGATAAATGACTGTTGATATTTACAGTCCAAGCACTCTAATGACACCCACCACCCTATGAATGACTGTTGATATTTTCAATCAAAACACTGTAATGACACACACACACCTACCATCCCATAAATGACTGTTGATATTTACATTCCAAGCACTGTAATGACACCCACACACCCAGCATCTCATGATTGACTGTTGATATTTACAGTCCAAGCACTGTAATGACATCAACACACCCACCACCCCATAAATGACTATTAATATTTACAGTCCAAGCTCTGTAATGACACCCCCATCTAAATAACGGCTGATATTTATAGTCCAAGCACTGTAATGACACCCACACACCCACCATCCAATGAATGACTGTTGATATTTACAGTCCAAGCACTGTAATGACACCCACACACCCACCACCCAATAAATGACGGTTGATATTTTTGTCCAAGCACTGTAATGACACCCACACACCCACCACCCCATGAATGGCTGTTGATATTTACAGTCCAAGCATTGTAATGCCACACACCACCCCATGAATAACTGTTGATATTTACAGTCCAAGCACTAATGACACACACAAACCCACCAAACCATGAATGACTTGATATTTACAGTCGAAGCATTGTAATGACACCCACACACCCACCACCCCATAAAAAACTGTTGATATTTACTGTCCAAGCAATGTAATGACATCCACAAAACCACCACCCCATGATTGACTGTTGGTATTTACAGTCCAAGCACTGTAATGACAGCCACACACACACCACCCCATAAATGACAGTATATATTTACAATCCAAGCACTGTAATGATACCCACACACCCACCACCCAATAAATGATGGTTGATATTTTAGTTCAAACACTGTAATGACACCCACACACCCACCACTCCATGAATGACTGTTGATATTTACAGTCCAAGCATTGTAATGCCACACACCACCCCATGAATAACTGTTGATATTTACAGTCCAAGGACTAATGACACACACAAACCCACCACCCCATGAATAACTTGATATATACATTTAAAACAGTGTAATGACACGCACACACCCACCATACCATAAATGACTGTTAATATTTACATTCCAAGCACTGTAATGACACCCACACACCCACTACCTCATGATTGACTGTTGATATTTACAGTCCAAGCACTGTAATAACATCCACACACCCACAACCCCATGAATGACTATTGATATTTACAGTTCAAGCACTGTAATGAAACCCTCACACCCACCTCCTAATGAATGATGGTTGATATTTACAGTCCAAGAACTGTAATGACACCCACACACTCACCGCCCCATGAATGACTGTTGATATTTACAGTCAAAGCACTGTCATGACACCCACACACTCACCACCCCATGAATAACTGTTGATATTTACAGTCCAAGCAGTCTAATGACACCCACCACCCTATAATTGACTTTTAATATTACAGTCAAAACACTGTAATGACACCTACATACCCACCACCCCATAAATGACTGTTGTTATTTACAGTCCAAGCACTGCATAGACACCCAAACACCCACCACCCAATGATTGACTTTTGATATTTACAGTCCAATCACTGTAATGAAACCCACACACCCACCATCTCATGATTGACTGTTGATATTTACAGTCCAAGCTCTGTAATGACACTCACACACCAACCACCCCATGAATGACTTTTGATATTTACAGTCCAAGCACTGTAATGACACCCACACACCCAATACCCTATAAATGGTGGTTGATATTTATAGTCGAAGCACTTTAATGACACCCACACACCCACAACCCCATGAATGGCTGTTGATATTTACAGTCGAAGCACTGTAATGCCACTCACCACCCTATGAATGACTGTTGATATTTACAGTCCAATCACTAATGACACAAACAAACCCACCACCCTATGAATAACTTGATATTTACAGTCCAAGCACTGTAATGACACCCACACCTCCACCACCCTATGAATGACGGTTGATATTTACAGTCCAAGCTCTGTAATGACACTCACACACCAACCACCCCATGAATGACTGTTGATATTTACAGTCCAAGCACTGTAATGACACCCACACACCCACCACCCAATAAATGATGGTTGATATTTACAGTCCAAGCACTACAATGACATCCACAAACCCACTACCCCTTGATTGATTGTTGATATTTACAGTCCAAGCACCATAATGACAGCCACACACCCACCACCCCATAAATCACAGTAGATATTTACAGTCCAAGCACTGTAATGATACCCACACTCCCACCACGCCATAAATAACGGTAATTATTTATAGTCCATGCACTGTAATGACACCCACACTCCCACCACCAAATAAATGATGGTTGATATTTACAGTACAAGAATAATAATGACACCCACACACTCACCACCCCATGAATGACTGTTGATATTTACAGTCCAAGCACTGTCATGACACCCACACCACATGAATGACTGTTGATAATTACAGTCCAAGCACTCTAATGACACCCACCACCCAATAAATGACTGTTGATATTTATAGTCAAAACACTGTAATGATACCCACACACCCACCACCCCATGAATGACTTGATATTTACAGTCCAAGCACTGTAATAAAACCCTCACACCCACCACCCCATGATTGACTGTTGATATTTACAGTCCAAGCACTGTAATGACACCTACACACCCACCACCCAATAAATGACTGTTGATATTTACAGTCTAAGCACTGTAATGACACCCACACACACACCAGCCTATGAATGACTGTTTATATTTACAGTGCAATCACTGTAATTTCACCACACACCCACCACTCCATGAATGACTGTTGATATTTACAGTCCAAGCTCTGTAATGACACTCACACACCCACCACCCTATGAATGACTGTTGATATTTACAGTCCAAGCAATGTAATGACACTTACACACCTACAACCCCATAAATGACATTTGATTTTTATTGTCCAAGCACTGTAATAACACCCACACACCTACCACCCCATGAATGACTGTTGATATTTAAAGTCCAAGCACTCTATTGACATCCACAAACCCACCACCCCATAAATTATGGTTGATATTTACAGTCCAAGCACTCTAATGACACCCACCACCCTATGAATGACTGTTGATATTTTCAATGAAAACACTGTAATGACACGCACACACCCACCATCCCATAAATGACTGTTGATATTTACAGTCCAAGCACTGTAATGACACCCACACATCCAGCACCTCATGATTGACTGTTGATATTTACAGTCCAAGCACTGTACTGACATCCACACACCCACCACTCCATGAATGACTATTGATATTTACAGTCCATGCTCTGTAATAACACTGACACACCAACCACCCTATGAATGACTGTTGATATTTACAGTCCAAGCACTGTAATCACACCCCCATCTAAATAACGGCTGATATTTATAGTCCAAGCACTGTAATGACACCCACACACCCACCACCCTATGAATGAATGTTGATACTTACAGTCCAAGCACTGTAATGCCACCCACCACCCTTTAATTGACTGTTAATATTACAGTCAAAACACTGTAATGACACACACATACCCACCACCCCATAAATGACTGTTGTTATTTACTGTCCAAGTATTGTAATGACACCCACACACCTACAACCCTATTATTGACTGTTGATATTTACAGTCCAAGCACTGCATAGACACCCAAACACCCACCACCCAATAAATGACTGTTGATATTTACAGTCCAATCACTATAATGAAACCCACACACCAACCATCTCATGATTGACTGTTAATATTTACAGTCCAAGCATTGTAATGACATCCACACACCCACCACCCCATGAATGACTGTTGATATTTACAGTCCAAGCACTGTAATGACATCCACAAACCAACTACCCCATAATTGATTGTTGATATTTACAGTCCAAACACCGTAATGACAGCCACACACCCACCACCCCATAAATCAAAGTAGATATTTACAGTCCAAGCACTGTAATGACACCCACACACCCACCATGCCATAAATAACGGTTACTATTTATAGTCCATGCACTGTAATGACACACACACACCCACCACCAAATGAATGATGGTTGATATTTACAGTACAAGAACAATAATGACACCCACGCACTCACCACCCGATAAATGACTGTTGATATTTACAGTCCAAGCACTCTAATGACACCCACCACCCTATGAATGACTGTTGATATTTTCAATCAAAACACTGTAATGACACGCACACACCTACCATCCCATAAATGACTGTTGATATTTACATTCCAAGCACTGTAATGACACCCACACACCCAGCATCTCATGATTGACTGTTGATATTTACAGTCCAAGCACTGTAATGACATCAACACACCCACCACCCCATAAATGACTATTAATATTTACAGTCCAAGCTCTGTAATGACACCCCCATCTAAATAACGGCTGATATTTATAGTCCAAGCACTGTAATGACACCCACACACCCACCATCCAATGAATGACTGTTGATATTTACAGTCCAAGCACTGTAATGACACCCACACACCCACCACCCAATAAATGACGGTTGATATTTTAGTCCAAGCACTGTAATGACACCCACACACCCACCACCCCATGAATGGCTGTTGATATTTACAGTCCAAGCATTGTAATGCCACACACCACCCCATGAATAACTGTTGATATTTACAGTCCAAGCACTAATGACACACACAAACCCACCACACCATGAATGACTTGATATTTACAGTCGAAGCATTGTAATGACACCCACACACCCACCACCCCATAAAAAACTGTTGATATTTACGGTCCAAGCAATGTAATGACATCCACAAAACCACCACCCCATGATTGACTGTTGGTATTTACAGTCCAAGCACTGTAATGACAGCCACACACCCACCACCCCATAAATGACAGTATATATTTACAATCCAAGCACTGTAATGATACCCACACACCCACCACCCAATAAATGATGGTTGATATTTTAGTTCAAACACTGTAATGACACCCACACACCCACCACTCCATGAATGACTGTTGATATTTACAGTCCAAGCATTGTAATGCCACACACCACCCCATGAATAACTGTTGATATTTACAGTCCAAGCACTAATGACACACACAAACCCACCACCCCATGAATAACTTGATATATGCATTTAAAACAGTGTAATGACACGCACACACACACCATACCATAAATGACTGTTAATATTTACAGTCCAAGCACTGTAATGACACCCACACACCCACTACCTCATGATTGACTGTTGATATTTACAGTCCAAGCACTGTAATAACATCCACACACCCACAACCCCATGAATGACTATTGATATTTACAGTTCAAGCACTGTAATGAAACCCTCACACCCACCTCCTAATGAATGATGGTTGATATTTACAGTCCAAGAACTGTAATGACACCCACACACTCACCGCCCCATGAATGACTGTTGATATTTACAGTCAAAGCACTGTCATGACACCCACACACTCACCACCCCATGAATAACTGTTGATATTTACAGTCCAAGCAGTCTAATGACACCCACCACCCTATAATTGACTTTTAATATTACAGTCAAAACACTGTAATGACACCTACATACCCACCACCCCATAAATGACTGTTGTTATTTACTGTCCAAATATTGTAATGACACCCACACACCCACCACCCCATTATTGACTATTGATATTTACAGTCCAAGCACTGCATAGACACCCAAACACCCACCACCCAATGAATGACTTTTGATATTTACAGTCCAATCACTGTAATGAAACCCACACACCCACCATCTCATGATTGACTGTTGATATTTACAGTCCAAGCTCTGTAATGACACTCACACACCAACCACCCCATGAATGACTTTTGATATTTACAGTCCAAGCACTGTAATGACACCCACACACCCAATACCCTATAAATGGTGGTTGATATTTATAGTCGAAGCACTTTAATGACACCCACACACCCACAACCCCATGAATGGCTGTTGATATTTACAGTCGAAGCACTGTAATGCCACTCACCACCCTATGAATGACTGTTGATATTTACAGTCCAATCACTAATGACACAAACAAACCCACCACCCTATGAATAACTTGATATTTACAGTCCAAGCACTGTAATGACACCCACACCTCCACCACCCTATGAATGACTGTTGATATTTACAGTCCAAGCTCTGTAATGACACTCACACACCAACCACCCCATGAATGACTGTTGATATTTACAGTCCAAGCACTGTAATGACACCCACACACCCACCACCCAATAAATGACGGTTGATATTTACAGTCCAAGCACTACAATGACATCCACAAACCCACTACCCCTTGATTGATTGTTGATATTTACAGTCCAAGCACCATAATGACAGCCACACACCCACCACCCCATAAATCACAGTAGATATTTACAGTCCAAGCACTGTAATGATACCCACACTCCCACCACGCCATAAATAACGGTAATTATTTATAGTCCATGCACTGTAATGACACCCACACTCCCACCACCAAATAAATGATGGTTGATATTTACAGTACAAGAATAATAATGACACCCACACACTCACCACCCCATGAATGACTGTTGATATTTACAGTCCAAGCACTGTCATGACACCCACACCCCATGAATGACTGTTGATAATTACAGTCCAAGCACTCTAATGACACCCACCACCCAATAAATGACTGTTGATATTTATAGTCAAAACACTGTAATGATACCCACACACCCACCACCCCATGAATGACTTGATATTTACAGTCCAAGCACTGTAATAAATCCCTCACACCCACCACCCCATGATTGACAGTTGATATTTACAGTCCAAGCACTGTAATGACACCCACACACCCACCACCCAATAAATGACGGTTGATATTTTAGTCCAAGCACTGTAATGACACCCACACACCCACCACCCCATGAATGGCTGTTGATATTTACAGTCCAAGCATTGTAATGCCACACACCACCCCATGAATAACTGTTGATATTTACAGTCCAAGCACTAATGACACACACAAACCCACCACACCATGAATGACTTGATATTTACAGTCGAAGCATTGTAATGACACCCACACACCCACCACCCCATAAAAAACTGTTGATATTTACGGTCCAAGCAATGTAATGACATCCACAAAACCACCACCCCATGATTGACTGTTGGTATTTACAGTCCAAGCACTGTAATGACAGCCACACACCCACCACCCCATAAATGACAGTATATATTTACAATCCAAGCACTGTAATGATACCCACACACCCACCACCCAATAAATGATGGTTGATATTTTAGTTCAAACACTGTAATGACACCCACACACCCACCACTCCATGAATGACTGTTGATATTTACAGTCCAAGCATTGTAATGCCACACACCACCCCATGAATAACTGTTGATATTTACAGTCCAAGCACTAATGACACACACAAACCCACCACCCCATGAATAACTTGATATATGCATTTAAAACAGTGTAATGACACGCACACACACACCATACCATAAATGACTGTTAATATTTACAGTCCAAGCACTGTAATGACACCCACACACCCACTACCTCATGATTGACTGTTGATATTTACAGTCCAAGCACTGTAATAACATCCACACACCCACAACCCCATGAATGACTATTGATATTTACAGTTCAAGCACTGTAATGAAACCCTCACACCCACCTCCTAATGAATGATGGTTGATATTTACAGTCCAAGAACTGTAATGACACCCACACACTCACCGCCCCATGAATGACTGTTGATATTTACAGTCAAAGCACTGTCATGACACCCACACACTCACCACCCCATGAATAACTGTTGATATTTACAGTCCAAGCAGTCTAATGACACCCACCACCCTATAATTGACTTTTAATATTACAGTCAAAACACTGTAATGACACCTACATACCCACCACCCCATAAATGACTGTTGTTATTTACTGTCCAAATATTGTAATGACACCCACACACCCACCACCCCATTATTGACTATTGATATTTACAGTCCAAGCACTGCATAGACACCCAAACACCCACCACCCAATGAATGACTTTTGATATTTACAGTCCAATCACTGTAATGAAACCCACACACCCACCATCTCATGATTGACTGTTGATATTTACAGTCCAAGCTCTGTAATGACACTCACACACCAACCACCCCATGAATGACTTTTGATATTTACAGTCCAAGCACTGTAATGACACCCACACACCCAATACCCTATAAATGGTGGTTGATATTTATAGTCGAAGCACTTTAATGACACCCACACACCCACAACCCCATGAATGGCTGTTGATATTTACAGTCGAAGCACTGTAATGCCACTCACCACCCTATGAATGACTGTTGATATTTACAGTCCAATCACTAATGACACAAACAAACCCACCACCCTATGAATAACTTGATATTTACAGTCCAAGCACTGTAATGACACCCACACCTCCACCACCCTATGAATGACTGTTGATATTTACAGTCCAAGCTCTGTAATGACACTCACACACCAACCACCCCATGAATGACTGTTGATATTTACAGTCCAAGCACTGTAATGACACCCACACACCCACCACCCAATAAATGACGGTTGATATTTACAGTCCAAGCACTACAATGACATCCACAAACCCACTACCCCTTGATTGATTGTTGATATTTACAGTCCAAGCACCATAATGACAGCCACACACCCACCACCCCATAAATCACAGTAGATATTTACAGTCCAAGCACTGTAATGATACCCACACTCCCACCACGCCATAAATAACGGTAATTATTTATAGTCCATGCACTGTAATGACACCCACACTCCCACCACCAAATAAATGATGGTTGATATTTACAGTACAAGAATAATAATGACACCCACACACTCACCACCCCATGAATGACTGTTGATATTTACAGTCCAAGCACTGTCATGACACCCACACCCCATGAATGACTGTTGATAATTACAGTCCAAGCACTCTAATGACACCCACCACCCAATAAATGACTGTTGATATTTATAGTCAAAACACTGTAATGATACCCACACACCCACCACCCCATGAATGACTTGATATTTACAGTCCAAGCACTGTAATAAATCCCTCACACCCACCACCCCATGATTGACAGTTGATATTTACAGTCCAAGCACTGTAATGACACCTACACACCCACCACCCAATAAATGACTGTTGATATTTACAGTCTAAGCACTATAATGACACCCACACA
Organism: Petrolisthes cinctipes; assembly: GCA_033782935.1. Classification (NCBI taxonomy): domain Eukaryota; kingdom Metazoa; phylum Arthropoda; class Malacostraca; order Decapoda; family Porcellanidae; genus Petrolisthes; species Petrolisthes cinctipes. The sequence continues at coordinate 3,564,872 of JAWQEG010000115.1, forward strand.
CACACCAGCCTATGAATGACTGTTTATATTTACAGTGCAATCACTGTAATTACACCACACACCCACCACTCCATGAATGACTGTTGATATTTACAGTCCAAGCTCTGTAATGACACTCACACACCTACCACCCTATGAATGACTGTTGATATTTACAGTCCAAGCAATGTAATGACACTTACACACCTACAACCCCATAAATGACATTTGATTTTTAATGTCCAAGCACTGTAATAACACCCACACACCTACCACCCCATGAATGACTGTTGATATTTAAAGTCCAAGCACTCTATTAACATCCACAAACCCACCACCCTATAAATTATGGTTGATATTTACAGTCCAAGCACTCTAATGACACCCACCACCCTATGAATGACTGTTGATATTTTCAATGAAAACACTGTAATGACATGCACACACCCACCATCCCATAAATGACTGTTGATATTTACAGTCCAAGCACTGTAATGACACCCACAGATCCAGCACCTCATGATTGACTGTTGATATTTACAGTCCAAGCACTGTAATGACATCCACACACACACCACTCCATGAATGACTATTGATATTTACAGTCCATGCTCTGTAATAACACTGACACACCAACCACCCTATGAATGACTGTTGATATTTACAGTCCAAGCACTGTAATCACACCCCCATCTAAATAACGGCTGATATTTATAGTCCAAGCACTGTAATGACACCCACACACCCACCACCCTATGAATGAATGTTGATACTTACAGTCCAAGCACTGTAATGCCACCCACCACCCTAAAAATGACTGTAGATATTTACAGTCCAAGTACTAATGACACACATACACCCACCACCCCATAAATGACTTAATATTTACAGTTCAAACACTGTAATGAAACCACCCCACCCACCACCATATGAATGACTGTTGATATTTACAGTCCAAGCATTATGATGACACCTACAAACCCACCTCCCCATGAATGACTGTTGATATTTACAGTCCAAGCTCTGTAATGACACTCACACACCAACCACCCTATAAATGACTGTTGATATTTACAGTCCAAACACTGTAATGACACCCACACACCCACCACCCAATAAATGACAGTTGATATTTTAGTCCAAGCACTGTAATGACACCCACACACCCACCACCCCATGAATGACTGTTGATATTTACAGTCCAATCACTGTAATTACACCACACACCCACCACTCCATGAATGACTGTTGATATTTACAGTCCAAGCTCTGTAATGACACTCACACACCCACCACCCTATGAATGACTGTTGATATTTACAGTCCAAGCACTGTAATGACACTTACACACCTACCACCCCATAAATGACATTTGATTTTTATTGTCCAAGCACTGTAATGACACCCACACACCTACCACCCCATGAATGACTGTTGATATTTACAGTCCAAGCACTCTAATGACATCCACAAACCCACCACCCCATAAATTATGGTTGATATTTACAGTCCAAGCACTCTAATGACACCCACCACCCTATGAATGATTGTTGATATTTTCAATCAAAACACTGTAATGACACGCACACACCAACCATCCTATAAATGACTGTTGATATTTACAGTCCAAGCACTGTAATGACACCCACACACCCAGTACCTCATGATTGACTGTTGATATTTACAGTCCAAGCACTGTAATGACACCTACACACCCACCACCCAATAAATGACTGTTGATATTTACAGTCTAAGCACTGTAATGACACCCACACACACACCAGCCCATGAATGACTGTTTATATTTACAGTGCAATCACTGTAATTACACCACACACCCACCACTCCATGAATGACTGTTGATATTTACAGTCCAAGCTCTGTAATGACACTCACACACCCACCACCCTATGAATGACTGTTGATATTTACAGTCCAAGCAATGTAATGACACTTACACACCGAACATCCCATAAATGACATTTGATTTTTATTGTCCAAGCACTGGAATGACACCCACACACCTACCACCCCATGAATGACTGTTGATATTTAAAGTCCAAGCACTCTAATGATATCCACAAACCCACCACCCCATAAATTATGGTTGATATTTACAGTCCAAGCACTCTAATGACACCCACCACCCTATGAATGACTGTTGATATTTTCAATGAAAACACTGTAATGACACGCACACACCCACCATCCCATAAATAACTGTTGATATTTACAGTCCAAGCACTGTAATGACACCCACACATCCAGCACCTCATGATTGACTGTTGATATTTACAGTCCAAGCACTGTAATGACATCCACACACCCACCACTCCATGAATGACTATTGATATTTACAGTCCATGCTCTGTAATAACACTGTGTCATGGATCCAGCCCAATTGGTAATGCTGGACCATGTTTTTTGGTAACACTGTAGTTGTGTTTGGCTATATTTTATACCTTCCCTGGCGGGCGCACGATAGGTGCATATAATTAACTGTAAATACATTCCCCACTAATAGTATTCATGTTGTTATTCATTTAATATAGTAATTCTCTGCTAGTAATGTATAAACTCATATTATTCATCATCAAATATTCATATTGTTAGTGTTAGATAGTTTTCCCCCAGGCTAGGTTGAATAACCCCTTTTCGCTGCCGTCCCAGAGGCGGCCTGGCTTGCTCTAGGTCGCTCTCTGTTCCCGCCACTGGTTAAGACAACATCTCCTCCTCAGCTCTCCTCCTTGTTGTGTCCCTCGTGAAATGCTCCCTCGTGGTGCATTAAGGTTTGTCCTTTGGTAGGAGGCATAGTCAATCTCGACTATGGGCCTGGTAGGATATTCATATTTGTGCTGTATCCCTTTTTTCCTGTGTACATTAAATATGTAAATACTGTGTGTAAATGTAGTTAATTGTTTATTAATATTCCTCTCCAGACTACCCCCTTAACGTTTTTACCTCATGCCCACCATTCCCTCATATTTATGGCTGCTCACTGGGTTATTGAGTGTTCTAAATTAGACTTCGTCACTGCTTCCCTGTGTTATTGAGGGTAGTAGCCCAGGGCAAGGGTTAGCCAGGGTTGTAAAGTGATAAATGGGGGCCTGACCGGGATGGATTGTGAATGTTTATTTGCCCATAATTAATTAATGTACTAGCCTCTCATTTTTTTTTTTCAGTTAATCAGTGCCGTTTTGAAGCCATTCCTTCAACTTTGAGTATTTGTTGTGTTTTGTTGGCAATTGAGCACTTGATTTTTATTTTTGTGTTGTGAAATTTATTTTTGATGTTAGCCTGAGTGTGAATATACCTCGTTGCGCATTTTTTCATATTTCCTTCACTTTATTCACTGAGAGTGCTATGTATGTATTTTAGTCTAATTTTCCATTGTTGTTGTGGATCTGGAGAGAGAATTTTTGTACACACGTGGTGTTAATTTCACATTTCATAACTTGAGGTTATTTATATAAAGTAAATATTCTTTCCCTATATGTAATTACCATATTTTATCCCTCTATTTACTTTTATTAGCTAGCTTATTTTCGGGTTGTAGTCCCCTTCTTGCTGCTAACCATGTTTGTCTTAGCTGATTTTGTAGCTAACCCTGAGGTGGAGAGTCTAACTGGCCTGACTAAGGTCCAGTGGTTGGAACTAGCTACTCATTATGAACTAGAAGTACGAGCTGGTCTAAGTAAGAAAGAAGTGCGTCAGTTAGTGTTAGAGCACATGGTGGACGACGAAATCCTTGCGGAGGAGGATGTTGCATTTCTTTATAAGCCTTCTGACTTAATTGTTCTAAAAAAATTGCAACTTCAGTTAGCCCAAGCTGACAATGAGAAATTAAGATTGCAATTATCTCGGGGGTCTTCAACCTCAGAACCTCCATTTCGCTTGTCTGATGCCCTAAAGTTTGTCCCTTTATTCCCAGAAGAGGATCCAGATGGATTCTTCATTAGTTTTGAGAGAGCAGCTGCATTGCATGATTGGCCAGAGGACAAGTGGGTATTGCTAGCCCACAACTCATTTAGAGGGAAGGCCCAGGATGTGTTTCGTTCTCTTGACTCTACCCTTACTAATGATTATCATGTTGTTAAGAGATCCATATTGCATGCCTATCAGAAAGTCCCTGAGGCCTACCGCCAGCAGTTCCGTAGCTGTCGGAAAGCCGAGGGAGAGACGTATGTTGAATTTTTTAGACGTAAGCAAATTCTTTGTCGTAAGTGGGTTGACTCTGAGCTTGTCACTAATAATTTTGATGATTTATTGCAATTGCTTGTTTTAGAAGATGTTAAGTCATGCATTCCTACTAAAATTAGGTCACACCTTGAGGAGCGGGGAATTAATTCTTTAGCAGAAGCAGGGCCCTCAGCCGATCATTATGCTCTAATAAATCCTGACCTCGCTCCCAAGTATAAATCACATGTGTTACCCTCTTACCCTCCTAAACAGATGAGTGTGGCACCTGTTAGGCCACCATTATTTAGAGACACTAGGGACTCTCATTTTATTAGGCCAATGGTACCAGTTAGGCCTGCTGTTGGGTTACCTTATCAGAATGTCGGTCGTGAACTAAGACCACCTCCATATTGCAGATATTGTAAGAAGCCAGGTCACCAGATCCATGAGTGTATGAAGTTGGCCAGCAAAAACACTTCCTCCCCACATGGCCGTGTTGTTCTCCACACTAATGTACGGCCAGAGGAAGTGGAGTTGCCTCAAATACCCCAGGTGAGTGAAAAGCTTGATTTGAGTCCCTGTTTAGTAACTTTGCCAAGTAAAATTCCTCCCTCTTTCCAACCATTTTGCTCTAGTGGCCGGGTGGCAGCCTCTTGTACCGTAAACTCCTCCACCCCAGTCACTATTCTGCGTGACACAGGCTCAGACCTATCCTGTATTTTGAAGGAAGATGTCCCTAACTTTGAGTGTTATACGGGAGAGACGGTACTGGTGTCAGGATTACCAGGAACCGCTCGTTATCCATTATGTTCTGTGTATCTTACAAGTGCCTTTGTGACCTGACAGGTCACTTTAGCTGTTGTTGACACTCTTCCAGTGCCTAACGTATCTATTTTGATTGGCCATGATCTTGCAGGTACCCAGGTTGCACCTAACTCCATTGTTGTTGATGTCCCTAGTATAGTTAATAATACCAGTAAAGTAGAGGAACAGTACCCCAATCTTTTCCCCAATTGTGCGGTCACACGTAGCTAGAGTAAGGGGCTGGCTGAAGCTCCTTCAGAGGAACCTAATGACCCTACTGATGATTTGTTCCTTGGTGAATTATTTAATGATGACATTCATGTCCCTTTGCCCACGGAAACCCACTCCAATGCTCTCCCTATCACCCGTGAGGCTTTAATTCAGCAGCAGTCCTGTGACCCTGAGTTGCAAAAGTTTTTCAATAATTTGACTGAAGAAGGAGAGGTTCATAATTTTTCAAATTGTTTTTATCTTAATTCTAATGTTTTAATGAGGAAATTCAGACCCTTGCATGTACCTGCTAGTCACACCTGGGAGACTGTCCATCAAATAATTATTCCTAAACCCTTACGAGCATCAATTTTAAGCATTGCCCATGATGGTGTGGGTGGCCACCTGGGTGTCCGCAAGACTTACCAGAAAATTCTGTCTCATTTCTACTGGCCTAAGTTAAGAAAAGATGTTGCTTCATATTGCGGAACTTGTCACATATGTCAACTTAGCAATAAGTCTGGTCCTGGAGTTAAACTTGCCCCTCTCTGTCCCATACCAGTCATGGACGAGCCTTTTAGTAAAATTATAATTGACTGTGTTGGCCCTTTGCCCAAGAGTAAGCGTGGTAACCAATATTTGCTTACCATTATGGATTCTGCCACCCGCTACCCAGAAGCAATTCCCCTTCGTAGCATTAACTCTAAAAATATTGTCAGGGCTCTTATTAAGTTTTTCACCCAAGTGGGGTTGCCAACTATTGTTCAGTCAGACCAGGGGTCTAATTTCACCTCTAGGTTATTTAAGGAAGTTGTGAATACTCTAGGGATTTCTCATTATATGTCCACTGCCTTTCATCCACAGAGTCAAGGTGTAGTGGAGAGGTTCCACCACACCTTGAAGACCATGATTAAAGCTTTTTGTATGGAATCTGGTAAGGATTGGGATGAAGGTATTGATTTGTTATTATTTTCTGTACGTGATAGTGTTCAAGAAAGTCTGGGATTCAGCCCTTTCCAACTAATTTATGGTCACCAGGTAAGAGGACCTCTTAAAGTCTTAAAAGAGTGTTGGTTAAGAGAAGATAATTGTGTTCCAGTTGCTACATATGTTACTGACTTTCAGACAACTTTACGCACTGCCTTAAAGGTGGCTCATTCACACCTAGGTCAAGCTCAGGAACGTATGAAACTTAATTATGATAAGCGCCACAAGGTCCAAATACGCACTTTTAAGACAGGTGATTCAGTTCTAGCTCTGCTCCCTTTGCCTAACCATCCCCTCCAGTCTAAGTTTTATGGTCCCTATACAGTGTTGGAACGGGCTGGAGACCTTAACTATGTCATTGCAACACCAGACCGGCGTAAGAAGATACGTAAGGTCCATATAAATCTTTTGAAATTGTATAACCCGCGAGAGACACTGCCCCATGATGTTGCCCCAGTCACGCTGATAAGTGCCCAGTTGAGTGACAAGACCCAAGATGATGAAAGTTCTCCATTCATAGGTACTAAATTAGCTAATTCTCAGATCCTAGCTGACCTCAGTCATAAAGTGATGCACCTACCCCCTCCCCAGGCCGGCGACATAACCTCTCTTCTACAGGAGTTCCAAGACGTTTGTGGGGATGTACCTCAACTTTGTCCACTACTTCAACATGACGTGGATGTCCAGGGAGCCAGGCCCATACGACAGACACCATACCGCCTCGGCCCCGAGAAGAGAGAATTCCTGCAGGAAGAAGTCGAGAGGTTGCGGAAGCAGGGACTCATCCGTCCCAGTTTAAGTCCATGGTCTTCCCCAGTGGTGCTAGTCCCTAAGCCCGGTGGTACGTTCCGCATGTGTGTGGACTACCGCCGGGTGAATGCAGTGACAGTGCCTGACTCTTATCCCCTGCCTCGTATGGATGACATCATGGATGACCTGGGGTCAGCCCGCTTCATCTCCAAGCTGGACCTCCTCCAAGGTTATTATCAAGTCCCCCTCACTGAACGTGCTCAGCCCATCTCAGCCTTTGCCACTCCAACCGGCCTCTGGGAGTTTGTGGTGCTCCCCTTCGGAATGCGGAACGCCCCCGGAACCTTCCAGAGGCTAATGAATCACCTTACTGCAGAGCTGACCGGTGTCCGAGTCTACCTGGATGACCTGGTAGTGTGGAGTGACAGCTGGGAGGACCACATAGAAAGGCTAAGAAAATTATTTCAAGTTCTACAGGGGGCCTGCCTGACGGTGAACCTTTCCAAGAGTGAGTTTGGGCATGCTCACATCACCTTCTTAGGGCATGTGGTGGGTCAAGGCCAGCTAGCTCCCGTCAGCGCCAAGGTGGAAGCCATCATACAGTATACCAGGCCCACCAGCAAGAAGGAAGTTATGCGGTTCTTGGGCATGGCCGGATATTACCGCCGATTCTGCTGTAACTTTGCCCAGGTATCATCTCCCCTGACCGACCTCCTGAGCACCAAAAGAACCTTCCAGTGGACGGATGACTGCCAGAAAGCCTTCCAGTCTCTTAAAGTTCTACTCTCCAGTGCTCCTGTTCTACGTACTCCCGATCAAAATAAACCCTTCTACATCCATGTGGACGCCAGCGATGTTGGGGTGGGTGCAGTACTATTACAGAAAATGAATGACGAGGTCTTACATCCCTTATGTTATTATTCCCAGAAATTAAAGAGTCATCAAAAAGCCTATGCAACCATAGAAAAGGAAGCATTAGGTATTGTCTTGGCTACAGAGACATTTGGAGTATTTTTATCAGGCAGCCCTCATGTAATTACAGTCTACACAGACCATAACCCTCTTGTATTTTTAGAAAGGGTAAAATTCAAAAATGCTCGTGTATTGAGGTGGGCTCTCGCATTACAACCTTACAATTTATCTGTGCAACATATACGAGGAAAGGAAAATACCCTTGCAGATGCTTTATCTCGTGTTTAATTTCTTGTTTTTTTTTCAGGTTCTTTGTATTTATTATTATGATTTTTTTTTGTATGTATTTCCAGTGTATTTATTTATGTCTTTATATATATGTCTATGTATGTTACTTCATGTTAGGAGTTGTAAGCTGTTTTTTTTCTTTCTTTTTTTCCCATAAGGAAAAAAAAAAAAAAAAAAAAAAAAAAAAAAAGTTTTCTTGGGGGGGGGAGGTGTCATGGATCCAGCCCAATTGGTAACGCTGGACCATGTTTTTTGGTAACACTGTAGTTGTGTTTGGCTATATTTTATACCTTCCCTGGCGGGCGCACGATAGGTGCATATAATTAACTGTAAATACATTCCCCACTAATAGTATTCATGTTGTTATTCATTTAATATAGTAATTCTCTGCTAGTAATGTATAAACTCATATTATTCATCATCAAATATTCATATTGTTAGTGTTAGATAGTTTTCCCCCAGGCTAGGTTGAATAACCCCTTTTCGCTGCCGTCCCAGAGGCGGCCTGGCTTGCTCTAGGTCGCTCTCTGTTCCCGCCACTGGTTAAGACAACATCTCCCCCTCAGCTCTCCTCCTTGTTGTGTCCCTTGTGAAATGCTCCCTCGTGGTGCATTAAGGTTTGTCCTTTGGTAGGAGGCATAGTCAATCTCGACTATGGGCCTGGTAGGATATTCATATTTGTGCTGTATCCCTTTTTTCCTGTGTACATTAAATATGTAAATACTGTGTGTAAATGTAGTTAATTGTTTATTAATATTCCTCTCCAGACTACCCCCTTAACGTTTTTACCTCATGCCCACCATTCCCTCATATTTATGGCTGCTCACTGGGTTATTGAGTGTTCTAAATTAGACTTCGTCACTGCTTCCCTGTGTTATTGAGGGTAGTAGCCCAGGGCAAGGGTTAGCCAGGGTTGTAAAGTGATAACTGACACACCAACCACCCTATGAATGACTGTTGATATTTACAGTCCAAGCACTGTAATCACACCCCCATCTAAATAACGGCTGATATTTATAGTCCAAGCACTGTAATGACACCCACACACCCACCACCCTATGAATGAATGTTGATACTTACAGTCCAAGCACTGTAATGCCACCCACCACCCTAAAAATGACTGTTGATATTTACAGTCCAAGCACTAATGACACACATACACCCACCACCCCATAAATGACTTAATATTTACAGTTCAAACACTGTAATGAAACCACCCCACCCACCACCATATGAATGACTGTTGATATTTACAGTCCAAGCATTATGATGACACCTACAAACCCACCTCCCCATGAATGACTGTTGATATTTACAGTCCAAGCTCTGTAATGACACTCACACACCAACCACCCTATAAATGACTGTTGATATTTACAGTCCAAACACTGTAATGACACCCACACACCCACCACCCAATAAATGACAGTTGATATTTTAGTCCAAGCACTGTAATGACACCCACACACCCACCACCCCATGAATGACTGTTGATATTTACAGTCCAATCACTGTAATTACACCACACACCCACCACTCCATGAATGACTGTTGATATTTACAGTCCAAGCTCTGTAATGACACTCACACACCCACCACCCTATGAATGACTGTTGATATTTACAGTCCAAGCACTGTAATGACACTTACACACCTACCACCCCATAAATGACATTTGATTTTTATTGTCCAAGCACTGTAATGACACCCACACACCTACCACCCCATGAATGACTGTTGATATTTACAGTCCAAGCACTCTAATGACATCCACAAACCCACCACCCCATAAATTATGGTTGATATTTACAGTCCAAGCACTCTAATGACACCCACCACCCTATGAATGATTGTTGATATTTTCAATCAAAACACTGTAATGACACGCACACACCAACCATCCCATAAATGACTGTTGATATTTACAGTCCAAGCACTGTAATGACACCCACACACCCAGTACCTCATGATTGACTGTTGATATTTACAGTCCAAGCACTGTAATGACACCTACACACCCACCACCCAATAAATGACTGTTGATATTTACAGTCTAAGCACTGTAATGACACCCACACACACACCAGCCTATGAATGACTGTTTATATTTACAGTGCAATCACTGTAATTACACCACACACCCACCACTCCATGAATGACTGTTGATATTTACAGTCCAAGCAATGTAATGACACTTACACACCGAACATCCCATAAATGACATTTGATTTTTATTGTCCAAGCACTGTAATGACACCCACACACCTACCACCCCATGAATGACTGTTGATATTTAAAGTCCAAGCACTCTAATAACATCCACAAACCCACCACCCCATAAATTATGGTTGATATTTACAGTCCAAGCACTGTAATGACACCCACACATCCAGCACCTCATGATTGACTGTTGATATTTACAGTCCAAGCACTGTAATGACATCCACACACCCACCACTCCATGAATGACTATTGATATTTACAGTCCATGCTCTGTAATGACACTGACACACCAACCACCCTATGAATGACTGTTGATATTTACAGTCCAAGCACTGTAATCACACCCCCATCTAAATAACGGCTGATATTTATAGTCCAAGCACTGTAATGACACCCACACACCCACCACCCTATGAATGAATGTTGATACTTACAGTCCAAGCACTGTAATGCCACCCACCACCCTATAAATGACTGTTGATATTTATAGTCCAAGCACTAATGACACACATACACCCACCACCCCATAAATGACTTAATATTTACAGTTCAAACACTGTAATGAAACCCACCCACCCACCACCATATGAATAACTGTTGATATTTACAGTCCAAGCATTATGATGACACCTACAAACCCACCTCCCCATGAATGACTGTTGATATTTACAGTCCAAGCTCTGTAATGACATTCACACCAACCACCCTATAAATGACTGTTGATATTTACAGTCCAAACACTGTAATGACACCCACACACCCACCACCCAATAAATGACGGTTGATATTTTAGTCCAAGCACTGTAATGACACCCACACACCCACCACCCCATGAATGACTGTTGATATTTACAGTCCAATCACTGTAATTACACCACGCACCCACCACTCCATGAATGACTGTTGATATTTACAGTCCAAGCTCTGTAAAGACACTCACACACCCACCACCCTATGAATGACTGTTGATATTTACAGTCCAAGCACTGTAATGACACTTACACACCTACCACCCCATAAATGACATTTTATTTTTATTGTCCAAGCACTATAATGACACCCACACACCTACCACCCCATGAATGACTGTTGATATTTACAGTCCAAGCACTCTAATGACATCCACAAACCCACCACCCCATAAATTATGGTTGATATTTACAGTCCAAGCACTCTAATGACACCCACCACCCTATGAATGATTGTTGATATTTTTAATCAAAACACTGTAATGACACGCACACACCAACCATCCCATAAATGACTGTTGATATTTACAGTCCAAGCACTGTAATGACACCCACACACCCAGCACCTCATGATTGACTGTTGATATTTACAGTCCAAGCACTGTAATGACATCCACACACCCACCACCCCATAAATGACTATTGATATTTACAGTCCAAGCTCTGTAATGACACTGACAAACCAACCACCCTATGAATGACTGTTGATATTTACAGTCCAAGCACTGTAATCACACTCCCATCTAAATAATGGCTGATATTTATAGTCCAAGCACTGTAATGACACCCACACACCCACAACCCTATGAATGACTGTTGATACTTACAGTCCAAGCACTGTAATGCCACCCACCACCCTATAAATGACTGTTGATATTTACAGTCCAAGCACTAATGACACACATACACCCACCACCCCATAAATGACCTAATATTTACAGTTCAAACACTGTAATGAAACCCACCCACCCACCACCATATGAATGACTGTTGATATTTACAGTCCAAGCATTATGATGACACCTACAAACCCACCTCCCCATAAATAACTGTTGATATTTACAGTCCAAACTCTGTAATGACACTCACACACCAACCACCCTATGAATGACTGTTGATATTTACAGTCCAAGCACTGTAATGACACCCACACACCCACCACCCAATAAATGACGGTTGATATTTTAGTCCAAGCACTGTAATGACACCCACACACCCACCACCCCATGAATGACTGTTGATATTTACAGTCCAACCATTATAATGCCACACACCACCCCATGAATTACTGTTGATATTTACAGTCCAAGCACTAATGACACACACAAACCCACCACAACATGAATGACTTGATATATACAGTCCAAGCATTGTAATGACACCCCCACACCCACCACCCCATGAAAAACTGTTGATATTTACAGTCCAAGCAATGTAATGACATCCACAAAACCACCACCCCATGATTGACTGTTGATATTCACAGTCCAAGCAGTGTAATGACAGCCACACACCCACCACCCCATAAATGACAGTATATATTTACAATCTAAGCACTGTAATGACACCCACACACCCACCACCCAATAAATGATGGTTGATATTTTAGTCCAAGCACTGTAATGACACTCACACACCCACCACCCCATGAATGACTGTTGATATTTACAGTCCAAGCATTGTAATGCCACACACCACACCATGAATAACTGTCGATATTTAGAGTCCAAGCACTAATGACACACACAAACCCACCACCCCATGAATAACTTGATATTTACAATCAAAACTGTGTAATGACACGCACAGCCGACAATCCCATAAATGACTGTTAATATTTACAGTCCAAACACTGTAATGACACCCACACACCCACCACCTAATGATTGACTGTTGATATTTACAGTCCAAGCACTGTAATGACATCCACACACCCACCACCCCATGAATGACTATTGATATTTACAGTTCAAGCTCTGTTATGACACTCACACACCAACCACCCTATGAATGACTGTTGATATTTACAGTCCACGCACTGTAATCATCCCCCCCTCTAAATAATGGTTGATATTTATAGTCCAAGCACCGTAATGACACCCACACACCCACCACCCTATGAATGACTGTTCATATTTACAGTCCAAAAACTGTAATGCCACCCACCACCTAATAAATGACTGTTGATATTTACAGCCCAAGCACTAATGACACACACACACCCACCACCCCATTAATGACTTGATATTTACAGTCCAAGCATTGTAATGACACCTACAAACCCACCTCCCCATGAATGACTGTTCATATTTACAGTCCAAGCTCTGTAATGACATTCACACACCAACCACACTATGAATGACTGTTCATATTTACAGTCCAAGCATTGTAATGCCACACACCAACCCATGAATAACTGTTGATATTTACAGTCCAAGCACTAATGACACACACAAGCACACCACCCAATGAATGACTTGATATTTACAGTCCAAGCATTGTAATAACACCCACACACCCAACACCCCATGAAAAACTGTTGATATTTACAGTCCAAGCACTGTAATGACATCCACAAACCCACCACCCCATGATTGACTGTTGATATTTACAGTCCAAGCACTGTAATGACAGCCACACACCCACCACCCCATAAATGACAGAATATATTTACAGTCCAAGCACTGTAATGACACCCACACACCCACCACCCCATAAATGACTGTTGATATTTACAGTCCAAGTTCTATAATGACACTCACACACCCACAACCCTATGAATGACTGTTAATATTTACATTCCAAGCACTGTAATGACCCCCACACACATACCACCCCATAAATGACGGTTATTATTTATAGTCCAAGCACTGCAATGACACCCACACACCCACCACACAATGAATGATTGTTGATATTTACAGTCTAATCGCTGTAATTACACCCACACACTCACCACCCCATGAATGACCTGATATTTACAGTCCAAGCACTGTAATGACAACCACCACCCCATGAATGACTGTTGATATTTACAGTTCAAGCACTCTAATGACACGCACCACCCAATAAATGACTGTTGATATTTATAGTCAAAACACTGTAATGACACCCACACACCCACCACCTCATGAATGACTGTTGATGTTTACAGTCCAATCACTGTAATTACACCAAACGCCCACCACCCCATGAATGACTGTTTATATTTTCAGTCCAAGCACTGTAATGACATACACACACCCACCATCCCATGAATGACTGTTATTATTTACAGTCCAAGCACTGTAATGTAACCCACACACCCACCACCTAATAAATGATGGTTGATATTTACAGTCCAAGAACTGTAATGACACCCACACACCCACCACCCCATGAATGGCTGTTGATATTTTCAGTCAAAGCACTGTAATGACACCCACACACTCACCACCTCATGAATGACTGTAAATATTTACAGCCTGAGCACTGTAATGACACCCACACACCCACCACTCGATGAATGAATGTTGATATTTACAGTCCAATCACTGTAATGACACCCACACATTAACCACCCCATGAATGACTGTTGATATTTACAGTCCAAGCACTGTCATGACACCCACACACCCATCACCCCATAAATGACTGTTGATATTTACAGTCCAAGCACTATAATGAAACCCACCACCCCATGAATGACTGTTGATATTTAAATACATTCAATGCACTAATGACACACATTTACCCACCACCCAATAAATGACTTGATATTTACAGTCCTAGCACTGCATAGACACCCAAACACCCACCACCTAATGAATGACATTTGATATTTACAGTCCAAGCACTGTAATGACACCCACACACCCATCACCCCATGAATGACTGTTGATATTTACAGTCCAAGCACTATAATAACACCCAAACACCCACCAAACCATGAATGACTGTTGATATTTACAGTCCAAGCACTGTAATGACACCATCATACCCACCACCTTATAAATGACTCTTGATATTTAAAGTCAAAGCAATGTAATGACACCCCCACACCCACCACCTAATGAATAATGGTTGATATTTACATTCCCAGCACTGTAATGACACCCACACACCCACCACCCCATGAAGGACTGTTGATATTAATAGTCCAAGCACTCTAATGACACCCACCACCCTATGAATGACTGTTGATATTTACAGTCCAATCACCGTAATAAACCCACAAACCTACCACCTCATGAATGACTGTTAATATTTACAGTCAAAGCACTGTAATGACATCCACACACCCACCACCCCATGAATAACTGTTGATATTTACAGTCCAAGCTCTGTAATGACACTTACACACCAACCACCCTATTAATGACTGTTGATATTTACAGTCGAAGCACCTTAATGACACCCACACACCCACCATCCCATAAAGGATGATTGATATTTATAGTCCAAGCACTGTAATGATACCCACACACCCACCACCCCATGAATGACTGTTGATATTTACAGTTGAAGCACTGTAATGCCACTCACCACCCCATAAATGACTGTTGATATTTACAGTAAAATCACTAATGACACAAACAAACCCACCACCCTATGAATTACTTGATATTTACAGTCCAAGCACTGTAATGACACCCACACACCCACTACCCCATGAATAACTGTTGATATTTACAGTCCAAGCACTGTAATGACATCCACAAACCCACCACCATATGATTGATTGTTGATATTTTCAGTCCAAGCACCGTAATGACAGCCACACACCCACCACCCTATAAATGACAGTAGATATTTACAGTCCAAGCACTGTAATGACCCCCACACACCCATAACACCATAAATAACAGTTATTATTTATTGTGTTCAGCACTGTAATGACACCCAACCACCCCATGAATGACAGTTGATATTTACAGTCCAAGCACTATAATGACACCCACACACCCACCAAACCATGAATGACTGTTGATATTTACAGTCCAAGCACTGTAAAGACACCATCATACCCACCACCTTATAAATGACTCTTGATATTTAAAGTCAAAGCACTGTAATGACACCCCCACACCCACCACCTAATGAATAATGGTTGATATTTACAGTCCCAGCACTGTAATGACACCCACACACCCACCACCCTATGAATGACTGTTGATATTTACAGTCCAATCACTGTAATGAAACCCACACACCTACCACCTCATGAATGACCGTTAATATTTACAGTCCAAGCACCGTAATGACATCCACACACCCACCACCCCATGAATAACTGTTGATATTTACAGTCCAAGCTCTGTAATGACACTTACACACCAACCACCCTATTAATGACTGTTGATATTTACAGTCGAAGAACCGTAATGACACCCACACACCCACCATCCCATAAATGATGGTTGATATTTATAGTCCAAGCACTGTAATGACACCCACACACCCACCACCCCATGAATGACTGTTGATATTTACAGTTGAAGCACTGAAATGCCACTCACCACCCCATAAATGACTGTTGATATTTACAGTCCAATCACTAATGACACAAACTAACCCATCACCCTATGAATTACTTGATATTTACAGTCCAAGCACTGTAATGACACCCGCACACCCACCACCCCATGAATAACTGTTGATATTTACAGTCCAAGCACTGTAATGACATCCACAAACCAACCATCATATGATTGATTGTTGATAATATCAGTCCAAGCAACGTAATGACAGCTACACACCCACCACCCCATAAATGACAGTAGATATTTACAGTCCAAGCACTGTAATGACCCACACACACCAACCACGCCATAAATAACAGTTATTATTTATTGTCGAAGCACTGTAATGACACACAAGCACCCACCATCTTATGAATGACTGTTGATATTTTCAGTCCAAGCACTGTAATAACATCCACACACCTACCACCCTATGAATGACTGTTAATATTTACAGTCTAAACACTGTAATGACACCCACACACCCACAACCCAATGAATGATGGTTGATATTTACAGTCCAAGAACTGTAATGACACCCACACACTCACCACCCCATGAATGACTATTGATATTTACAGTCCAAGCACTGTCATGACACCCACTACCCCATGAATGACTGTTGATATTTACAGCCCGATCACTGTAATGACACTCGCACACCAACCACCCTATGAATGACTGTTGATATTTACAGTCCAAACACTGTAATGACACCCACACACCTACCACCCCATAAATGACTGTTGATATTTACAGTCCAAGCACTGTAATGACACCCACACACCCATCACCCTATGAATGACTGTTGATATTTACTGTCCAAGCACTCTAATGACATCCACAAACCCACCACCCAATGAATTATGGTTGATATTTACAGTCCAAGCACTCTAATGACACCCACCACCCTATGAATGACTGTAGATATTTACAATCAAAACACTGAAATGACATGCACACACCCACCATCCCATAAATGACTGTTGATATTTACAGTCCAAGCACTGTAATGACACCCACACACCCACCACCTCATGATTGACTGTTGATATTTACAGTCCAAGCAATGTAATGACATCCACACACCCACCACCCCATAAATGACTATTGATATTTACAGTCCAAGCTCTGTAATGACACTCACACACCAACCACCCTATGAATGACTATAGATATTTACAGTCCAAGCACTGTAATCAACCCCCCCCTAAATAACGGTTGATATTTATAGTCCAAGCACTGTAATGACACCCACACACTCACCACCCTATGAATGACTGTTGATATATACAGTCCAAGCACTGTAATGCCACCCACCACCCAATAAATGACGGTTGATATTTTAGTCCAAGCACTGTAATGACACCCACACACCCACAACCCTATGAATGACTGTTGATATTTACAGTCCAAGCATTGTAATGCCACACACCACCCCATGAATAACTGTTGATATTTACAGTCCAAGCACTAATGACACACACAAACCCACCACCCCATGAATGACATGATATTTACAGTCCAAGCATTGTAAGGACACCCATACACCCACCACCCCATGAAAAACTATTGATATTTACAGTCCAAGCACTGTAATGACATCCAAAAACACACCTGCCCATGATTGACTGTCGATATTTACAGTCCAAGCACTGTAATGACAGCCACACACCCACCACCCCATAAATGACAGTATATATTTACAGTCCAAGCACTGTAATGACAGCCACACACCCACCACCCCTTAAATGACTGTTGATATTTACAGTCCAAGCACTGTAATGACATCCACACACCCACCACTTCATGAATGACACTTAATTTATACAGTCTGAGCACTGTAATGACACCCACACACCCACCAATTAATGAATGATGGTTGATATTTAAAGTCCAAGCACTGTAATGCCACCCATAACCCCATGAATGACGGTTGATATTTACAGTCCAAGCACTAATGACACACACACACCTACCACCTAATGAATGATGGTTGATATTTACAGTCCAAGAACTGTAATGACACCCACACACCCACCACCCCGTGAATGACTGCTGATATTTTCAGTCCAAGCACTGTAAAGACATCCACACACCCACCACCCCATGAATGACTGTTAATATTTACAGTCTGAGCACCGTAATGACACCCACACACCCACCACTCAATGAATGATGGTTGATATTTACAGTCCAATCACTGTAATGACACCCACACACTCACCACCCCATGAATGACTGTTGATATTTACAGTCCAAGCACTGTCATGACACCCACATACACACCACCCCACGAATAACTGTTGATATTTACAGTCCAAGCACTCTAATGACACCCACCACCCTATAAATGACTGTTGATATTTAAATACATTCCAAGCACTAATGACACACACATACCCACCACCCTATAAATGAATTGATATTTACAGTCCAAGCCATGTAATGACACCCACACACCCACCACCCGATGAATGACTGTTGATATTTACAGTCCAAGCACAATAATGACACCCACACACCCACCAAACCATAAATGACTGTTGATATTTACAGTCCAAGCACTCTAATGACAAAATCATACCCACCACCCCATGAATGACTGTTGATATTTACAGTAAAAGCACTGTAATGACACCCCCACACCCACCACCCTATCAATTATGGTTGATATTTACAGTCCCACCACTGTAATGACACCCACACACCAACCACCCAAAGAATGATGGTTGATATATACAGTCTAATCACTGTAATTACACCCACACACTCACCACCCCATGAATCACTGTTGAAATTTACAGTCCAAACACTGTCATTATACCCACACACCCACCACCCTATGAATAACTGTTGATATTTACAGTCCAAGCATTTTAATGACACCCACCACCCTATGAATGACTGTTAATATTTACAGTAAAAACAAAACACCCACACACCCACCACTGCATGAATGACTGTTGATATTTACAGTCCAAACATTGTAATGACACCTGCACACCCACTACCTTATAATTGACTGTTGATATTTACAGTCCAAGCACTGCATAGACACCCAAACACCCACCACCCAATGAATGTCGGTTGATATTTACAGTCCAATCACTGTAATGACACCCACACACCCATCACACCATGAATGACTGTTGATATTTACAGTCCAAGCACTATAATGACACCCTCCACCCCATTAATGACTGTTGAAATTTAAATACATTCCAAGCACTAATAACACACACATACCCACCACCCTATAAATGACTTGATATTTTTAGTCCAAGCATTGTAATGACACCCACACAACCACCACCCCATGATTGACTGTTGATATTTACAGTCCAAGCACTGCATAAACACTCAAACACCCACCACCCAATGAATGACTGTTGATATTTACAGTCCAAGCACTGTAATAACACCCACACACCCATCACCTTATGAATGACTGTTGATATTTACAGTCCTAGCACTGTAATGACACCCACACACCCACCACCACATAAATGACGGTTGATATATATAGTCCTAGCACTGTAATGACACCCACACACCCACCACCCTTGAATAACTGTTGATATATACAGTCCAAGCACTGTAATGACATCCACAAATCCACCACCCCATAATTGATTGTTGATATTTACAGTCAAAGCACCGTAATGACAGCCACACACCCATCTGATAATGAATGATGGTTGATATTTACAGTCCAAGAACCCACACACTCACCACCCCATGAATAACTGTTCATATTTACAGTCCAAGCAGTCTAATGACACCCACCACCCTATAATTGACTGTTAATATTACAGTCAAAACACTGTAATGACACCAACATACCCACCACCCCATAAATGATTGTTGTTATTTACTGTCCAAGTATTGTAATGACACCCACACACCCACCACCCTATTATTGACTGTTGATATTTACAGTCCAAGCACTGCATAGACACCCAAACACCCACCACCCAATAAATGACTCTTGATATTTACAGTCCAATCACTATAATGAAACCCACACACCCACCATCTCATGATTGACTGTTAATATTTACAGTCCAAGCATTGTAATGACATCCACACACCCACCACCCCATGAATGACTGTTGATATTTACAGTCCAAGCACTGTAATGACATCCACAAACCCACTACTCCATGATTGATTGTTGATATTTACAGTCCAAGCACCGTAATGACAGCCACACACCCACCACCCCATAAATCACAGTAGATATTTACAGTCCAAGGACTGTAATGACACCCACACACCCACCACCAAATGAATGATGGTTGATATTTACAGTACAATAACAATAATGACACCCACACACTTTCCATCCGATGAATAACTGTTGATATTTACAGTTGAAGCACTGTCATGACACCCACTACCCCATGAATGACTGTTGATATTTACAGTCCAAGCACATTAATGACACTCACCACCCAATAAATGACTGTTGATATATATAGTCAAAACACTGTAATGACTTCCACAACCCCACCACCCCATGAATGACTTGATATTTACAGTCCAAGCACTGTAATGAAACCCACACACCCACCACCCCATGATTGACTGTTGATATTTTCAGTCCAAGCACTGTAATGACACCTACACACCCACCACCCAATAAATGATTGTTGATATTTACAGTCTAAGCACTGTAATGACACCCACACACACCAGCCCATGAATGACTGTTTATATTTACAGTCCAATCACTGTAATTACACCACACACCAACAACTCCATGATTGATTGTTGATATTTACATTCCAAGCTCTGTAATGACACTCACACACCCACCACCCTATGAATGACTGTTGATAATTACAGTTCAAGCACTGTAATGACACTTACACACCTACCACCCCATAAATGACATTTGATTTTTATTGTCCAAGCACTGTAATGACACCCACACACCTACCACCCCATGAATGACTGTTGATATTTACAGTCCAAGCCTTCTAATGACATCCACAAACCCACCACCCCATAAATTATTGTTGATATTTACAGTCCAAGCACTCTAATGACACCCACCACCCTATGAATAACTGTTGATATTTTCAATCAAAACACTGTAATGACACGCACACACCCACCATCCCATAAATGACTGTTGATATTTACAGTCCAAGCATTGTAATGACACCTGCACACCCACTACCCCATAATTTACTGTTGATATTTACAGTCCAAGCACTGCATAGACACCCAAACACCCACCACCCTATGAATGACTATTAATATTTACAGTCCAAGCTCTGTAATGACACTGACACACCAACCACTCTATGAATGACTGTTGATATTTACAGTCCAAGTACTGTAATCACACCCCCATCTAAATAACAGCTGATATTTATAGTCCAAGCACTGTAATGACACCCACACACCCACCACCCTATGAATGACAGTTGATATTTACAGTCCAAGCACTGTAATGCCACCCACCACCCCATAAATGACTGTTGATATTTACAGTCCAAGCACTAATGACACACATACACCAACCACCTCATAAATGACTTAATATTTACAGTTCAAACACTGTAATGAAACCCACCCACCCACCACCCCATGAATGACTGTTGATATTTACAGTCCAAGCTCTGTAATGACACTTACACACCAACCACCCTATGAATGACTGTTGATATTTACAGTCCAAGAACTGTAATGACACCCACACCCCCACCACCCAATAAATGACGGTTGATATTTTAGTCCAAGCAATGTAATGACACCCACACACCCACCACCCCATGAATGACTGTTGATATTTACAGTCCAAGCATTGTAATGCCACACACCACCCCATGAATAACTGTTGATATTTACAGTCCAAGCACTAATGACACACACAAACCCACCACCCTTTGAATGACTTGATATTTACAGTCGAAGCATTGTAATGACACCCACACACCCACCACCTATGAAAAACTGTTGATATTTACTGTCCAAGCAATGTAATGACATCCACAAAACCACCACCCCATGATTGACTATTGATATTTACAATCCAAGCACTGTAATATCAACCACACACCCACCACCCCATAAATGGCAGTATATATTTACAATCCAAGCACTGTAATGACACCCACACACCCACCACTCAATAAATGATGGTTGATATTTTAGTCCAAACTCTGTAATGACACCCACATACCCACCACCCCATGAATGACTGTTAATATTTACAGTCCAAGCATTGTAATGCCACACAAAACCCCATGAATAACTGTTGATATTTACAGTCCAAGCACTAATGACACACACAAACCCACCACCCCATGAATAACTTGATATTTACAATCAAAACAGTGTAATGACACCCACACACCCACCACCTCATGATTGACTGTTGATATTTACAGTCCAAGCACTGTTATGAATTCCACACACTCAAAACCCCATGAATGACTATTGATATTTACAGTTCAAGCACTGTAATGACACCCACACACCCACCTCCTAATAAATGATGGTTGATATTTACAGTCCAAAAACTGTAATGACACCCACACACCCACCATCTCATGATTGACTGTTAATATTTACAGTCCAAGCACTGTAATGACATCCACCCCATGAATGACTGTTGATATTTACAGTCGAAGCGCTGTCATGACACCCACACACTCACCACCCCATGAATAACTGTTGATATTTACAGTCCAAGCAGTCTAATGACACCCACCACCCTATAATTGATTGTTAATATTACAGTCAAAACACTGTAATGACAGCCACATACCCACCACCCTATAAATGACTGTTGTTATTTACTGTCCAAATATTGTAATGACACCCACACACCCCCACCCCATTATTGACTGTTGATATTTACAGTCCAAGCACTGCATAGACACCCAAACACAGACCACCCAATGAATGACTTTTGATATTTACAGTCCAATCACTGTAATGAAACCAACACACCCACCATCTCATGATTGACTGTTAATATTTACAGTCCAAGCACTGTAATGACATCGACACACCAACCACCCCATAAATGACTGTTGATAATTACAATCCAAGCTCTGTAATGACACTCACACACCAACCACCCTATGAATGACTTTTGATATTTACAGTCCAAGCACTGTAATGACACCCACACACCCAATACCCTATAAATGGTGGTTGATATTTATAGTTGAAGCACTTTAATGACACCCACACACCCACAACCCCATGAATGGCTGTTGATATTTACAGACGCAGCACTGTAATACTATTCACCACCCCATGAATGACTGTTGATATTTACAGTCCAATCACTAATGACACAAACAAACCCACCACCCTATAAATAACTTGATATTTACAGTCCAAACACTGTAATGACACCCACACCTCCACCACCCTATGAATAACTGTTGATATTTACAGTCCAAGCTCTGTAATGACACTCACACACCAACCACCCTATGAATGACTGTTGATATTTACAGTCCAAGCACTGTAATGACACCCACACACCCACCACCCAATAAATGACGGTTGATATTTACAGTCCAAGCACTACAATGACATCCACAAACCCACTACCCCATGATTGATTGTTGATATTTACAGTCCAAGCACCGTAATGACAGCCACACACCCACCACCACATAAATCACAGTAGATATTTACAGTCCAATTACTGTAATGACACCCACACACCCACCACACCATAAATAACGGTTATTATTTATAGTCCATGCACTGTAATGACACCCACACACCCACCACCAAATAAATGATGGTTGATATTTACAGTACAAGAACAATAATGACACCCACACACTCACCACCCCATGAATAACTGTTGATATATACAGTCCAAGCACTGTCATGACACCCACTACCCCATGAATGACTGTTGATATTTACAGTCCAAACACTCTAATGACACCCACCACCCAATAAATGACTGTTGATATTTATAGTCAAAACACTGTAATGACACCCACACACCCACCACCCCATAAATGACTTGATATTTACAGTCCAAGCACTGTAATAAAACCAACACACCCACCACCCCATGATTGACTGTTAATATTTACAGTCCAAGCACTGTAATGACACCTACACACCCACCACCCAATAAATGACTGTTGATATTTACAATCCAAGCACTGTAATGACACTGACACACCAACCACCCTATGAACGACTGTTGATATTTACAGTCCAAGCACTGTAATCACACCCTCATCTAAATAACGGCTGATATTTATAGTCCAAGCACTGTAATGACACCCACACACCAACCACCCTATGAATGACTGTTAATATTTACAGTCCAAGCACTGTAATGCCACCCACCACCCCTTAAATGACTGTTGATATTTACAGTCCAAGCACTAATGACACACATACTCCCACCACCCCATAAATGACTTAATATTTACAGTTCAAACACTGTAATGAAACCCACCCACCCACCACCCCATGAATGACTGTTGATATTTACAGTCCAAGAATTGTAATGACACCTACAAACCCACCTCCCCATGAATGACTGTTGATATTTACAGTCCAAGCTCTGTAATGACACTCACACACCAACCACCCTATGAATGAATGTTGATATTTACAGTCCAAGCACTGTAATGACACCCACACACCCACCACACAATAAATGACGGTTGATATTTTTGTCCAAGCACTGTAATGACACCCACACAACCACCACCTCATGAATGACTGTTGATATTTACAGTCCAAGCATTGTAATGCCACACACCACCCCATGAATAACTGTTGATATTTACAGTCCAAGCACTAATGACACACACAAACCCACCACCCCATGAATGACTTGATATTTACAGTCGAAGCATTGTAATGACATCCACACACCCACCACCCCATGAAAAACTGTTGATATTTACAGTCTAAGCAATGTAATGACATCCACAAAACCACTACCCCATGATTGACTATTGATATTTACAGTCCAAGCACTGTAATGACAGCCACACACCCACCACCCCATAAATGACAGTATATATTTACAATCCAAGCACTGTAATGACACCCACACACCCACCACCCAAAAAATGATGGTTGATATTTTAGTCCAAGCACTGTAATGACACCAACACACCCACCACCCCATGAATGACTGTTGATATTTACAGTCCAAGCATTGTAATGCCACACACCACCCCATGAATAACTGTTGATATTTACAGTCCAAGCACTAATGACACACACAAACCCACCACCCAATGAATGACTTGATATTTACAGTCCAAGCATTGTAATGACACCCACACACCCACCACCCCATGAAAAACTTGATATTTACAATCAAAACAGTGTAATGACACGCACACACCGACCATCCCATAAATGACTGTTAATATTTACAGTCCAAGCACTGTAATGACACCCACACACCCACCACCTCATGATTGACTGTTGATATTTACAGTACAAGCACTGTAATGACATCCACACACCCACCACCCCATGATTGACTATTAATATTTACAGTTCAAGCTCTGTAATGACACTCACACACCAACCACCCTATGAATGACTGTTGATATTTACAGTCCATGCACTGTAATCACCCCCCCCCTTAAAAAATGGTTGATATTTATCGTCCAAGCACTGTAATGACACCCACACACCCACCACCCTATGAATGACTGTTCATATTTACAGTCCAAGCACTGTAATGACACACACCACCCCTTGAATAACTGTTGATATTTACAGTCCAAGCACTAATGACACACACAAACCCACCACCCAATGAATGACTTGATATTTACAGTCCAAGCATTGTAATGACACCCACACACCCACCACCCCATGAAAAACTGTTGATATTTACAGTCCAAGCTCTGTAATGACATCCACAAACCCACCACCCCATGATTGACTGTTGATATTTACAGTCCAAGCACTGTAATGACACCCACACACCCACCACACAATAAATGACGGTTGATATTTTTGTCCAAGCACTGTAATGACACCCACACACCCACCACCCCATGAATGACTGTTGATATTTACAGTCCAAGCATTGTAATGCCACACACCACCCCATGAATAACTGTTGATATTTACAGTCCAAGCACTAATGACACACACAAATCCACCACCCCATGAATGTTTTGATATTTAAAGTCGAAACATTGTAATGACATCCACACACCCACCACCCCAAAAAAAACTGTTGATATTTACAGTCGAAGCAATGTAATGACATCCACAAAACCACTACCCCATGATTGACTATTGATATTTACAGTCCAAGCACTGTAATGACAGCCACACACCCACCACCCCATAAATGCCAGTATATATTTACAATCCAAGCACTGTAATGACACCCACACACCCACCACCCAAAAAATGATGGTTGATATTTTAGTCCAAGCACTGTAATGACACCAACACACCCACCACACCATGAATGACTGTTGATATTTATAGTCCAAGCATTGTAATGCCAAACACCACCCCATGAATAACTGTTGATATTTACAGTCCAAGCACTAATGACACACACAAACCCACCACCCAATGAAAAACTTGATATTTACAATCAAAACAGTGTAATGACACGCACACACCGACCATCCCATAAATGACTGTTAATATTTACAGTCCAAGCACTGTAATGACACCCACACACCCACCACCTCATGATTGACTGTTGATATTTACAGTCCAAGCACTGTAATGACATCCACACACCCACCACCCCACGAATGACTATTGATATTTACAGTTCAAGCTCTGTAATGACACTCACACACCAACCACCCTATGAATGACTGTTGATATTTACAGTCCATGCACTGTTATCACCTCCCCCTTAAAAAATTGTTGATATTTATAGTCCAAGCACTGTAATGACACCCACACACCCACCACCCTATGAATGACTGTTTATATTTACAGTCCAAGCACTGTAATGACACACACCACCCCTTGAATAACTGTTGATATTTACAGTCCAAGCACTAATGACACACACAAATCCACCACCCAATGAATGACTTGATATTTACAGTCCAAGCATTGTAATGACACCCACACACCCACCACCCCATGAAAAACTGTTGATATTTACAGTCCAAGCTCTGTAATGATACTCACACACCAACCACCCTATGAATGACTGTTGATATTTACAGTCCAAGCACTGTAATGACACCCACACAACCACCACCCAATAAATGACGGTTGATATTTTAGTCCAAGCACTGTAATGACACCCCCCCCATGAATGACTATTGATATTTACAGTCCAAGCATTGTAATGCCACACACCACCCCATGAATAACTGTTGATATTTACAGTCCAAGCACTAATGACACACACAAACCCACCACCCAATTAATGACTTGATATTTACAGTCCAAGCATTGTAATGACACCCACACACCCACCACCCCTTGAAAAACTGTTGATATTTACAGTCCAAGCACTGTAATGACATCCACAAACCCACCACCCCATGATTGACTGTTGATATATACAGTCCAAGCACTGTAATGACAGCCACACACCCTCCACCCCATAAATGACAGTATATATTTACAGTCCAAGCATTGTAATGACCGCCACACACCCACCTCCCCATAAATGACTGTTGATATTTACAGTCCAAGCACTGTAATGACATCCACATACCCACAACTTCATGAATGAAACTTAATATATACAGTCTGAGCACTATAATGACACCCACACACCCACCACCCAATGAATGGTGTTTGATATTTACAGTCCAAGCACTGTAATGCCACCTACCACCCCATGAATGACTGTTGATATTTACAGTCCAATCACTTTAATGAAACCCACAAACCCATCACCCAAAAATTGACTGTTGATTTTTACAGTCCAAGCACTGTAATGACAGCCACACACCCACCACCCCATAAATGACTGTTGATATTTACATTCTAAGCACTGTAATGACACCCACACACCCACCACCCCATAAATGACTGTTGATATTTACAGTCCAAGTTCTGTAATGACAATCACACACCCACCACACTATGAATGACAGTTGATATTTACAGTCCAAGCACTGTAATGACACCCACACACCCACCACCTCATAAATGATGGTTATTATTTATAGTCTAAGCACTGTAATGACACCCACACACCCACCACACAATGAATGATGGTTGATATTTACAGTCCAATCACTGTAATTACACCCACACACTCACCACCCCAAGAATGACCTGATATTTACAGTCCAAGCTCTGTAATGACAACCATCACCCAATGAATGACTGTTGATATTTACAGTGCAAGCACTCTAAAGACACCCACCACCCAATAAATGACTTTTGATATTTATAGTCAAAACACTGTAATGACACCTACACACCCACCACCTCATGAATGACTGTTGATATTTACAGTCCAATCACTGTAATTACACCACACACCCAGCACCCCATAAATGACTGTTTACATTTTCAGTCCAAGCACTGTAATGACATCCACACACCCACCATCCAATGAATGACTGTTATTATTTACAATCCAAGCACTGTAATGTAACCCACACACCCACCACCTAATAAATGATGGTTGATATTCACAGTCCAAGAACTGTAATGACACCCACACACCCACCACCTCATGAATGACTGTTGATATTTTCAGTCAAAGCACTGTAATGACACTCACACACCCACCACCTCATGAATGACTGTTAATATTTACAGTCTGAGCACTGTAATGTCACCCACACACCCACCACTCGATGAATGAATGTTGATATTTACAGTCCAATCACTGTAATGACACCCACACACTCACCACCCCATGAATAACTGTTGATATTTACAGTCCAAGCACTGTCATGACACCCACACACCCACCACCCCATGAATAACTGTTGATATTTACAGTCCAAGCACTCTAATGACACCCACCGCCTTATGAATGACTGTTGATATTTACAATCAAAACACTGTAATGACACCCACACACCCACCACCCCATTAATGACTGTTGATATTTATAGTCCAATCACTGCAATTAAACCCACACACCCACCACCTCATGATTGACTGTTATTATTTACAGTCCAAGCACTTTAATGACATCCACACACCCACCACCCCATGAATGGCTGTTGATATTTCAAGTCCAAGCTCTGTAATGACACTCACACACCAAACACTCTATGAATGGCTGTTGATATTTACAGTCCAAGCACTGTAATGACACTCACCCACACACCACCCCATAAATGAAGGTGGATATTTATAGTCCTAGCACTGTAATGACACCCACACACCCACCACCACATAAATGACTTTATATTTACAGTCCAAGCACTGTATTGACACCCACACACCCACCAGCCCATGAATAACTGTTGATAGTTACAGTCCAAGCACTGTAATGACATCGACAAACCCACCACCCCATGATTGACTGTTGATATATACAGTACAAGCACTGTAATGACAGCCATACACCCACCACCCAATGAATGATGGTTGATATTTATAGTCCAAGCACTGTAATGACACCCACACACCCACCACACTATAAATGACCAAATATTTACAGTCCAAGCCATGTAATGACACCCATACACTCACCACCTCATGAATGAGTGCTGATATATACAGTCCAAGCACTGTAATGACACCCACACAATCACCAAACCATGAATGACTGTTGATATTTACAGTCCAAGCACTGTAATGACACCGTCAAACCCACCACCCCATGAATGACTGTTGATATTTACAGTCAAAGCACTGAAATGACACCCCCAAACCCACCACCGAATAATTATAGTTGATATTTACAGTCCCAGCACTGTAATGACACCCACGCACCCACCACCCCATGAATGACTGTTGATATTTACAGTCCAAGCACTCTAATGACACCCACCACCCTATGAATGACTGTTGATATTTACAATCAAAACACTGTAATGACACCCAAACACCCACCACCCCATAAATGACTGTTGATATTTACAGTCCAAGCACTCTAATGACACCTACGACCCTATGAATGACTGTTGATATTTACAATCAAAACAATTTATGACATCCACACACCCACCACCCCATGTATGACTGTTGATATTTACAGTCCAAGCACTGTCATTACACCCTCACACCCACCACCCAATGAATAACTGTTGATATTTACAGTCCAAGCATTCTAATGACACCCACCACCCTTTGAATTACTGTTAATATTTACAGTCAAAACACTATAATGACACCCACACACCCACCACCCCATGAATGACTGTTGATAATTACAGTCCAAGCATTGTAATGACACCCACACACCCATCACACCATAATTAACTGTTGACATTTACAGTCCAAGCACTGCATAGACACACAAACACCCACCACCCAATGAATGACTGTTGATATTTACACTCCAAGCACTGTAATGACACCAACACACCCATCACCCCATGAATGACTATTGATATTTACAGTCCAAGCACTATAATTACACCCACCACCCCATGAATGACTGTTGATATTTTAATACATTATAAGAACTAATGACACACACATACCCACCACCCTATATATGACTTGATATTTACAGTCCAAACCATGTAATGACACCCACACACCCACCACCCCATGAATGACTGTTGATATTTACAGTCCAAGCACTATAATGACACCCACACACAAAGCAAACCATGAATGACTGTTGATATTTACAGTCCAAGCACTCTAATGACACCCACCACCCTATGAATGACTGTTGATATTTACAATCAAAACACTGTAATGACACCCACACACCCACCATCCCATGAATGACTGTTGATATTTAAAGTCCAATCACTGCAATGAAACCCACACACACACCACCTCATGATTGACTGTTATTATTTACAGTCCAAGCATTTTAATGACATCCACACACCCAACACCCCATGAATGGCTGTTGATATTTAAAGTCCAAGCTCTGTAATGACACCCACACACCCACCAATCCATGAATGACTTGATATTTACAGTCCAAGTACTGTAATGACACCCACACACCCACCAATCCATGAATAACTGTTGATATTTACAGTCCAAGCACTGTAATGACTTCGACAAACCCACCACCCCATGATTGACTGTTGATATATACATTACAAACACCGTAATGACAGCCACACACCCACCACCCAATTAATGATGGTTGATATTTACAGTCCCAGCACTGTAATGAAACCCACACACCCACCACCCCATAAATGACTGTTGATATTTAAAGTCCAATCACTGCAATGAATCCAACACACCCACCACCTCATGATTGACTGTTAATATTTACAGTCCAAGCACTTTAATGACATCCACACACTCACCACCTCATGAATAACTGTTGATATTTACAGTCCAAGCTCTGTAATGACACTCACACACCAACCACCCTATGAATGACTGTTGATATTTACAGTCCAAACACTGTAATGACACCCACACACTTACCACCCCATAAATGATGGTTGATATTTATAGTCCAAGCACTGTAATGACACCCACACACCCACCACCCCATGAATGACTGTTGATATTTACAGTCTGAGCACTGTAATGACACCCATACACCCACCACTCAATGAATGATGGTTGATATTTACAGTCCAATCACTGTAATGACACCCACACGCTCACCACCCCATGAATGACTGTTCATATTTACAGTCCAAGAACTGTCATGACACCCACACACCCACCACCCCATGAATACCTGTTGATATTTACAGTCCAAGCACTCTAATGACACCCACCACCCTATGAATGACTGGTCATTACAGTGCTTGGACTATAAATATCAACAGTTATTCATAGGGTGGTGGGAGTGTGGGTGTCATTACAGTGCTTGGACTGTAAATATCAAGTCATTCATAGGGTGATGGGTTTGTGTGTGTCATTAGTGCTTGGACTGTAAATATCAACAGTTATTCATGGGGAGGTGAGTGGCATTACAGTGCTTGGACTATAAATATCAATAGTCATTTATGGGGTGGTGTGTGTGTGGGTGTCATTACAGTGTTTGGACTATAAATATCAACCGTCATTTATGGAGTGGTGGGTGTGTGGGTGTCATTACAGTGCTTGGACTGTAAATATCAACAGCCATACATAGGGTGGTTGGTGTGTGGGTGTCATTACAGAGCTTGGACTGTAAATATCTACAGCCATTAATGGGGTGGTGGGTGTGTGGATGTCATTAAAGTGCTTGGACTGTAAATAATAACAGTCAATCATGAGGTGGTGGGTGTGTGGGTGTCATTACAGTGCTTGGACTGTAAATATCAACATTCATTCATGGGATGGTGGGTGTGTGGGTGTCATTACAGTATTTTGATTGTAAATATCAACAGTCATTCATAGGGTGGTGGGTGTCATTAGAGTGCTTGGACTGTAAATATCAACAGTCATTCATGGGGTGGTGGGTTTGTGGGTGTCATTACAGTTCTTGGACTGTTATTATCAACCATAATTCATGGGGTAGTGGGTGTGGGGGTGTCATTACAGTGCTTTGACTGTAAATATTAACAGTCATTCATGGGGTGGTGGGTGTGTGGATGTCATTACAGTGCTTAGACTGAAAATATCAACAGTCATTCATGGGGTGGTGGGTGTGTGGGTGTCATTACAGTGCTTGGACTATAAATATCAACAGTCATTCATGGAGTAGTGGGTGTGTGGTTGTCATTACAGTGCTTAGACTATAAATATCAACAGTCATTCATAGGGTGGTGGGTTCGTGGGTGTCATACCAGTGCTTAGTCTGTAAATATCAACAGTCATTCATAGGGTGGTGGGTGTGTGGCTGTCATTACAGTGCTTGGACTAAAAAAATATCAACAGTCATTCATTTGGTGGTGTGTGTGTGAGTGTCATTATAGAGGTTGGACAGTAAATATTAACAGTCCTTCATTAGTGGTGGTGTGTGTGTGGGTGTAATTACAGTGCTTGGACTGTAAATATCAACATTCATTCATGGGATGGTGGGTGTGTGGGTGTCATTACAGTATTTTGATTGTAAATATTAACAGTCATTCATAGGGTGGTAAGTGTCATTAGAGTGCTTGGACTGTAAATATCAACAGTCATTCATGGGGTGGTGGGTGTGTGGGTGTCATTACAGTGCTTGGACCATAAATATCAACCATAATTCATGGGGTAGTGGGTGTGAGGGTGTCATTACAGTGCTTTGACTGTAAATATCAACAGCCATTCATGGGGTGGTGGGTGTGAGGTGACATTACAGTGCTTTGACTGTAAATTTCAACAGTCATTTATGGGTTGGTGGGTGTGTTGGTGTCATTATAGTGCTTGGACTGTAAATATCAACAGTCATTCATCGGGTGGTGGGTGTGTGGGTGTCATTACAGTGCTTGGACTGTAAAAATTATGTCATTCATGGGGTGGTGGGTTTGTGTGGGTCATTAGTGCTTGGACTGTAAATATAAACAGTCATTCATGGGGTGGTGGGTGGCATTACAGTGCTTGGACTGTAACTATCAACAATCATTCATTGGTTGTGTGGGTGTCATTACAGAGGTTGGACTGTAAATATCAACAGTAATTCATGAGGTGGTGGGTGTGTGGGTGTTATTACATTGCTTCGACTGTAAATATCAACAGTCATTCATGGGGTAGTGAGTGTGTGGATGTCATTCCATTGCTTGGACTGTAAATATCAACCATCATTCATGAGGTGGTTAGTGTGGGGCGTCATTACAGTGCTTTTACTGTAAATATCAACAGTCATTTTTGGGGTGGTGGGTGTGCGGGTGTCATTACAGTTCTTGGACTGTAAATATCAACAGTCATTCATTGGGTGGTGGGTGTGTGGGTTTCATTACAGTGATTGGGCTGTAAATATCAACAGTCATTCATGGGATTATGGGTGTGTGGGTGTCATTACAGTGCTTGGACTGTAAATATCAACAGTCATTCATAAGGTGGTGGGTGTGTGGGTGTCATTACAGTGCTTGGACTGTAATTATCAACAGTCATTAATGGGGTGGTGCAAATAAGTCCATCTAAACATTTTGGTTTTAGTAAAATATTTTCAAAATTAATTGAAGACTTGAAGGAACTTGAGAACAACGGCATTCAAATTAATAATGATAATTTGAAGGGGACACTATATTGCATTACTTGGGATTGAAGAATTTAGTAAATGAAAAGAGATGGCTAACTTATGCAGAACTTAATCAGTGTATAATTATGTTTCTTTATCGTGGTACAGATGCTGCCTCAATGCCATGTCAAGTAAATACTTCAGGTACTAAATTAGGTGGTCAGGCTACACAAAACTGGTGTTTAATCAGGCTGTTGCCTGTTATATTATATGGCAAAATAGTTGATGTTAATGATCCTGTTTGGCAGTTGTTCCTGTTATTACGTAACATTACTGAAATTATCTGTGCCCCAAAGTTTGACGACTCTGACCTTGCATATCTAGCAATACTTATTAATGAATATTTAGAAGACAGACAAAGAATTTTTCAAATGACAAACTGAGGCCAAAGCATCATTTTCTAAAACATTATCCAAACCTAATTTTGCTGTTTGGCCCATTAATTCGTTTGTGGACATTACGCTTTGAAAGCAAGCACTGCTACTTCAAAGGATGCATTAAAAGTGCCCATTCCTTCAAGAATGTGTGTCAGACCATGAGTGAAAAACATCAGTTATTACAAGCATACAAACAGGCCAGTTCATATTTTCCCACTGATATAGAGGTTGTAAAAAACATTTTGTTAATCTCAGATACATAAAGTTCAGATATTAAAAAAGCCTTAATGATGTGTCAGATTACTGAAGGTGCAGAAGTTAGCTTGGAAGTGACAATAATGGGGACTCCATACAAGAAGGGACACTATGTGGTGTTAAGTAAATGTGAACAGGGTCTAATGTTAGGTGAGATTCAGTTCATAATATTGAACTCCTGTACAAAAGCATAATTTTTAGTAAAAAAAATTCACAGAACAAATTTCCAAGGAGTTGCAATTATCTACAGTATTGAACACCTTCCCATGCTCTTCCTTTAAATGTACAGAATTTTCTAAACTCCTAGATTATTACCCACTGGTTGACTACAAAAGAGGAAAATAATTGTTGATCCCACTCAAACACAATATATCTGCATAAGACTTCCAAGAAAATTGAAAAGGTAATTTAAAGATTATAATTCTATATTCATGTAGACCATTAGATTTCCTGTACAGTACTGTATACCAGTACTACAGTACATTATATTCATCTCCTTTCCCTGGGGCATGATTTCAAGAAAATGACAAAAGGTTGAACTGAAATGGAAGCTAATTGTTAAAGTTCCATACAAAAGATTAAAACATTCTGAACTGGAATTGGTTGTAGCTAAGGACCATGATGGTTATGAAGCTGATGACAGTGATAGTGATACTTGTAGTACAAGTAGTAGAGAGACAGTGATTTACATGACAGGTAAAGTACAGTACTGTACCATATGCACTGTAATTATGAAAACTGCTTATATGAGTAATGTACAGCATACTAAAGTAACTCCACTTCTCTACCTTTAATTGTGTTCTACATTGAATTTTTTACACAAAAATCATAAGTAAAATGAAAATGGTTAAATGACTTCTGTAAACTGGGGTTCGGCTTCCCTGAGCTCAGCTAGCTAAGTTAAACTGTTCTAATGAGATATGGTAGGCCTATGTGCAGTTATGTTAACTTACTTCCTTGGTTTGGATCATTATGGGTTTAATCTAGCAGTAGCTGTTTCATTTTCTAATTATTTTCTAATTATCAGAGAATGGATTGATTGATTTATTTATTGATGCTATTAGGCATCTGGCGGCGCAACAGCAATGGTCATATACCGCCCAACATAAAATGGTCATCTACATCATTAATAAAATATGTAAAAAGATTAAATAATTTTCACTACCACGAAAGGGAGAAGCAGCATGAATAAAACCCACATCTTCCAAAAAATCATTTATTAATGAAATAACCTACTTAAGTTAGATATATAAAAGAATTGAAATATTAACGAAAGAAACATTAAACTTTAACTACCTAAAAATTAATAGCCATAAATACAATAAAATTCACAATTTGTGGAGAAGGCCAGCCTCCTCCACATACGAGAGGGTGTTCTCTCCCACACCACAAGCCTCCTCCCCGAGGACCTGAGAGAGACTGTAAGAACCGTCACCCTCCTGGTACTCAGAGAGGTGCCTTCGACGAAGGTCACCAAGGCTGGGACACTCAACAATAAGATGCTGCACTGTCAAAGGGACCAGACAATCATCACAGTAGGGAGGGTGAGCCCTCTCCATTAAAAAGTCATGAGTCAATAATGTGTGGCCAATGTGCAGACGGACAAGAGCCGTCTCCCACCAGCGGGACAGGCCACTGTAGCTCCACAAACCAAGGTGCTGTCCTGCCAGCAGGAACAAACAGTAGTATCTATGTAGGGTCGAAGGTCCACTGCAGGAACAGGATGATGCCTGGCAGGAGGCCGGGAATTGGAGACCGCAGCCTTAGCCAGGGCGTCAGCCCGCTCATTCCCATCAACACCCACATGGGCCGGGACCCAACAACAAGTGATTTTGCGGCCACGACGACCCAGGAGGACAAGCCACTCAAGAATGGCCAACACCAAAGGATGGGAAGAGTTAAAATTGCACAAGGCCTGCCAGGCACTACAGGAATCGCTAAAAATAGTAAACGGAGGCTGAGGGAGAGTAAAAATTACTTGGAGGGCATATAAAATGGCCGAGAGCTCAGCAGTAAAAATTGACATGACAGAAGGGAGCCTGCCGCCACGGCAAAAGTCAGGAAAGACAACTCCAAAGCCAACTCCAGCATCAGACTTTGACCCATCAGTGTACACAGAAAGGGACTCCCTGTGAGTGAAGGCATGTTCTAAAAAGAGGGAACGAGCCACTGGAGGAGAAAGAGATTCCTTCTTGTCTGTAAAGCAGGTGTAGGGAAAAACTTCTGGAAAAAGCCATGGAGCCACCCTGGGGACCCTCACAGGTCAAATCTGTAAGTCATCACTGCCCATCTCCTCCATAGCCTTCCTGACCTGGAAGCCAAAGGGCCATGGTGTACGAGAATGTAAAAGGTAGTACTGAGACATGATATCAGATGACACTGCCAAGCAGGGAAGGGAGTCAGAAAGTCGATGTAATCGATGCCAACAACGAACCATCAAGGACTAGCGACGGAGATCATGAGGTGGCTCATTAGCGTCCACCAGGAGACTGGGGATTGGGGACGACCTGAAGGCTCCGGTCGCCAGACGTACTCCAGCATGATGAACAGGGTCTAAAACTCTGAGACGGGCATCGGTGGCAGAAGAGTACACCTCACACCCATAGTCGTGTTTTGACCTAATAAGAACATGGTATAGGCGGAGGAGGGTGGCCCGATCAGCCTCCCAGGATGTATGGCCCAGGGCCCTCAACAGGTTAAGAGCCTTGAGGCAAGAGACCTTAAGTGTACGTAAGTGTGGCACCCAAGTCAAAACCTTGTCAAAAAGGAGACCCAAAAAGCGAGTCTCCTCGACACAGCGTATCCGATGACCATACATGAATAAGTCCGGATCGGGGTGGATGCCTCGGATGCCGCAGAAGTGCATAGCAACTGTCTTGGAAGGAGAAAATCGAAACCCATGAGAACCAGTCCAACGTGACACCCTGTCAAGGGCAAGCTGCATGCGCCGCTCTGCCACTGACATACGGGAAGCAGCAAACCAGACTGCTAGGTCATCAACGTACATCAAGTTAGCTATACCGTCTGGAAGGGATGAGGCAATGGCAATAATTGCTACTGCAAACAATGTGACACTGAGGACGCTTTCCTGGGGGATGCCCTCCTCCTGTGCAACAGATGCTGAGTGGGTGGTACCAACCCTCACAGAAAAAACTGCGACCACTGAGAAACTCCTTAAGAAATGCGACCCCGCAGGCCATATAAATGGAGCTGCTGCAGGATGCCATATTGCCATGTAGTGTCATAGGCTTTCTCTAAATCAAAGAATACACAGACAAGGTGTTGATGTCGTGCAAAGGCCTCGCATGCAGCAGCTTCCAACCTGACCAGAGCATCTGTAGTGGAACGGTGTTTACGAAAGCCAGACTGGGACGGAGACAGAAAATCACCCCGTTCTAAGAAGTATACCAGTCTGACATTCACCATCTTTCCAAATAGTTTACAGAGACAGGAGGTCAAGGCAATTGGTCGATAACTGAGGGCAACACCAGAGTCCTTGCCCAGCTTGAGGAAAGGAAGGATGGTAGCAACCCTGCACCCAGAAGGGAAGACACCCTCCAGCCAGATTCTGTTATATAAAGCTAAAAGAAGTGAGATCGCCTCCTCACCCAAGTGTCGTAACATTGCATATGGGATGTTGTCTGGCCCAGGAGAAGTGTCGCCGCAGAGAGAGAGAGCAAAATGCAGGTCTTTCAGGGTGAATATATGGTTATAACTTTCATTCTCGTTCCCTGAGAAATCCAGGACAGTACGCTCCTTGGCTCTTAACTCATGCCTGACAGCCAGAGGTCGAGAGTCACGGCTGGAGGCTTTTGCAAAAGCCTCCGCCATGGTATTGGCCACTGTCAAACCATCCATGATCTTAATTCCATTGACCTTAAGTACAGGTGGAGAACTAGGAGAAAACTTCCTCGCCATCATACGGACTCTCCTGAACACTTGGGTGAGTGGAGTTTTAGTATTAATTGAAGACACATAGGCCTTCCAAGATGCACGTCGTGCCTCTTTTAAAACTCGTCTAGCCCGAGCCCTTGCCCGTCGGAAACCTCTTAAAGAGTTGGGTCCCCACGATTGCGACGAAGGCGAGAGAAAGCAGCGCGCTTCTCCCGCACAGCGTTGGTGCAGACTAATGACCACCAAGGGACAGGACGTTTGGGAAAGTAACCAGAAGTTCTAGTGATAGAGTTGAGAGCAGCAGAGTGGAGCATATCAGTGAAATATGTTACAGCCTCGTCAGAGCTACCAAAATCGGCTACAGAAGAGACCGAAGAAGTTAGCTCTCTAAAAAAACTGCCAGTCAGCCTTCTCTAATTTCCACCTAGGAAGACGAGACTGTGGTTCGTACCAGTTACCTTCTAAAAGTATAGGGAAGTGGTCACTGCCATATAAATCAGGCAACACTCTCCAAGTAAAATCCAACAGAGCACTGGGTGAGCAGAGGGAAATGTCAATGGCGGTAAAAGTTCCAGTAGTGCTATTAAAATGTGTCACATCTCCCGTATTTAAAACCCCTAATCCCTCATCCTCTATAAAAGAAGCCAATAAAACACCCCTGGGGTTGACCGAACTGTCACCCAACAGAAGGACACAATTCCACTAAAGGACCTTAAACGGTGTTACTTTAGTACTGATTTTTGGGAAGCCTCACGGAGGTACTTCCCACTACCACCTCGACCTGAGGGTTTACTCAAACAATAAGATTTGTCTAATCCTAGGCCACTAGAAGAAGAGCAAACCCGAGGAGTAGTATGTAGGGCAGTAATTGGGACCCGTAGACGAGTCCCTGAAGCATCTGATATGTTAGAAGATGAAGGTATATGAGCTGGGATATTCTTTGAAACAATTACATTGGTTTTGTCCTGTACAGCAGTGGTATCACTGACACAGGCAGATACATCAACATCCATAATACAGGTGGTAGAATCATTCCGCTGCTCAAGCGGAAGAGAAACTGAATCTTTTGAAGTAACAACATCCATGGCATCCACATTAACTTCACGCCCCTCTGATGATCCCGAAGGAAGCTTGCGAGGAGGAACTTCTGTTGAATCAAGAGATTCATCAGAGCCACGAAAACGTTTCTGGTGAAATTGAGAGGAAACTATGGATGAGTTCACAGAGATGGTTGCCTTACAAGGTGGAATATCTATAGAGTCAAGTGCCTCAGAGGAACCACGAAGGCATCTCTGTGGCAGTTTAGGTGACTTAAGTTTCCTTTTTGGAGAGCGTGTGGCAGCGTGAACCTCTACCACATGGACACCTTTAGCTAAAGTCTGAGAATTGTCATCAGTTGAAGGTTCAACAGAATGAGTGTCTGATAAAGTTTCCAAGACAGAGAAACTATTATGTAGAGTAACCTTAGAAACATTCTCACTCGAGCAAAAAGCAGAAAGCAGCTGCCTCTTGAGAGGGTTGAGAGGATGTGCTGCAACCAATTTAGGGCGAAGGGAGGAGGCGTATGTCTTCACACCACCATCCTTCTGTCGCCTGAAGTTGAGTTGCCGTCTGGCACAACCTATGCTAATGAATTGAATATTAGCCAAGTGGAGGATATCCTGCTCAAGGAGGTAAATCTTACATTGGCGAGAACGCAAGGGGTGAGCATCTCTGCATTAAAAGCAGTAACTCTCTGACCGACACTCAGAAGTAAGATGTGAGTCAAAAGCAGAACAATTACCACACCGGGAACGGTTGTTGCAGTTCCTCCTCCCATGACCAAACTCATAACAACAGAAACACTGTAGGGGACGCTCAACAAAAGGCTTCCTCAAATGAGGTGGGGTTAATGTTAATGCGATCTGGGATATGCGAGCCATAGAAAGTGAGGATGATCATATTTTTACTGCCTTTCATCTTCATTACTCGTTGGACACTGTCTGGGCACATAGCGAGAATGTCCTCTTCAGAGAATTCATACAGGTCCTCATTATATATACGCCCCTTGCTATAATTAAATGTTCGATGTGGTTTAATAGATTCAAACATGCTATCAGAAGGACAGGGGAGATTGAGGAGCATCATGGCCTGTGTAAGATCTTTGGCTCTGATTAAAATGCCCGTACCATATTTCTTTATGTGGCCCATTGGTAATAATCCAATTTCTTTCTCCAGATACCGGGAAGCATGGATAAGGTTACCACGTCCCTCCCTGTAGTAAGCCACAAACCAAAAGGGTGTAGGAACCCGACATTCCTTTGGGACATGCTCTACAGAGTCATCAAATATATTAGGGCAGTAGTCATTGTCACTGTCAACTACATTGGTGGACCGCATCATCTGAACTTTACAATGAGTATCCCCCACCGTCAGAGAATCTTTTGCCTCAAATGCTGCTTTGGCAGAAGCATTTGTATTGAAAGTAATATAGCACCGATTAGACCTACAATCACTGTCATATGTGATTCGGATTCGAAGAACTACTCCAAAACACTTAAAAATGGAGTGGATAGCGCCATAGGAAAAGGATGCAAGTACATTCGTTAACATTAACGTGTCCAAATCGCTAACAGGTTTTTCGACACAACACACAACCTGCTAGGTCTAGTCTTATTTGCAGCTTTCTGCATATTACCACGACCAGAGAGTGACGTCTCGGGGGCCTGGTCGACCACCGCTCGAGGAAGAGATTGGGGCTTTTCTTTATCCATATATCATTGATTTGATGTTTTTGGCCCCAGGAGCCAAGAGCTACTACCTACCGGGCAGATGAGGGGACCGAGCGCTGGTCGCCGTGGGCGGGGTACCTCTTCCCCCACTGGGCCACTCGTTTTAAAAAGCAGCCCCAATGGCTCGAAAGAATGCCCACGATGGTGCTGAGACCCGCTTCCCCAACATCTCCCGGCCCAGACACCCAACCATCCAACATAGGATGGCCCCTAGAGGGCAGTCCCTATGGAGGGCAGCGCTGTTGGCCCGTACTGGCAGCCTAATGCATGGGAACCATTTAGTCTGGTCTCTCACTGGTGACCTTACTAGCATGGGAAGCCCTCTCTCCCCGAAATCGGGGCAGAGCAGGGGCCGGAGCCCCCTCTAGTCTAGCTCGCCAGGTCTCAGAGACACACAAGCCCCTCTACCATGTCAAGGCAGTTCCCGTTGGGAGGGATCAGAGACTGGAGATTGAGGAAATCAAGGAGACCATTGAAAAAATATTCTTCCAACCCTTCCTCCACAGTTACTGGAGGAAGTGTGTGAACACCTTATCAGCATTGGTGTAGAAACTGTTAATGATATTCACTATGTGAAAGCATCCCATCTTACACCCATGTAGAAAGAGATTCAAGCACGTAAACTTATTGATAAATGGAAACAAGGTACAGTATAATGCATGCCATATTTTTTTAAGATTAGTTTACCTTACTGTACAGTTCTTGCCTGCATTTAAGACTCAGGTAATATTCTATATTAGCTTATGAGTTGTGTCCTAGCAAACTTGGCCAATCTTTTTTTTTTTTTTACAGTACCGGTACAGTACTGTATATTCAGACACTTGATGTGGGTTGTCATTTAACTGCAGGTCCAATTAAAACAGAGTATCACTGTTGCTTGTTATGTAACTTAT
Organism: Petrolisthes cinctipes; assembly: GCA_033782935.1. Taxonomy (NCBI): domain Eukaryota; kingdom Metazoa; phylum Arthropoda; class Malacostraca; order Decapoda; family Porcellanidae; genus Petrolisthes; species Petrolisthes cinctipes. The sequence continues at coordinate 3,607,828 of JAWQEG010000115.1, forward strand.
TGTTCCCATGTACCCACAAAATACTTATACATCATCTTTTTGATGAAATGTTGTCTCATTTTCTTCTCAATTATGTTTCTTATAAATTAACTCATACAAAAATGGAATGCAGGAAGGGAGAAGTGAAGGAAGGAAGCACTGTGTGAATTATGTACAGTGTTGTGGATGGGCATGTTATTGCATATGGGCTTAAGTACTATGCATAATCAACACCAAAATTTTTAATAGGTTTTCTTAATATTTCAGTGGCACCGGCATCACAGGAATTATCACACTCATCACAGGAACTATCACACTCATCACATGAATTATCACACTCATCACAGGAAGATACACACTCATCACAGGAAGATACACACTCATCACAGGAAGATACACACTCATCACAGGAAGATACACACTCATCACAGGAATTATCACACTCATCACAGGAAGATACACACTCACCACAGCAAGATACACACTCATCACAGGAAGATGCACACTCATCACAGCAAGATACACACTCATCACAGGAAGATACACACTCATCAAAGGAAGATATACACTCATCACAGGAAGATATACAATCATCACAGGAAGATATACAATCATCACAGGAAGATACACACTCATCACAGCAAGATACACACTCATCACAGGAAGATACACACTCAATTCAGCCAACTGTTTCAGCTCTAGATGACGGAGAAATCAGTGCCAAGCTACAACCAATCACATTGGGCTCAAGATTATACAATACCCTGGAAAAGATTTTCAAAGACAAATTTGCTCATTTCCTTAGAAAAAGGACAGAGACCTAAGCCTTCTGCTAGAAGAGAGATAGTGAGAGTGTTGGTGGATGATATATAAAAAATCTCAGAAAGACCAGGGAAGAAATCACTGGCAGTAATTGCTGAGAGAATTGTTAAAACTTATCCAGCATCGTTTTTAGATGAAATTGATGGAACACTTGTTGGAACAGGTTTTGACTCTTTATTTAAACAGTTAATGGCAAGGTTTGATAATATAAATAGAGGGCCTAATAGTAATTCAATCAAAAGAAAAGTAGACTGTTCCCATGAAAATGAAGAAATAGACACTGAGGGAGCTGGTCTAATCAGAAGAGTACAGGTGTGTTTTAATGATAAATATGGGTGTATTAATTATATGCCCAAAGATTATCCGGATGGGGAATCTGAAACAACACAAGAAGACAGGAAAACTTAATGAAAAATTACTGAAAACATTACTGAATAATGAGAGTTTGGAGGACTACATTGACTCCAAATTGACCACAAAAGGTTGATTTCCTTAAGGTGGCATATAGCACATTGTTTTGGGTGATAAATTTAGAGCAATGATTCCTCCAAACTATTCCAGATATTGTATCAATATTTCTGCCTTTATTAAATTGAATAGTGTATGAATATTTCTGCTTTAAACTAAATTGAATAATGCATGAATATTTCTGCTTTAAATTAAATTGAATATTGTATAAATATTTCTGCTTTAAACTGAATATTGTATGAACGTGATATAAGTTGTTAATGTCAAACTTCCCTAAGTTTGATATACCGTAGGTCTTACCTTGTGAAACTCCGTATAGGCTGTTCAGGTTAGGTCTTGGTAGTCTGCTATGGTTAGGTCCCGCTAGTCTGCAATGGTCCAGATTAGGTTAGATTGGGTTGGGTCGGGTTGGGTTGGGTTGGGTCGGGTTGGGTTTGGTTGGGGTGGGTTAGGTTGGATTAGATTAGGTTAGGTTAGGTATGTATGTCTAAAAACAGGACATTTGCACAATAAATGGATGTAAAAATTGAACTAATCACTTGAAAAAAATTGAACTAATCACTTGAAAAAATCTTGGAAAAGCAATATTTTGTCTGAAAATTTCACACGTGTAGCTCAGAAAATTTACCCAATTTTTTAATTACAAAATAAAAATTGTATAGACAAGGGAAACCATTATGAAATATGAGTAATAAAAACAACCGGTAATTATCTATTCTATTGCCATTTTCTATTACAATATTTTTATCTTCTTTATTCACAAATTCATAACATTCTAAAACACTTTTATTCGGAAATGCCCCATTTCCAAGTTAGGTCATATTCAAATTTTGAAATTAGTATGACCTTACATGACATAATTAGGGGAAACCACAATCTGACTATCTAACTCAGCTCCTTTTTACTGTAGAGGCAAAATCTCATTACCATCGTATTCCTCGTGTGTTTTTACGTATAATAACCAATTTTCATTGAAATCGTACAACAAATATTATTTTTCCCAATTTTTTTCACCAACTGAGGGATTTTTTTTTTTTTTTTTTTTTTTTTTCAGAACTTCCTCATACTTTATGTGAACACTCTCCCTAGATACAGCAACACTGTCATGAGCCAAGAACCCCATATCACTGCTAGAAATGGGAAATTGAAATCGCTTGAAAAGGGAGATAAAATTCCTGAGATGAAAAAAATCCTCAAAAATAGGGTAATCATTTATCAAGGAAATGGAAACAACAAAATATGCTCATATATACGTATATCACTTGTGAAAAGCTTCATGAACATGACATAAACACTGTTCGAGCTGTTATCAATTGCACCTGAAAAAGTGGGTCTTGAGAAAACTGCGAATTTATGATATAGGAAAGTTGGGCAGTCTAAAATAGTATCCCCCGTTTCCTTTCCGTACTCTATCATATCTCAAGTATAGAGAATGTGTCTGATGTATGGTAAACTATTATTTTTGCATATATAACTACGAGAATCTTTATTCCTCGTTCATCACTGACATATACCAGCACAGTATGATATATTATGCTATATAGCAAAATATTATGATGCATTATGAATAATAAACAGTTCATATGATTGACTGAGAAGGGAGAATGAGATTTGAGATGGGTATGGGAGGTCTTATTTAATTTGTGTGTGTGTGTGTGCATACACTGCAATTATTTGTATGATCATTCACTTATTCATTATTTATTTGTTTATTTACCTATATAATTAGCCTTTACCGACAAGTGTAACTTGTCTCACCCCTGGGGGATTATGGAAGTAGCTGACTCAACGAAAAGGGGTTTATTTTTACCAGGGATTGGCTCTTCCCTTTCCTCCTCAGCTACTTCTACCCTTTTACTCACGTCCTTGCTTAGAAGGCTCCTGCTTCATATGTGGTGCCTTCTTTGGTGACTTTCTTCGTTTCTTCTTCCATTGCCTTTCGTTTCTTTGATCTTCTTTCTTCCTTCTTTTCTTGGCGGCTTTCAAACAATTTGTGTTTTTTCACGTCCTGCCCTGTTCCAATTTTTTTCCTTATTTTTCCAGAAGACACAAGGCCTTCAGAACGCGCAAATCCAAAGTTGAACTCAGTTATGGCCTTAGCAATCAGGTAATGCACCCTCTCCTTTTGATAAAACACAGTTTTAGAGCACTTGCTCCATATGACTGAATTCAGGCATGCATTGGCATTCTGTGTTCGTCCAGTGCACCTTGACAAGAGTTCATCTGTGCTGTACTTTCTCATTATGTCGTACAGGTCACCCTTGAGATCTTGGCGTATTGGGTGGTGAATATGCTGGTCATGGCTTCCAGTAGGCTTTCCTTCAGCTCGAGCTTTGTTGAAGAAGCACCAGGAATCAACTCCTTCTGGGCACAGCTCGTGGCAAGGATCGTCATCGGTGCTACAACAGTGTTCAATTATTGCAAAAATTGCCTTTTTCATCTTCTCCTACATCATCCAGGTTACGAATTATGGCATACCTGTAAAAATCCTGGATTTTCCCTAAAGTAACCTGGGTCAGGGATCCTCTTCTCCTCCCTCCAACACCTTCTCCTTTCCTACTCTTTTCTTGTACATAGTCTCTCAATGCCTTCCCAACTCTCTTTGCAACTTGATTGATGCATTCGTCTTTGCGAATTTCCACATCTCCATACACTTTTTCTTTCACTACAGATGAGTAGGTCTTCGAGTCACCATCTGAAATTACACTGGTATATCGAAAGTTACATTTTTCCACTGACCTTTTCCACAGTTTCATCCAACCCTCTGTCTCCATTGCAGGAGAACTTCCATAAAAGTTTTTTTACGCACTGTGGCTGATGTGCAGCATACCAGTCACCTTCTGTTTTTTTATTTTTCTCACATATTCTGCAGTATTTACTCAATACTTCATAGTCCACAACAAGTCCTGTGTCAAAGTGTATGACTGGTACCACACAAAACTTTGCCACAAACCCTCTCTTTGACCAGGAACCATCACATGTCACTGTTATATTCTTCACTTCAGGAGAACCTGGTTGTTCATTTTCAAGATATTCATGGACGAGTTCCCGTGCTCGTCTCAAACTCACTTCACCATCTTGGATTCCTTTTGCCTCAATTTCTCGGGCAATGTAGAAGAACCTGGTACTTGACATTATTTCCATCTCGAACACTTTTTCCATGTCCTCAAGTGTTTTATAGCCATTGTTTTCTAGGCCAAATTCTACGAACTTCATATTCACATCATACTTGCCCTGTGGTTCGTACCTGAAGGAGGTCCAGGCAACAGACGTCTCGCCACACACACTACACTCGCACACGATTTTTGTTCGCTGCACCAAGTCGCCTTCCTACACTGGGGATATCCAATGCAATATTTCTACACTTTTCACATTTTTTTTTGAAATTTTGGAACAATTTTCTCTTCGAAATCATGACATATTCGTCTTTCACTCTGTCAAGAGGAACAGCGATACTTTCTCGCAGCCGTCTCTTCACAGCGGCTGGTGACACTTGGGTTGTCCCCTCCTCTTGTGGTTGTGGTTGCTCCCCCGATGGTCCTGGTTGTGGCTGGGGTTGTGGTTGCTCCCCCGATGGTCCTGGTTGTTGCTGGGGTTGTGGTTGCTCCCCTGCTTTTTCTGCAATAGCAGCCAGGGCCTTCTCCTTCTTCTTCCTCGCTATATCAGCCATCTTTCTTCTAAGCTTTGACTTGGGTCCCATCTTGAGAAAAAGATTGCTTGCTTGCTTGATTTGAGCTCGTACAATAATACTCGACAGAGTCTGGAGTAAAAGTGAAGGAAAGTGGTAGTGGTAGGATGCGCTGTTTATGGTCACGTTCTGAATCCTTTGAGACAACTTGAGGGTAAAGGCTAATTTCATTTTACATTTCTGTTTTTTTCCTTTTTTCATTCACAGTGAGTTTCATATAGAGTATTCTACATAAAAAAAAAAAAACACACACACATGTATGTGTATTTGTATATGGGTTTGTTATATAGTCTACGACTGTTCAGAAAATGAATAGAGTGTGTATTGAAGACATCTACGTGTAATTTGAATGCAGCCTGGCCAGGGGTAGGCCTCCTTATCAGCCGTGGTTGACCGTGTGAAGAAGGGTCGCGATATGGGTAGTGAACAAGGTTGGAGGTTATGGGGTTGGGGATTGGGAGTTAGGGGGAGAGAGTTATGGGGTGGGGGTTATGTGATTGGGGTTATGGGTTGGGGGTTATGGGGTGGGGGTTATGGGGTTGGGGGTTATGAGTTAGGGGTTATGAGGTGGGGGTTATGGGGTGGGGGTTATGAGGTGGGGATTATGGGGTGGGGTTTATGGGGTGGGGATCATGGGTTGAGGGTTATGGGGTGGGGTTTATGGGGTTGGGGGTTATGGGTTGGGGGTTATGGGGTGGGGGTTATGAGTTAGGGGTTATGAGGTGGGGGTTATGGGGTGGGGGTTATGAGGTGGGGATTATGGGGTGGGGGTTATGGGGTGGAGTTTATGGGATGGGGGTTGTTGGGTGGGGGTTGTGGGGTGGGGGTTGTGGGATGGGGGTTATGAGGTTGGGGGTTGTGGGGTGGGGGTTAAGGGGTTGGGGGTTGTGGGGTGGGGTTCATGGGGTGGGGGTTATGGGGTGGGGGTTATGGGGTGGGGATTATGGGGTGGGGGTTGTGGGGTGGGGGTTGTGGGGTGGAGGTTATGGGATGGTGGTTGTGGGGAGGGGGTTGTGGGGTGGGGGTTATGGGGTTCGGGGTTGTTGGGTGGGGGTTGTTGGGTGTGGGTTGTGGGGTGGGTGTTGTGGGGTGGGGGTTGTGGGGTGGGGGTTATGGGGTTGTGGGGTGGGGTTTATGGGGTTGGGGGTTATGGGGTGGGGGTTATGGGATGGTGGTTGTGGGGTGGGGGTTGTGGAGTGGGGGTTGTGGGGTAGGGGTTGTGGGGTGGGGGTTATGGGGTTGTGGGGTGGGGTTTATGGGATTGGGGGTTATGGGGTGGGGGTTGTGGGGTGGGGGTTGTGGGGTGGGGTGGGGGTTATGGGGTGGGGTTTATGGGGTTGTGGGTTGTGGGGTGGGGGTTATTAGGTGGGGTTTATGGGGTAGGGGGTTATGGGGTGGGGTTTATGGGGATGGGGGACATAATAATACTAATCAAATTACTAATTCAATGACCATATATAACATAGGAAACAAAAATGGAATTTCGAGTGTTTGGGGGTAGTTGGGGGGGGGGTTGGAGGGGTTTGATGGCTGATAAGCAAGTTTGGTTGCTACTACATGATGCGTAGGACCTCAAAGAACATATTTAGCATGGAATTGATAAATGCAAAATTTAGGCCAAAATTATCATGTCAGAGTGTGGTCTCCCCTCCTAACCTAAACTGCAGTAAACTACCGGGACCTAACCTGGGCAAACTACCGGGAACTAAACGTGGTAAGGACCGTGGCAAAATACGGTAAATATTGAAACAACTGCCGTTATCATGTACGTTTTTTCTACTTTTATTACCCACTTATTTAGACCATTCTAAGACTATTTTCTTCTATGACATTTCCAAGATAGGGCATATTCAATTGGGGCATTTTGAAATTAGCCTAGCCTAACCTAACCTAACCTAGACGCAATCAGACCACAGGGACCTAATCTGGGCAAACTACCGGAATCTAACCTGGTCAAACTACCAGGAAATAACCGTGGTAAAGTACAGGAAATGACTCGGGCAGAATACTGGGACCTAGCCGGATGTGGCAACACTGCTACAAAACGGTAATGGGCCAAACTTTACCTTAAATGGCACCAAACTATGGTAATCTGGGGTAATTACCTTGGAAATGACAACACTGAAGAAATTAGCAATGCTGGTGTAAATAAAAGGGATTATGAGTGTTAACTATTATTATTATCATTATTATTATTATTATTATCTATTTATTTATTTATCTAGTTATTGGATTCTAAATATTCATTGGTATTTATTCAAATATATTTCATTTTTTTTATAATACTCCTATTGTTATTATTATTGTTATTATTATTACTTTTACATTCATCATCTCAATGTAAACAAACTGGCGGCCATCATGGATTTTGACGTTATTATTGACAGTGTCGTGAAATCAGTGTTGCCATGTAAGAGGCAATTTTTTTTTTAATACTTACAAAAAAAAAAAAATAATAATACTTAAAAAAAATTAATACTAAAAAAAATTAATAAATAAAAAAATAATATTACTTAAATAAATAATACTTAAAAAAAATTAATAGTTATTAAAAAATTAATACTTAAAAAAAATTAATACTTACAAAAAGAAAATGAAAAAAAATAATACTTACAAAAAATAGTACTTAAAAAAATTGATACTTAAAAAAAATACTAAAATAAAAATAATACTTAACAAAAATTAATACATAAACAAAATTAATACTTAAAAAAAAGTAATACAAAAACAAATATATATACTTAAAAAAAAATAACTTAAAAAAAATTAATACTTAAACAAATGATATTTAAAAAAAATAATACTTAAAAAAAATTGTTACTTAAAAAAAATAATACTTAAAAAAAATTAATACTTAAAAAAAAAATTGTTACTTATCAAACCTTGGTTTGGCACTTAAGACTGTCTTAGCCACTAAGGATATTATGGTTAAAGTTTAAAATTTTAGAAGTTACTATTAGGGTGCCAAATCAATCTTTAGATACATAAACAAATTCCAAAGTCAATATGACTTCAGCGGGAAACGTATGTCAGTGTGACCAGTTTGGTAACTATAACAAGTAGCAAAAAGAATAACCTAAGTTGGATGTTAGGGAGAATAAAGTCAATGAAGCACCTGTAAAGACTCTCAAAATGACACTTAGCTGTAGGTTTGCAGACACTTCGTTCTCCCAAGGTGAAGAAATGAGGCACGAGAATAGTATGGGTTATCACCAATAGTCAGTCACCCAGTCGAGTACCGGTATAAGGTTTCTTGGATAAGTCAAGAGGATATGTAGAAAAGAGCTCGTTAACTGAGAGCTATGACAATCAAGAATAAGGTATAAATGAAAGAACTTGAAGTGACTTGTACCACCACCGGTATTTGACTGGGCGAGATCCAGAACAGAACTGCTTTCCACACTCACTCTCTCCTCCTCCATCACCTCGGATTATATGTTATGAATCATCCCCAAAAGTCTCGAACTGAGGAAAACAGTTTCATACAGTTTTCACAACACAGAAAATTAGATTCATGAACATGGATTCATGTATTCATCGAATCATATCTTAACAAAACTAAATATACAGCATCTAATAATTATAACAAATACATGTATATGTTACACATGCAAAAAATCGATATTTTGGGTGCCCAAAGTCAATATGTGCATGCATCTTCTGTACCCGTTTATATCCCAAATTCAGGCTAAAAAAACAAACAAAAAATCGATATTTATGTGTCCCAGAAGAGATCTGTACAGTCGGCCACAGTTCTGGCTGTTACAGTCAGCACTACAAACTCCAGTTGTCTGACGTTTGTATCCATGACTTTTCGAATCATTGGCTCGAAGAGTTCTTGGACTGTAAATATCAACCATCATTCATTGGGTGGTGGGTGTGTGGGTGACATTACAGTGCTTGGACTGTAAATATTTACAGTCATTCATGGGATGGTGGGTGTGTAGGTGTCATTATAGTACTTGGACTGTAAATATCAACAGTCATTCATGGGGTGGTGGGTGTGTGGGTGTCATTACATTGATTGGACTATAAATATCAAGTCATTCATTGGGTAGTGGGTGTGTGTGTGTCATTAGTGCTTGTACTGTCAATATCAACAGTCACTCATGGGGTGGTGGGTGGCATTACAGTGCTTGGACTGTAAATATCAACAGTCATTGATAGGGTGGTGGGTGTGTGAGTGTCATTACAGAGCTTGGACTGAAAATATCAACAGTCATTTATTGGGTGGTGGGTGTGTGGGTATCATTACAGTCCTTGGACTGTAAATATCAACTATCATTCATTGGGTAGTGGGTGTGTGGGTGACATTACAGTGCTTGGACTGTAAATATTAACATTCATTCATGGGGTGGTAGGTGTGTAGATGTCATTACAGTGCTTAAGACTGAAAATATCAACTGTCATTCATGGGGTGGTGGGTGTGTGGGTTTCATTACAGTTTTTGGACTGTAAATATCAACCATCATTCATTGGGTGGTGTGTGTGTGGGTGACATTACAGTGCTTGGACTGTAAATATTAACAGTCATTCATGGGGTGGTGGGTGTGTGGATGTCATTAAAGTGCTTGGACTGAAAATATCAACAGTCATTTATTGGGTGGTGGGTGTGTGGGTATCATTACAGTGCTTGGACTTTAAATATCAACCGTCATTTATGGGGTGGTGGGTGTGTGGGTGTCATTACAGTGCTTGGACTGTAAATATCAACAGTCATTCATATGGTGGTGGGTGTATGAGTGTCATTACAGTGTTTTAACTATAAATATTAACATTCATTTATTGGGTGGTGGGTGTCATGACAGTGCTTGGACTGTAAATATCAAAAGTAATTTTTGGAGTGGTGGGTGTGTGGGTGTCATTAGAGTGCTTAGACTGAAAATATCAACAGTCATTTATGGGGTGGTGGGTGTCATTAGAGTGCTTGGACTGTAAATTTCAACAGTCATTTATGGGGTGGTGGGGGTGTGGGTGTCATTACAGTGTTTTGACTGTATATATTAACAGTCATTCATAGGGTGGTGGGTGTCATTAGAGTGCTTGGACTGTAAATATCAACAGTTATTCATGGGGTTTTTGGGTGTTTAGGTGTCTATGCAGTGCTTGGACTGTAAATATCAAAAGTCATTCATGGGGTGGTGGGTGTGTGGGTATCATTACAGTGTTTTAACTGTAAATATCAACACTCATTTTTAAGGTGGTGGGTGTCATTAGAGTGCTTGGATTGTAAATATCAACAGTTATTCATGGGGTGGTGAGTGTGTTTGTGTCATGACAGTACTTGGACTGTAAATATCAACAGTCTATCATGGGGTGGTGGGTGTGTGGGTGTCATTACAGTTCTTGGACTGTAAATATCAACCATCATTCATAGGGTGGTGAGTGTGTGGATGTCATTACAGAGGTTGGACTGAAAATATCAACAGACATTCATGTGGTGGTGGGTGTGTGGGTTTCATTACAGTTCTTGGACTGTAAATATCAACCATCATTCATTGGGTGGTGGGTGTGTGGGTGACATTACAGTGCTTGGACTGTAAATATTAACAGTCATTCATATGATGGTGGGTGTGCTGATGTCATTACAGTGTTTGGACTGAAAATATCAACAGTCATTCATGGAGTGGTAGGTGTGTGGGTGTCATTACAATGCTTGGATTATAAATATCAACCTTCATTTATGGGGTGGTGGATGTATGGGTGTCATTACAGTGTTTGGACTGTAAATATCAACAATCATTCATAGGGTGGGGTGTGTGTGAGTGTTATTACAGAGCTTGGACTGTAAATATCAACAGTCATTATTGGAGTGGTGGGTGTGTGGGTGTCATTACAGTGCTTGGACTGTAAATATCAAGAGTCAATCATCGGGTGGTCCATGTGTGGGTGTCATTACAGTGCTTGGACTGTAAATATCAACTGTCATTTATGGGGTGGTGGGTGTATGGGTGTCATTACAGTGTTTTAACTATAAATATCAACATTCATTTATTTGGTAATGGGTGTTATTAGAGTGCTTGGACTGTAAATATCAACAGTCATTCATGGGGTGGTGCATGTGTGGGTGTCATGACAGTGTTTGGACTGTAAATATCAACAGTCATTCATTGGGTGATGAGTGTGTGGGTGTCATTACAGTTCTTGGACTGTAAATATCAACCATCATTGATTAGGTCGTGGGTGTGTGGGTGTCATTACAGTACTCAGACTGTAAAAATAACCAGTGATTCATGGGGTGGTGGGAGTGTGGATGTCATTACAGTGCTTGGACTGAATATATCAACAGTCATTTATAAGGTGGTGGGTGTCATTAAAGTGCTTGGACTGTAAATATTATCAGTCATTCATGGAGTGCTGGGTGTGTTGGTGTCATAACAGTGCTTGGACTGTAAATATCAACAGTCATTCATGGGGTGATGGGTGTGTGGGTGTCATTACAGTGCTTGGACTTTAAATATCAACAGTCATTCATGGGGTTGTGGGTGTTTGGGTGTCTATGCAGTGCTTGGACTGTAAATATCAACAGTCAATAATGTAATTGTGGGTGTCATTAGAGTGTTTGGATTGTAAATATGAACCATAATTCATGTGGTGGTGGGTGTGGGGATGTTATTACAGTGCTTGGATTGTAAATATGAACCATAATTAATGGGGTGGTGGGTGTGGGGATGTCATTACAGTGCTTTGACTGTAAATATCAACAGTCATTCATGGGGTGGTGGGTGTGAGGGTATCATTACAGTGCTTAGACTGTAAATATCAAGTCATTCTTTGGATGGTGGGTGTGTGTGTGTCATTAGTGCTTGGACTGTAAATATCAACAGTCATTCATGGGGTTGTGGGTGGCATTACAGTGCTTGGACTCTAAATATCAACAGTAATTCATAGGGTGATGGGGGTGTGAGTGTCATTACAGAGCTTGGACTGAAAATATCAACTGTCATTTATTGGGTGGTGGGTGTGTGGGTATCATTACAGTCCTTGGACTGTGAATATCAACTATCATTCATTGGGTAGTGGGTGTGTGGGTGACATTACAGTGATTGGACTGTAAATATTAACAGTCATTCATGGGGTGGTAGGTGTGTAGATGTCATTACAGTTCTTTGGACTGAAAATATCAACTGTCATTCATGGGGTGGTGGGTGTTTGGGTGTCATTACAGTGCTTGGACTCTAAATATCAACAGTCATTCATGGGTTTGTGGGTGTTTGGGTGTCTATGCAGTTCTTGGACTGTAAATATCAACAGTCAATCATGTAGTGGTGGGTGTCATTAGAGTGTTTGGACTATAAATATCAACAGTCATTCATGGGGTGGTGGGTGTGTGGGTGTTATTACAGTGCTTGGATTGTAAATATGAATCATAATTCATGGGGTGGTGGGTGTGGGGATATCATTACAGTGCTTTGACAGTAAATATCAACAGTCATTCATGGGGTGGTTGGTGTGAGGGTATCATTACAGTGCTTAGACTGTAAATATCAAATCATTCATTGGGTGGTGGGTGCGTGTGTGTCATTAGTGCTTGGACTGTAAAGATCAACAGTCATTCATGGGGTTGTGGGTGGCATTACAGTGCTTGGACTCTAAATATCAACAGTAATTCATAGGGTGATGGGGGTGTGGTTGTCATTACAGTGCTTGGACTGTAAATATCAACAGTCATTTATTGGGTGGTGGGTGTTTGGGTATCATTACACTCCTTGGACTGTAAATATCAACTATCATTCATTGGGTGGTGGGTGTGTGGGTGACATTACATTGCTTGGACTGTAAATATTAACAGTCATTCACGGGGCGGTATGTGTGTAGATGTCATTACAGTGCTTTGGACTGAAAATATCAACTGTCATTCATGGGGTGGTGGGTGTGTGGGTTTCATTACAGTCCTTGGACTGTAAATATCAACTATCATTCATTGGGTGGTGGGTGTGTGGGTGACATTACATTGCTTGGACTGTAAATATTAACAGTCATTCATGGGGCGGTAGGTGTGTAGATGTCATTACAGTGCTTTGGACTGAAAATATCAACTGTCATTCATGGGGTGGTGGGTGTGTGGGTTTCATTACAGTTTTTGGACTGTAAATATCAACCATCATTCATTGGGTGGTGGGTGTGTGGGTGACATTACAGTGCTTGGACTATAAATATTAACAGTCATTCATGGGATGGTGGGTGTGTAGGTGTCATTATAGTACTTGGACTGTAAATATCAACAGTCATTCATGGGGTGGTGGGTGTGTGGGTGTCATTACATTGCTTGGACTATAAATATCAAGTCATTCATTGGGTAGTGGGTGTGTGTGTGTCATTAGTGCTTGTACTGTCAATATCAACAGTCACTCATAGGGTGGTATGTGGCATTACAGTGCTTGGACTGTAAATATCAACAGTCATTGATAGGGTGGTGGGTGTGTGAGTGTCATTACAGAGCTTGGACTGAAAATATCAAAAGTCATTTATTGGGTGGTGGGTGTGTGGGTATCATTACAGTCCTTGGACTGTAAATATCAACTATCATTCATTGGGTAGTGGGTGTGTGGGTGACATTACAGTGCTTGGGCTGTAAATATTAACAGTTATTTAGGGGGTGGTATGTGTGTAGATGTCATTACAGTGCTTGGACTGAAAATAAATACTGTCATTCATGGGGTGGTGGGTGTGTGGGTTTCATTACAGTTCTTGGACTGTAAATATCAACCATCATTCATTGGGTGGTGGGTGTGTGGGTGACATTACATTGCTTGGACTGTAAATATTTACAGTCATTCATGGGATGGTGGGTGTGTAGGTGTCATTATAGTACTTGGACTGTAAATATCAACAGTCATTCATGGGGTGGTGGGTGTGTGGGTGTCATTATATTGCTTGGACTATAAATATCAAGTCATTCATTGGGTAGTGGGTGTGTGTGTGTCATTAGTGCTTGTACTGTCAATATCAACAGTCACTCATGGGGTGGTGGGTGGCATTACAGTGCTTGGACTGTAAATATCAACAGTCATTGATAGGGTGGTGGGTGTGTGAGTGTCATTACAGAGCTTGGACTGAAAATATCAAAAGTCATTTATTGGGTGGTGGGTGTGTGGGTATCATTACAGTCCTTGGACTGTAAATATCAACTATCATTAATTTGGTAGTGGGTGTGTGGGTGACATTACAGTGCTTGGACTGTAAATAATAGCATTCATTCATGGGGTGGTAGGTGTGTAGATGTCATTAAAGTGCTTTGGACTGAAAATATCAACTGTCATTCATGGGGTGGTGGGTGTGTGGGTTTCATTACAGTTTTTGGACTGTAAATATCAACCATCATTCATTGGGTGGTGGGTGTGTGGGTGACATTACAGTGCTTGGACTGTAAATATTAACAGTCATTCATGGGGTGGTGGGTGTGTGGATGTCATTAAAGTGCTTGGACTGAAAATATCAACAGTCATTTATTGGGTGGTGGGTGTGTGGGTATCATTACAGTGCTTGGACTGTAAATATCAACAGTCATTCATATGGTGGTGGGTGTGTGAGTGTCATTACAGTACTTGGACTGTAAATATCAACAGTCATTAATTGGGTGGTGGGTGTGTGGGTGTCTTTATAGTGCTTGGACTGTAAATATCAACAGTCAATCATGGGGTGGTGGGTGTGTGAGTGTCATTACAGTGCTTGGACTGAAAATATCTTACAGTCATTTATAAGGTGGTGGGTGTATGAGTGTCATTACAGTGTTTTAACTATAAATATTAACATTCATTTATGGGGTGGTGGGTGTCATTAGAGTGCTTGGACTGTAAATTTCAACAGTCATTCATGGGGTGGTGGATGTGTGGGTGTCATTACACTGCTTGGACTATAAATATAAATAGTAATTCATAGGGTGATGGGAGTGTGGGTGTCATTACAGTGCTTAGACTGTAAATATCAACAGTTAATTTTTGGGTGGTGGGTGTGTGGGTATCATTACAGTCCTTGGACTGTAAATATCAACCATCATACATTGGGTGGTGGGTGTGTGGGTGACATTACAGTGCTTGGACTGTAAATATTAATAGTCATTCATGGGGTGGTAGGTGTGTAGATGTCATTACAGTGCTTGGACTGAAAATAGCAACTGTCATTCATGGAGTTGTGGGTGTGGGGTTGTCATTACATTGCTAGGACTGTAAATATCAAGTCATTCATTGGGTGGTGGGTGTTTGTGTGTCATTAGTGCTTGGACTGTAGATATCAACAGTCATTCATGGGGTGGTGGATGGCATTACAGTGCTTGGACTCTAAATATCAACAGTAATTCATAGGGTGATGGGTATGAGGGTGTCATTACATTGCCTGGACTGAAAATATCAACAGTCATTTATTAAGTGGTGGGTGTGAGGGTGACATTACAGTGCTTGGACTGTAAATATTAACAGTCATTCATATGGTAGTGGGTGTGTCAATGTCATTAAAGTGCTTGGACTGAATATAGCAGCAGTCTTTCATGGGGTGGTAGGTGTGTGAGTGTCAATACAGTGCTTGGACTTTAAATATCAACCTCTATTTATGGGGTGGTGGGTGTGTGGGTGACATTAGAGTGCTTGGACTGTAAATATCAAACGTCAATCATGGGGTGGGCGGTGTGTTGGTGTCATTACAGTGTTTTAACTATAAATATCAACATTCATTTATTGGGTGGTGGGTGTCATGACAGTGCTTGGACTGTAAATATCAACAGTCATTCATGGGGTGGTGCAGTTGTGGGTGTCATGACAGTGCTTGGACTGTAAATATCAACAGTCATTCATGGGGTGGTGCAGTTGTGGGTGTCATGACAGTGCTTGGACTGTAAATATCAACAGTCATTCATTAGGTGGTGGGTGTGTGGGTGTCTTTACAGTGCTCAGATTGTAAATACTAACAGTCATTCATGGTGTGGTGGGTGTGTGGATGTAAATAAAGTGCTTGGACTGAAAATATCAATAGCCATTCATGAGGAAGGGGGTGTATGGGTGTCATTACAGGGCTTGGACTATAAAAATCAACCGTCATTTATAGGGTGGTGGGAATGTGGGTGTCATTATATTACTTGGACTGTAAATATCAACAGTCATTCATGGGGTGGTGGGTGTGTGGGTGTCATTACATTGCTTGGACTATAAATATCAAGTCATTCATCGGGTAGTGGGTGTGTGTGTGTCATTAGTGCTTGTACTGTCAATATCAACAGTCACTCATGGGGTGGTGGGTGGCATTACAGTGCTTGGACTGTAAATATCAACAGCCATTGATAGGGTGGTGGGTGTGTGAGTGTCATTACAGGGCTTGGACTGAAAATATCAAAAGTCATTTATTGGGTGGTGGGTGTGTGGGTATCATTACAGTCCTTGGACTGTAAATATCAACTATCATTCATTGGGTAGTGGGTGTGTGGGTGACATTACAGTGCTTGGGCTGTAAATATTAAAAGTTATTTAGGGGGTGGTAGGTGTGTAGATGTCATTACAGTGCTTGGACTGAAAATAAATACTGTCATTCATGGGGTGGTGGGTGTGTGGGTTTCATTACAGTTCTTGGACTGTAAATATCAACCATCATTCATTGGGTGGTGGGTGTGTGGGTGACATTACAGTGCTTGGACTGTAAATATTTACAGTCATTCATGGGATGGTGGGTGTGTAGGTGTCATTATAGTACTTGGACTGTAAATATTAACAGTCATTCATGGGGTGGTGGGTGTGTGGGTGTCATTACATTGCTTGGACTATAAATATCAAGTCATTCATTGGGTAGTGGGTGTGTGTGTGTCATTAGTGCTTGTACTGTCAATATCAACAGTCACTCATGGGGTGGTGGGTGTCATTACAGTGCTTGGACTGTAAATATCAACAGTCATTGATAGGGTGGTGGGTGTGTGAGTGTCATTACAGAGCTTGAACTGAAAATATCAAAAGTCATTTATTGGGTGGTGGGTGTGTGGGTATCATTACAGTCCTTGGACTGTAAATATCAACTATCATTAATTTGGTAGTGGGTGTGTGGGTGACATTACAGTGCTTGGACTGTAAATATTAGCATTCATTCATGGGGTGGTAGGTGTGTAGATGTCATTACAGTGCTTTGGACTGAAAATATCAACTGTCATTCATGGGGTGGTGGGTGTGTGGGTTTCATTACAGTTTTTGGACTGTAAATATCAACCATCATTCATTGGGTGGTGTGTGTGTGGGTGACATTACAGTGCTTGGACTGTAAATATTAACAGTCATTCATGGGGTGGTGGGTGTGTGGATGTCATTAAAGTGCTTGGACTGAAAATATCAACAGTCATTTATTGGGTGGTGTGTGTGTGGGTATCATTACAGTGCTTGGACTGTAAATATCAACAGTCATTCATATGGTGGTGGGTGTGTGAGTGTCATTACAGTACTTGGACTGTAAATATCAACAGTCATTAATTGGGTGGTGGGTGTGTGGGTGTCATTATAGTGCTTGGACTGTAAATATCAACAGTCAATCATGGGGTGGTGGGTGTGTGAGTGTCATTACAGTGCTTGGACTGAAAATATCTTACAGTCATTTATAAGGTGGTGGGTGTATGAGTGTCATTACAGTGTTTTAACTATAAATATTAACATTCATTTATTGGGTGGTGGGTGTCATGACAGTGCTTGGACTGTAAATATCAAAAGTCATTCTTGGGGTGGTGGGTGTGTGGGTGTCATTATATTGCTTGGACTATAAATATCAAGTCATTCATTGGGTAGTGGGTGTGTGTGTTTGTCATTAGTGCTTGTACTGTCAATATCAACAGTCACTCATGGGGTGGTGGGTGGCATTACAGTGCTTAGACTGAAAATATCAACAGTCATTTATGGGGTGGTGGGTGTCATTAGAGTGCTTGGACTGTAAATTTCAACAGTCATTCATGGGGTGGTGGATGTGTGGGTGTCATTACACTGCTTGGACTATAAATATAAATAGTAATTCATAGGGTGATGGGTGTGTGGGTGTCATTACAGTGCTTAGACTGTAAATATCAACAGTTAATTTTTGGGTGGTGGGTGTGTGGGTATCATTACAGTCCTTGGACTGTAAATATCAACCATCATTCATTGGGTGGTGGGTGTGTGGGTGACATTACAGTGCTTGGACTGTAAATATTAATAGTCATTCATGGGGTGGTAGGTGTGTAGATGTCATTACAGTGCTTGGACTGAAAATAGCAACTGTCATTCATGGAGTTGTGGGTGTGGGGTTGTCATTACATTGCTAGGACTGTAAATATCAAGTCATTTATTGGGTGGTGGGTGTTTGTGTGTCATTAGTGCTTGGACTGTAGATATCAACAGTCATTCATGGTGTGGTGGATGGCATTACAGTGCTTGGACTCTAAATATCAACAGTAATTCATAGGGTGATAGGTATGAGGGTGTCATTACATTGCCTGGACTGAAAATATCAACAGTCATTTATTAAGTGGTGGGTGTGTGGGTGACATTACAGTGCTTGGACTGTAAATATTAACAGTCATTCATATGGTAGTGGGTGTGTGGATGTCATTAAAGTGCTTGGACTGAAAATAGCAGCAGTCTTTCATGGGGTGGTAGGTGTGTGAGTGTCAATACAGTGCTTGGACTTTAAATATCAACCTCTATTTATGGGGTGGTGGGTGTTTGGGTGACATTAGAGTGCTTGGACTGTAAATATCAACCGTCAATCATGGGGTGGGCGGTGTGTTAATGTCATTACAGTGCTTGGAGTGTAAATATCAACAGTCAATCATGGGGTGGTGGGAATGTGGGTGTCATTAGAGTGCTTGGACTGTAAATATCAACAGTCATTCATAGGGTGGTGGGTGTGTGAGTGTCATTACAGTGCCTGGACTGTATATATCAACAGTCATTCAATGGGTGGTGGGTGTGTATGTCATTACTGTGCTTGGACTGTAAATATCAAAAGTCATTCTTGGGGTAGTGGGTGTGTGGGTGTCATTACAGTACTTAGAATGTAAATATCAACAGCTATTTATGGAGTGGTAGGAGTCATTAGAGTGCTTGGACTGTAAATTTGAACAGTCATTCATGGATTGCTGGGTGTGTTGGTGTCATTACAGTGCTTGAACTGTAAATAACAACGATAATTATTAGGGTGGTGGGTGTGGGGGTGTTATTACAGTGCTTGGACTGTAAATATCAAGTCATTTATAGGGTGGTGGGTGTGTGTGTGTCATTAGTGCTTGGACTGTAAAAATCAACAGTCATTCATGGGGTATTGGGTGGCATTACAGTGCTTGGACTCTAAATATCAACAGTCATTCATGGGGTGGTGGGTGTATGAGTGTCATTACAGTGTTTTAACTATAAACTTCAACATTCGTTTATTGGGTGGTGGGTGTCATGACAGTGCTTGGACTGTAAATATCAAATGTTATTCTTGGGGTGGTGGGTGTGTGGGTGTCATTACAGTGCTTAGACTGAAATTATCAACAGTCATTTATTGGGTGGTGGGTGTCATTAGAGTGCTTTGACTGTAAATTTCAACAGTCATTCATGGGGTGGTGGATGTGTGGGTGTCATTAAACTGCTTGGACTGTAAATATCAACAGTAATTCATAGGATGATGGGTGTGTGGGTGTCATTACAGTGCTTGGACTGTAAATATCAACAGTTATTTGTTGGGTGGTGGGTGTGGTGGTATCATTACAGTCCTTGGACTGTAAATATCAACCATCATTCATTGGGTGGTGGGTGTGTGGGTGACATTACAGTGCTTGGACTGTAAATATTAACAGTCATTCATGGGGTGGTAGGTGTGTAAATGTCATTACAGTGATTGGACTGAAAATATCAACTGTCATTCATGGGATGGTGGGTGTGTAGGTGTCTTTAGAGTGCTTGGACTGTAAATATCAACAGTCATTTATGGGGTGGTTTGTGTGGGGTTGTCATTACATTGCTTGGACTGTAAATATCAAGTCATTCATTGGGTGGTGGGTGTGTGTGTGTCATTAATGCTTGGACTGTAAATATTAACAGTCAATCATGGGGTGGTGGATGGCATTACAGTGCTTGGACTCTAAATATCAACAGTAATTCATTGGGTGATGGGTATGAGGGTGTCATTACAGTGCATGGACTGTAAATATCAACAGTCATATATTAAGTGGTGGATGTGTGGGTATCATTACAGTCCTTGGACTGTAAATATCAACCATTATTCATTGGGTGGTGGGTGAGTGAGTAACATTACAGTGCTTGGACTGTAAATATTACCAGTCATTCATGGGGTGGTAGGTGTGTAGATGTCATTACAGTGCTTGGACTGAATATATCAACTGCCACTTATGGGGTGGTGGGTGTGTGTGTTTCATTACAGTTCTTGGACGGTAAATATCAACCATCATTCATTGGGTGGTGGGTGTTTGGGTGACATTACAGTGCTTGGACTGTAAATATTAACAGTCATTCAAGGGGTAGTGGGTGTGTGGATGTCATTAAAGTGCTTGGACTGAAAATAGCAACAGTCTTTCATGGGGTGGTAGGTGTGTGAGTGTCATTACAGTGCTTGGACTTTAAATATTAACCTCTATTTATGGGGTGGTGGGTGTGTGGGTCTCATTACAGTGCTTGGACTGCAAATATCAACAGTCAATCATGGGGTGGGCGGTGTGTTAATGTCATTACAGTGCTTGGAGTGTAAATATCAACAGTCATTCATGGGGTGGTGGGCATATGGGTGTCATTACAGTGTTTTAACTATAAATATCAACATTCATTTATTGGGTGGTGGGTGTCATGACAGTGCTTGGACTGTAAATATCAACAGTCATTCATGGGATGGTGCGGTTGTTGGTGTCATGACAGTGCTTGGACTCTAAATATCAACAGTCATTCATTAGGTGGTGAGTGTGTGGGTGTCATTACAGTTCTTGGATTGTAAATATCAACCATCATTCATTAGGTGGTGGGTGTGTGGGTGTGTAGCAGGCAACCTTATGTATATGATTGAGCATATTCAAGGTTGACTATAAAATATATCACATGATCATATTCCAGGTTAGCTTCCAGGTTAGCTATAAAACTCTATATGCAATGTAAAACCTGAAGAAATAAACAGACTAGACCCACACAAACCTTGTTTGCCATTAACCCCAAGTGAAGATAACATCTTCACTACATCGTAACAACCGTTACATTGGTGACCCCGGGGTGACAATGGCAAATAACGACGAGAATGTAGCCTCAGTGGCCTTCAAAGCCCCTACATTCTGCACTCACGACCCTGCTATGTGGTTCTCAATACTAGAGTGCAACTTCAAGGCAAGTGGCATCACGTCTAGTCTCACGAAATTCAGCCACGCAACTGCCCTCCTGCCACCTGAAGTTCTGTCTCAGGTCTCAGAAACAATTTTAAAGGCAGTGGTCTCCAAGACTCCCTATGAGGACCTGAAAAGTGCTATTCTCTCCCGCTTGGAATCTTCACTGGCAACCCGACTTCAGGAGTTAGTGTCGAAAGAAGAACTAGGTAACGAGAGGCCAACAGAATTGTTGTACCGCATGAAGAAGTTACTGGGAGACAAACTGGAGAAGTTCGACCAAGACCTGTTACGACAACTCTTTTACCAACGTCTGCCACCAACCATTCAACAGAATCTCTTCAGCGTAAAGAGCAAGCTTCCCCTAGAAGAACTGGCTAAACTGGCAGACGAGTTCATGGCATCCATTCCCACTGACACTTCGTCAAGACTAATGAACATTGGTGAGAATAGGGAAATAAAGCAACTTGCAGAACTCGTAACAAAACTTTCCCTGGAGGTCAGTGCTATGCGAGAGCAGCTGAACAGTCACCAACGGAGCCGTGACAAGACACCTCATCACTATCGACAACGGTCCAGGTCCAACAGCAGGTCAAGGAATGATGGAATCTGTTACTACCACAATAGGTTCGGCAGTAACGCGTTTAAGTGTCGGCAGCCATGCAATTTCAAGACGTCAAATGCCAACGGCGAACATTAAGGGAGCATAGTGTTCGCCACACTACATCGAAACTGCTCTACATACATGATCCACTATCAAAAATTGAATTCCTCATTGACACCGGAGCTGAAGTAAGCGTCCTACCAGCACAGGCATGCCACAAGTCATTGCCACCAATCACTCACCTCTACGCTGCCAATGGGACCCAGATACCGGTTTACAAACAGCAAACACTGCAGCTGGGATTCAACCTCCGCCGTTGCTTTCGGTGGACCTTCTACGTCGGAGCAGTTTCACAAGCCATTTTGGGCGCCGATTTTTTGACAAACTTCGACCTTGTTGTCGACATTAAAAATCGTAAGCTCAGGGATTCACTGACTTCCATTAGTACTGCAGCAAAACCAGTTGCCGAGAAGAGTACATAGATATCGGTCATTAACGAAGGCAACCCTTACGCATCATTACTCAAGTCCTTCCCGACACTTACTAGGCCCTTCTCAGCAACCGACCAGGTGAAGCACCATGTGTACCACCACATTGAGGCAAAAGGACCACCAACTCACTCAAAGGTACGCCGTTTAGCCCCAGAACGCTACCGAGCAGTAAAAGCAGAGTTCGAATCCCTCATGCATCACGGAATCATTCGTCCCAGCTCAAGCAATTGGTCATCTGCACTGCACACAGTCCCCAAGAAGAACGGAGAAATCAGACCATGTGGAGACTATCGCGCACTCAACTCTCGCACCGCCTTGGACAGGTATCCCATACCGAACATCCAAGAGTTCTCATCACAGCTTGCTGGCTGCACTACATTTTCTAGGATTGACCTAGTCAAGGCATTCCACTAGATTCCAGTCAACCCAGCGGACATCCCGAAAACAGCCATCGTAACTCCGTTTGGCTTGTTTGAGTACATCAGGATGCCATTTGGTTTGAAAAATGCAGCCCAGACTTTTCAACGCTTTATAGATGAAGTTGTGCGAGGCCTACCTTTTTGCTTTGCCTACATTGATGACCTACTCATCGCCAGCAGAGACACAGATTCTCACCGACGACACCTCGAGCAAGTCTTCACCCGTCTACGCGACTATGGCACCCAGATTAACATTGGCAAGTCAGAATTTGGATCCTCGTCAATCGATTTTCTTGGCCACACAGTGTCTTCAGCAGGCATCACTCCACTTCAATCAAAGTGTGACACAATTCAGCAGTTCCCAAAGCCATCGACCCAGCGCCAGCTGAAAGAGTTCCTAGGGATGATAAATTTCTACAACCGTTTTATCCCAAACTGCTCACACATCCTTCAGCCACTGTATACCATGACAAAGCCCTGCAAGAAAGGTCAATCCATCAAACTTGACTGGACTTCAGAAGCTGACAATGCGTTCAATGCGGCAAAAAAGGCACTCAGTGAGGTAGCTGCCCTAAGTTATCCCACCCCAAATGCCAAGACATCCATCTCTACAGACGCGTCAGGCACTGGTATTGGCGCGGTCTTACAGCAATACATAGATGGAAGCTGGAAGCCTATCACCTTCTTCTCCAAAAAGCTCAGCAATACCGAGATGAAATACAGCGCCTTCGACCGAGAGCTTCTAGCAATCTACAAGGCAACCAAACGGTTCCGGTATTTCATTGAAGGTAGAAAATTTCACATCTACACAGATCACAAGCCTCTAACAACAATCTTCGTGAACAACAAGACAGAGTACACTCCTAGACAATTCCGCCAAATGGACTTCATTTCACAATTCACAACGGACATTCGACATGTCAAAGGAATTGAGAATGCACCTGCAGATGCGCTGTCCCGCAACATCACAGCAGTCTCTTCAACTCTTATCAATTATGCCGCCATTGCTGCAGATCAAGAAAATGATGCTGAGCTCCAGCAATTAAAGGAAAATGCAGCATTAAAGATGAGGAAAGTTGAAATTCCGGGGACTCGCATACAGCTCTATGTGGACACATCTACTGGCACGAACCGACCTTACCTGCCAAAGAATCACCGGTACCCTCTCTTCCATCAACTGCATGACCTCTCTCACCCTGGAATACGAGCTTCACAAGAAATGATGCGCTCAAGATTCATTTGGTCAGGCATCAACAAAGACGTCAGGAGTTGGACTCGCACCTGTGTGAAGTGCCAAGCTTCAAAAGTGACACACCACACAATCTCCCCTGCAGCAACATTCACACCAGTT
The DNA here is from genome assembly GCA_033782935.1 of Petrolisthes cinctipes. Taxonomy (NCBI): domain Eukaryota; kingdom Metazoa; phylum Arthropoda; class Malacostraca; order Decapoda; family Porcellanidae; genus Petrolisthes; species Petrolisthes cinctipes. The sequence continues at coordinate 3,631,950 of JAWQEG010000115.1, forward strand.
ACGGAAAGATTTCATCACGTGCATGTTGACATCGTCGGCCCGCTACCTCACTCCAATGGGTTCAGGTATATTCTCACCTGCGTCGACAAATTTACTCGCTGGCCAGAAGCTGCACCACTTACTAATATCACAACAGACACTGTTGCCAAAGCTTTCATCGACACATGGATTTCTAGATTTGGGGTACCGCTCAGCCTAACTTCGGATCGTGGAAGCCAATTTGAGTCCTGCCTCTGGAACAAGATAATGTCTCTACTGGGAATTAAACGCTATAGAACTACGAGCTACCATCCTCAGTCAAATGGCCTCGTTGAACGTTTTCATCGCCAACTTAAATCATCACTTACAGCCACGGCAGAAAATCGTGCTGACTGGACTGTGACTCTGCCAATCGTTCTCCTTGGTATACGTACCTCAGTAAAAGAAGACATTGGTTACTCCTCTGCTGAACTTGTCTATGGAACCACGCTCAGACTCCCAGGCGAGTTCCTCTCGAGCACCATTGATCCCAAGCCCTGCAGTGTCCAAGACTTCACCAGTAGCCTCAAAGAATCCATGCATAAGCTACAGCCAGTGCAGCCACGGAAAACCTCTTCAAAAACGTTCGTCAGCCAAGAACTCGACACCTGTACACACGTTTTCGTACGAGTGGACTCAGTTAGGAAACCATTACAACCTCCATACGAGGGTCCGTTCGCAGTCCTCAAAAGAACAAGGAAAACCATGACGATTAACCGCAATGGATCCTCCTACGTGGTCTCAATAGATCGAGTGAAACCAGCTTTCCTGCTACACCAATCAGAAACGGCATCTTCCATTTCATCCTATACCAACCAACAAGTCCCTCCAGGAAATGCAAGCGAACGCCCTAAGAAGACTGTATCGTTCCTCCTTCCTCGTCACTAAGGGGGGGAGTATTGTAGCAGGCAACCTTATGTATATGATTGAGCATATTCAAGGTTGACTATAAAATATATCACATGATCATATTCCAGGTTAGCTTCCAGGTTAGCTATAAAACTTTATATGCAATGTAGAACCTGAAGAAATAAACAGACTAGACCCACACAAACCTTGTTTGCCATTAACCCCAAGTGAAGATAACATCTTCACTACATCGTAACAACCGTTACAGGTGTCATTACAGTGCTCAGACTGTAAATAACAACCATAATTAATGGGGTTGCTGGTGTGGGGGTGTCATTACAGTGCTTGGTCTGTAAATATCAACAGTCATTCATGGAGTGGTGGATGTGTGGGTGTCATTACATTGCTTGGACTGAAAATATCAAGTCATTCATGGGGTGGTGGGTGTGTGTGTGTCATTAGTGCTTGGACTGTAAAAATCAACAGTCCTTCATGGAGTATTGGGTGGCATTACAGTGCTTGAACTCTAAATATCAAGTCATTCATGGGGTGATGGGTGTGTTTGTGTCATTATAGAGCTTGGACTGTAAATATCAACAGTAATTCATGGGGTTGTGGGTGTCTGTGCAGTGCTTGGACTGTAAATATCAGCAGTCAATTATTGGGTGGTGGGTGTTTGGGTGTCATTACAGTGCTTGGACTGTAAATATCAACAGTCATTCATGGGGTGGTGGGTGTATGGGTGTCATTACAGTGTTTTGATTGTAAATATCAACAGTCATTCATAGGGTGGTGGGTGTCATTAGAGTGCTAGGACTATAAATATCAACAGTCATTCATGGGGTGGTGGGTATGTGGGTGTCATTACATTGATTGGACTGTAAATATTAAGTCATTCATTGGTTGGTGCGTGTGTGTGTCATTAGTGCTTGGACTGTAAATATCAACAGTCATTTTTGGGGTGATGGTTGGCATTACAGTGATTGGACTCTAAATATCAACAGTCATTCATAGGGTGATGGGTGTGTGGGTGTCATTACAGTGCTTGGACTGTAAATATCAACAGTCATTCATAGGGTGGTGGGTGTGTGAGTGTCATTACAGAGCTTGGACTGTAAATATCAACAGTCATTCATGGGGTGGTTGGTGTGTGGGTGTCATTACAGTGCATGGACTGAAAATATCAACAGTCATTTATGGGGTGGTGGGTGTGTGAGTGTCATTACAGTGCTTGGACTGTAAATATTAACTGTCATTTATGGGGTGGTGGGTGTGTAGGTGTCATTACAGTCTTTGGACTGTAAATATCAAAATTCATTCTTGGGGTGGTGAGTATGTGGGTGTCATTACAGTGCTCAGACTGTAATTATTAACTGTCATTCATGGGATGGTGGGTGTTTGGGTGTCATTACAGTGCTTAGACTGTAAATTTCAACAGTCATTTATAGGGTGGTGAGTGTGTGGCTGTCATTACAGTGCTTGGAATGTAAACATCAACAGTCAATCATAGGTGGTGGGTGTGTGGGTGTCATTACAGTGTTTTGATTGTAAATATCAACAGTCATTCAATGGTTGGTTGGTGTCATTACAGTGCTTGGACTGTAAACATCAACAGTGATTTATGGGGTGGTGGGTGTGGGGGTGTCATTACAGTGCTTAAACTGTAAATATCAAACATAATTAATGGGGTGGTGGGTGTGGGGGTGGTGTGGGGGTGTCATTACAGTGCTTGGACTTTAAATATCAACAGTCATTAATGGGGTGGTGGATGTGTGGGTGTCATTATAGTGCTTGAACTGTAAATATCAACAGTCATTCATGGGGTGGTGGGTGTGTGGGTGTCATTACAGTGCTTGGACTGTAAATATAAAAAGTCATTCTTGGGGTGGTGGGTGTTTGGGTGTCATTACAGTGCATAGACTGTAAATATCAACAGCCATTTATGGAGTGGTTGTTGTGTGGCTGTCATTACAGTGCTTGGACTGTAAATATCAACAGTCAATCATGGGGTGGTGGGTGTGTGGGTGTCATTACAGTGCTTGGACTGTAAATATCAACAGTCATTCATGAAGTGGTGGGTGTATGGGTGTCATTACAGTGCATGGACTGTAAATATCAACAGTCATTCAAGAAGTGGTGGGTGTGTGGGTGTCATTACAGGGCTTGGACTGTAAATATCAAAATTCATTTATAGTGTGGTGTGTGTGTGAGTGTAATTACAGAGCTTGGACTGTGTATATCAACAGTCATTTATTGGGTTGTGGGTGTGTGGGTGTCATTACAGAGCTTGGACTGTAAATATTAACAGTCATTCATGGGGTGGATAGTGTGTAGATGCCATTACAGTGCTTGGACTGTAAATATAAAAATTCATTCTTGGGGTGGTGGGTGTGTGGGTGTCATTACAGTGCTTGGACTGAAAATATCAACACTCATTAATGGGGTGTTGGGTGTGTGAGTGTCATTACAGTGCTTGGTCTGTTAATATTAACTGTCATTTATTGGGTGGTGGGTGTGTAGGTGTCATTACAGTGTTTGGACTGTAAATATAAAAAGTCATTCTTGGGGTGGTGAGTGTGTGGGCGTCATTACAGTGCTTAGACTGTAAATTTCAACAGTCATTTATGGGGTGGTGGGTGTGTGGCTGTCATTACAGTGCTTGGACTGTAAATATCAACAGTCAATCATGGGGTGTTGGGTGTTTGGGTGTCAATACAGTGCTTTGACTGTAAACATCAACAGTCATTCATAGGTGGTGGGTGTGTGAGTGTCATTACAGTGTTTTGATTGTAAATATCAACAGTCATTCATAGGTTGGTTGGTGTCATTAGAGTGCTTGGACTGTAAATATCAACAGTCATTCATGGGGTGGTGGGTGTGTGGATGTCATTACAGTGCATGGACTGAAAATATCAACTGTCATTCCTGGGGTGGTGGGTGTGTGGTTGTCATTACAGTACTTGGACTGTAAATATCAACCATGATTTATGGGGTGATGGGTGTGTAGGTGTCATTACAGTGCTTGGACTGTAAATATCAACCATAATTAATGGGGTGGTGGGTGTGGGGGTGTCATTACAGTGCTTGGAATTTAAATATCAACAGTCATTCATGGGGTGGTGGATGTGTGGGTGTCATTATAGTGCTTGAACTGTAAATATCATCAGTCATTCATGGGGTGGTGGGTGTGTGGGTGTCATTACAGTGCTTGGACTGTAAATATAAAAAGTCATTCTTGGGGTGGAGCGTGTGTGGGTGTCATTACATTGCTTAGACTGTAAATATCAACAGCCATTTATGAAGTGGTGGTTGTGTGGCTGTCATTACAGTGCTTGGACTGTAAATATCAACAGTCAATCATGGGGTGGTGGGTGTGTGGGTGTCATTACAGGTCTTGGACTGTCAATATCAACAGTCATTTATGGAGTGGTGGGTGTGTGGGTGTCATTACAGTGCTTGGACTGTAAATATCAACAGTCATTCATGGGGTGGTGGGTGTGTAGGTGTCATTACAGTGCTAAGACTGTAAACATATTTACAGTCATTTATTGGGTGGTTGGTGTGTGGGTGTCATTACAGAGCTTGGACTGTAAATATCAACAGTCATTCATAGGGAGGTGTGTGTGTGAGTGTAATTACAGAGCTTGGACTGTAAATATCAACAGTCATTTATGGGGTGGTTGGTGTGTCAGTGTCATTACAGTGCTTGAACTGTAAATATCAACAGTCATTCATGGGGTGGTTGGTGTGTGGGTGTCATTACAGTGCTTGGACTGTAAATATAAAAAGTCATTCTTGGGGTGGTGGGTGTGTGGGTGTCATTACAGTGCTTGGACTGTAAATATTAAAAGTCACTCTTGGGGTGGTGGGTGTATGGGTGTAATTACAGTGCTTAGACTGTAAATATCAACAGTCATTTATAGGGTGGTGGGTGTGTGGCTGTCATTACAGTTCTTGGACTGTAAATGTCAACAGTCAATCATGGGGTGGTGGGTGTGTGGGTGTCATAACAGTGCTTTGACAGTAAATATCAAGAGTCATTCATAGGTGGTGGGTGTGTGGGTGTCATTACAGTGTTTTGATTGTAAATATCAACAGTCATTCATAGGTTGGTTGGTGTCATTAGAGGGTTTGGACTGTAAATATCAACAGTCATTCATGGGGTTGTGGGTGTGTGGATGTCATTACAGTGCATGGACTGAAAATATCAACTGTCATTCCTGGGGTGGTGGATGTGTGAGTGTCATTACAGTGCTTGGACGGTAAATATAAAAAGTCATTTATGGGTTTGGTGAGTGTGTGGGTGTCATTACAGAGCTTGGACTGTAAATATCAACAGTCATTCATGGGGTGGTGGGTGTGTGGGTATCATTACAGTGCTTAGAATGTAAACATTAACAGTCATTTATTGGGTGGTGGGTGTGTGGCTGTCATTACAGTGCTTGGACTGTAAATATCAACAGTTAATCATATGGTGGTGGGTGTGTGAGTGTCATTACATTGCTTAGGCTGTAAATATTAACTGTCATTTATGGGGTGGTGGGTGTGTAGGTGTCATTACAGTGTTTGGACTGTAAATATCAAAAGTCATTCTTGGGGTGGTGAGTGTGTGGGTGTCATTACAGTGCTCAGACTGTAATTATTACCAGTTATTCATGGGGTGGTGGGTGTGTGGGTGTCATTACAGTGCTTAGACTGTAAATTTCAACAGTCATTTATGGGGTGGTAGGTGTGTGACTGTCATTACAGTGCTTGGACTGTAAATATCAACCGTCAATCATGGGGTGGTGGGTGTTTGGGTGTCATTACTGTGCTTTGACTGTAAATTTCAACAGTCATTCATAGGTGGTGGGTGTGTGGGTGTCATTACAGTGTTTTGATTGTAAATATCAATAGTCTTCATAGGTTGGTTGGTGTCATTAGAGTGCTTGGACTGTAAATATCAACAGTCATTCATGGGGTGGTGGGTGTGTGGATGTCACAACAGTGCATGGACTGAAAATATCAACTGTCATTCCTGGGGTGGTGGTTGTGTGGGTGTCATTACAGTGCTTGGACTGTAAATATCAACCATAATTAATAGGGTGGTGGGAGTGGGGGTGTCATTACAGTGCTTGGACTTTAAATATCAACAGTCATTAATAGGTTAGGTTGATGTGTGGGTGTCATTATAGTGCTTGAACTGTAAATATCAACAGTCATTCATGGGGTGGTGGGTGTGTTGGTGTCATTACAGTGCTTGGACTGTAAATATAAAAAATCATTCTTGGGGTGATGGGTGTTTGGGTGTCATTACAGAGCTTGGACTGTAAATATCAACAGCCATTTATGGAGTTTTGGTTGTGTAGTTGTCATTACAGTGCTTGGACTGTAAATATCAACAGTCAATCAAGGGGTGGTGGGTTGTGTGGGTGTCATTACAGTGCTTGGACTGTAAATATTAACAGTAATTTATGGAGTGGTGGGTGTGTGGGTGTCATTACAGTACTTGGACTGTAAATATCAACAGTCATTCATGAGGTGGTGGGTTTGTAGGTATCATTACAGTGCTTAGACTGTAAACATATTAATAGTCATTTATTGGGTGGTGGGTGTGTGGATGTCATTACAGAGCTTGGACTGTAAATATCAACAGTCATTCATAGGGTGGTTTGTGTGTGAGTGTAATTACTGAGCTTGGACTGTAAATATCAACAGTCATTTATGGGGTGGTTGGTGTGTCGGTGTCATTACATTGCTTGGACTGTAAATATCAAAAGTCATTCTTGGGGTGGTGGGTTTGAGGGTGTCATTACAGTGCTTAGACTGTAAATATCAACAGTCATTTATAGGGTGGTGGGTGTGTGGCTGTCATTACAGTGCTTGGACTGTAAATATCAACAGTCAATCATGGGGTTGTGGGTTTGTGGGTGTCATTACAGTGCTTGGACTGTAAATATTAACTCTCATTTATGAGGTGGTGGGTGTGTAGGTGTCATTACAGTGTTTGGACTGTAAATATTAAAAGTCATTCTTGGGGTGGTGAGTGTGTGGGTGTCATTACAGTGCTCAGACTGTAATTATTAACAGTCATTCATGGGGTGGTGGGTGTGTGGGTGTCATTAAATTGTTTAGACAGTAAATTTCAACAGTCATTTATGGGGGGTGGGTGTGTGGCTGTCATTACAGTGCTTGGACTGTAAATATCATCAGTCAATAATGGGGTGGTGAGAGTTTGGGTGTCATTACAGTGCTTTGACTGTAAAAATCAACAGTCATACATAGGTGGTGGGTGTGTGGGTGTCATTACAGATTTTTGATTGTAAATATCAACAGTCATTCATAGGTTGGTTGGTGTCATTAGAGTGCTTGGACTGTAAATATCAACAGTCATTCATGGGGTGGTTAGTGTGTGGATGTCATTACAGTGCATGGACTGAAAATATCAACTGTCCTTCTAGGGGTGGTGGGTGTGTGGGTGTCATTACAGTGCTTGGACTGTAAATATCAACAGTGATTTATGGAGTGGTGGGTGTGTTGGTGTCATTACATTGCTTGGACTGTAAATATCAACCATAATTAATTGGGTGGTGGGTGTGTGGGTGTCATTACAGTGCTTGGACTTTAAATATCAACAGTCATTCATGGGGTGGTGGATGTGTGAGTGTCATTAAAGTGCTTGAACTGTAAATATCAACAGTCAATCATGGGGTGGTGGGTGTGTGGGTGTCATTACAGTGCTTGGACTGTAAATATAAAAAGTCATTCTTGGGGTGGTGGGTGTGTGGGTGTCATTACAGTGCTTAGACTGTAAATATCAACAGTCATTTATGGTGTGGTGGGTGTGTGGGTGTCATTCCAGTGCTTTGACTGTAAATATCAACAGTCATTTATGGGGTGGTGTGTGGGTGACTGTCATTACAGTGCTTGGACTGTAAATATCAACAGTCAATCATGGGGTGGTAGGTGTTTGGATGTCATTAAAGTGTTTTGACTGTAAATATCAACAGTCATTCATAGGAGGTGGGTGTGTGGGTGTAATTACAGTGTTCTGATTGTAAATATCAACAGTCATTCATAGGTTGGTTTGTGTCATTAGAGTGCTTGGACTGTAAATATATACAGTCATTTATAGGGTGGTGGGTATGTGGGCGACATTACAGTGCTTGGACTATAAATATCAACCAAAATTCATGGGGTGGTGGGTTTGCGGGTGTCATTACATTGCTTTGACTGTAAATATCAACAGTCATTCATGGGGTGGTGGGTGTGTGTGTGTCATTAGTGCTTGGACTGTAAATATCAACAGTCATTTATGGGATGGTGGGTGGCATTACAGTGCTTGTACTCTAAATATCAACAGTCATTCATGGGGTTGTGTGTGTTTGGGTGTCTATGCAGTGCTTGGACTGTAAATATCAACAGTCAATCATGGGGTGGGTGGTGTGTGGGTGTCATTACAGTGTTTGGACTGTAAATATCAACAGTCATTCATGGGGTGGTGGGTGTCATTACAGTTACTGGACTGTAAATATCAACAGTCATTCATAGGGTGGAGGGTGTGTGAGTGTCATTACAGAGCTTGGACTGTAAATATCAACAGTCAATCATGGGGTAGTCGTTGTGTGGGTGTCATTACAGTGCTGTGACTGTAAATATCAACAGTCATTCATGGGGTGGTGGGTGTGTGGGTGTCATTACAGTGTTTTAACTATAAATATCAACATTCATTTATTGGGTGGTGGGTGTCATTAGACTGCTTGGACTGTAAATATCAACAGTCAATCATGGGGTGGTCGGTGTGTGGGTGTCATTACAGTGCTGGGACTATAAATATTAACCGTCATTTATTGGGTGGAGGGTGTGTGGGTGTCATTACAGTGCATGGACTGTAAATATCAACAGTCATTCATAGAGTGGTGGGTGTGTAAGTGTCATTACAGAGCTTGGACTGTAAATATCAACAGTCATTAATGGGGTGGTTGGTGTGTAGGTGTCATTCGAGTGGTTGGAATGTAAATATCAAAAGTTATTCATGGGATGGTGGGTGTGTGGGTGTCATTATAGTGCTTAAACTATAAATATCAACAAATATTTATATGGTGGTGGGTTTCATTAGAGTGCTTGGACTGTAAATATCAACAGTCATTCATAGGGTGGTGGGTGTGTGGGTGTCATTTTAGTGCTTGGACTGTAAATATCAACAGTCATTTGTGGGGTGGTGGGTGTGTGGGTGTCATTACATTGCTTGTACTGTAAATATCAAGTCATTAATTGGGTGGTGGGTGTGTGTGTGTCATTAGTGCTTGTACGTTAAATATCAACAGTTATTCATGGGGTGGTAAGTGGCATTACGGTGCTTTGACTCTAAATATCAACAGTAATTCATGAGGTGATGGGTGTGTGAGTGTCATTACAGTTTCTGGACTGTAAATATCAACAGTCATTCATAGGGTGGTGGGTGTGTCAGTGTCATTACAGAGATTGGACTGTAAATATCAACATTCATTCATGGGGTGGTGGGTGTGTGGGTGTCATTACAGTGTTTTAACTATAAATATCAACATTCATTTATTGGGTGGTGGGAGTCATTAGAGTGCTTGGACTGTAAATATCAACAGTCATTCATGGGGTGGTGGGTGTGTGGGTGTCATGATAATGCTTGGACTGTAAATATCAACAGTCATTCTTTAGGTGTGTGACATTACAGTGCTTGGACTGTAAATATTACAAGTCATTCATGGAGTGGTGGGTGTGTGGATGTCATTACATTGCTCGGACTGAAAATATTAACAGCCATTTATGGGGTGTTGGGTGTGTGGGTGTTATTACAGTGGTTGGACTGTAAATATCACCTGTCATTTATAGGGTGGTGGGTGTGTGAGTGTCATTACAGAGCTTGGACTGTAAATATCAACAGTCATTCATGGGGTGGTGGGTGTGTGGGTGTCATTACAGTGCTTGGATTGTAAATATTAACCCGTCATTTATGGGGTGGTGGGTGTGTGGGTGTCATTACAGTGTTTCAACTGTAAATATTTACAGTCATTCATGGGGTGTTGCATTTGTTGGTGTCATGACAGTGCTTGGACTGTAAATATCAACAGTAATTCATTGGGTGGTGAGTGTGTGGGTGTCATTACAGTTCTTGGACTATAAATATCAACCATCATTCATTAGGTGGTGGGTTTGTGGGTGTCATTACAGTGCTCAGACTGTAAATATTAACCGTCATTTATTGGGTGGTGGGAGTGTGGATGTCATTACACTGCTTAGACTGAAAATATCAACAGTCATTCATGGAGTGGTGGGTGTGTGGCTGTCATTACAGTGCTTGGACTATAAATATTAACCGTCATTTATGGGGTTGTGGGTGTGTGGGTGTCATTACAGTGCTTAGACTGAAAATATCAACCGTCATTCATGGAGTGGTGGGTGTGTGGCTGTCATTACAGTGCTTGGACTATAAATATTAACCGTCATTTATGGGGTTGTGGGTGTGTGGGTGTCATTACAGTTCTTGGACTGTAAATTTTAACAGTCATACATAGGGTGGTGGGTGTGTGAGTGTCATTACAGAGCTTGGAACGTAAATATTATCAGTCATTTATGAGGTGGTGGGTGTGTGAGTGTCATTACAGTTTCTGGACTGTAAATATTAACAGTCATTCTTAGGGTGGTGGGTGTGTGAGAGTCATTACAGAGCTTGGACTGTAAATATCAACATCCATTCATGGGGTGGTGGGTGTGTGGGTGTCATTACCGTGCTTAGACTGTAAATATCAACAGTCATTAATGGGGTGGTGGGTGTGTGGCTGTCATTGATGTGCTTGCAGTGTAAATATCAACATTCAATAATGGAGTTGGGGCTGTGTAGGTGTTATTACAGTGCTTTGACTGTAAATATCAAAAGTCATTCGTGGGATTGTGGGTGTGTTGGTGTCATGACATTGCTTGGACTGTAAATATCAAGTCATTTATTGGGTGGTGGGTGTGTCTGTGTCATTAGTGCATGGGCTGTAAATATCAACAGTAATTCATGGGGTGGTGGGTGGCATTACAGTGCTTGGACTCTTAATATCAACAGTAATTCATGGGGTGATGGGTGTGTGGGTGTCATTACAGTGCTTAGATTGTAAATATCAACAGTCATTAATGGGGTTGTGGGTGTTTGGTTGTCATTACAGTGTTTTGACTGTAAATGTCAACAGTCATTCATAAGGTGGTGAGTGTCATTAGAGTGCTTGGACTGTAAATATCAACAGTTATTCATGAGTTGGTGTGTGTGTGTGGGTATCATGACTGTGCTTGGACTGTATATATCATCAGTCAATCATGGGGTCGTGGGTGCGTTAGTGTCATTAGAGTGCTTGGACTGTAAATATCAACTGTCATTTATGGGGTGGTGGGTGTGTGGGTGTCATTACAGTTCCTGGACTGTAAATATCAACAGTCATTCATAGGGTGGTGGGTGTGTGAGTGTCATTACAGTGTTTTAACTATAAATATCAACATTCATTTATTAGGTGGTGGGTTTTCATTAAAGTGCTTGGATTGTAAATATCAACAGTCATTCATGGGGTGGTGCATGTGTGGGTGTCATTACATTGCTTGTACTGTAAATATCAACAGTCATTCATGGGGTTTTGGGTGTTTAAGTGTCTATGCAGTGCTTGGACTGTAAATATCAACAGTCAATCATGGGGTGGTGGGTGTCTGGGTGTCATTACAGTGCTTGGACTGTAAATATCAACAGTCATTCATGGGGTGGTGGGTGTGTGGGTGTCATTACAGTGTTTTGATTGTAAATATCAACTGTCATTTATAGGGTGGTGGGGGTCATTAGAGTGCTTGAACTGTAAATATCAACAGTCATTTGTGGGGTGGTGGGTGTGTGGGTGTCATTACATTGCTTGTACTGTAAATATCAAGTCATTAATTGGGTGGTGGGTGTGTGTGTGTCATTAGTGCTTGTACGTTAAATATCAACAGTTATTCATGGGGTGGTAAGTGGCATTACGGTGCTTGGACTCTAAATATCAACAGTAATTCATGAGGTGACGGGTGTGTGAGTGTCATTACAGTTTCTGGACTGTAAATATCAACAGTCATTCATAGGGTGGTGGGTGTGTGAGTGTCATTACAGAGCTTGGACTGTAAATATCAACATTCATTCATGGGGTGGTGGGTGTGTGGGTGTCATTACAGTGTTTTAACTATAAATATCAACATTCATTTATTGGGTGGTGGGAGTCATTAGAGTGCTTGGACTGTAAATATCAACAGTCATTCATGGGGTGGTGGGTGTGTGGGTGTCATGATAATGCTTGGACTGTAAATATCAACAGTCATTCTTTAGGTGTGTGACATTACAGTGCTTGGACTGTAAATATTACAAGTCATTCATGGAGTGGTGGGTGTGTGGATGTCATTACATTGCTCGGACTGAAAATATTAACAGCCATTTATGGGGTGTTGGGTGTGTGGGTGTTATTACAGTGGTTGGACTGTAAATATCACCTGTCATTTATAGGGTGGTGGGTGTGTGAGTGTCATTACAGAGCTTGGACTGTAAATATCAACAGTCATTCATGGGGTGGTGGGTGTGTGGGTGTCATTACAGTGCTTGGATTGTAAATATTAACCCATCATTTATGGGGTGGTGGGTGTGTGGGTGTCATTACAGTGTTTCAACTGTAAATATTTACAGTCATTCATGGGGTGTTGCATTTGTTGGTGTCATGACAGTGCTTGGACTGTAAATATCAACAGTAATTCATTGGGTGGTGAGTGTGTGGGTGTCATTACAGTTCTTGGACTATAGATATCAACCATCATTCATTAGGTGGTGGGTTTGTGGGTGTCATTACAGTGCTCAGACTGTAAATATTAACCGTCATTTATTGGGTGGTGGGAGTGTGGATGTCATTACACTGCTTAGACTGAAAATATCAACAGTCATTCATGGAGTGGTGGGTGTGTGGCTGTCATTACAGTGCTTGGACTATAAATATTAACCGTCATTTATGGGGTTGTGGGTGTGTGGGTGTCATTACAGTGCTTAGACTGAAAATATCAACCGTCATTCATGGAGTGGTGGGTGTGTGGCTGTCATTACAGTGCTTGGACTATAAATATTAACCGTCATTTATGGGGTTGTGGGTGTGTGGGTGTCATTACAGTTCTTGGACTGTAAATTTTAACAGTCATACATAGGGTGGTGGGTGTGTGAGTGTCATTACAGAGCTTGGAACGTAAATATTATCAGTCATTTATGAGGTGGTGGGTGTGTGAGTGTCATTACAGTTTCTGGACTGTAAATATTAACAGTCATTCTTAGGGTGGTGGGTGTGTGAGAGTCATTACAGAGCTTGGACTGTAAATATCAACATTCATTCATGGGGTGGTGGGTGTGTGGGTGTCATTACCGTGCTTAGACTGTAAATATCAACAGTCATTAATGGGGTGGTGGGTGTGTGGCTGTCATTGATGTGCTTGCAGTGTAAATATCAACATTCAATAATGGGGTTGGGGCTGTGTAGGTGTTATTACAGTGCTTTGACTGTAAATATCAAAAGTCATTCGTGGGATTGTGGGTGTGTTGGTGTCATGACATTGCTTGGACTGTAAATATCAAGTCATTTATTGGGTGGTGGGTGTGTCTGTGTCATTAGTGCTTGGACTGTAAATATCAACAGTAATTCATGGGGAGGTGGGTGGCATTACAGTGCTTGGACTCTTAATATTAACAGTAATTCATGGGGTGATGGGTGTGTGGGTGTCATTACAGTGCTTAGATTGTAAATATCAACAGTCATTAATGGGGTTGTGGGTGTTTGGTTGTCATTACAGTGTTTTGACTGTAAATGTCAACAGTCATTCATAAGGTGGTGAGTGTCATTAGAGTGCTTGGACTGTAAATATCAACAGTTATTCATGGGGTGGTGTGTGTGTGTGGGTATCATGACAGTGCTTGGACTGTATATATCAACAGTCAATCATGGGGTAGTGAGTGTGTGGGTGTTATTACAGTTCTTGGACTTTGAATATCAACAATCATTCATTGGGTGGTTGATGTGTGGGTGTCATTACAGTGCTCAGACTATAAATATTAACAGTCATTCATGTGGTGGTGGGTGTGTGGATGTCATTACAGTGCTTGAACTGAAAATATCAACTGTCATTCATGGGGTCGTGGGTGTGTTAGTGTCATTAGAGTGCTTGGACTGTAAATATCAACTGTCATTTATGGGGTGGTGGGTGTGTGGGTGTCATTACAGTTCCTGGACTGTAAATATCAACAGTCATTCATAGGGTGGTGGGTGTGTGAGTGTCATTACAGTGTTTTAACTATAAATATCAACATTCATTTATTAGGTGGTGGGTTTTCATTAAAGTGCTTGGATTGTAAATATCAACAGTCATTCATGGGGTGGTGCATGTGTGGGTGTCATTACATTGCTTGGACTGTAAATATCAACAGTCATTCATGGGGTTTTGGGTGTTTAAGTGTCTATGCAGTGCTTGGACTGTAAATATCAACAGTCAATCATGGGGTGGTGGGTGTCTGGGTGTCATTACAGTGCTTGGACTGTAAATATCAACAGTCATTCATGGGGTGGTGGGTGTGTGGGTGTCATTACAGTGTTTTGATTGTAAATATCAACTGTCATATATAGGGTGGTGGGGGTCATTAGAGTGCTTGGACTGTAAATATCAACAGTCATTCGTGGGGTCGTTGGTGTGTGGGTGTCATTACAGTGCTTGGACTGTAAATTCAGCCATAATTCATGGGGTGATGGGTGTGGGGGTGTCATTACAGTACTTGGACTGTAAATATCAACAGTCATTCATGGTGTGGTGGGTGTGTGGGTGTCATTTCAGAGCTTGGACTGTAAATATCAATAGTCATTCATGGGGTGGTGGGTGTGAGGATGTCATCACAGTGCTTAGACTGTATATATCAACCATCATTTATGGGGTTGTGGGTGTTTGGGTGTCATTATAGTGCTTGGACTGTAAATATCAACAGTCATTCATGAGGTGGTGGGTGTGTGGGTGTCATTACATTGCTTGGACTGTAAATATCAAGTCATTCATGGGGTGGTGGGTGTATGGGTGTCATTAGTGCTTGGACTGTGAATATCAACAGTCATTCATATCGTGGTGGGTGGCATTACAGTGCTTAGACTCTAATATCAACAGTTATTCATAGGGTGATGGGTGTGTAGGTGTCATTACAGTGCTTGGACTGTAAATATAAACAGTTATTCATGGGGATGTGGGTGTTTGGGTGTCATTATAGTGTTTGACTGTAAATATTATCAGTCATTCATGGGGTAGTGGGTGTGTGGATGTCATTACAGTGCTTGGACTAATAATATCAACTGTCATTAATGGGGTGGTGGGTGTGTGGGTGTTATTACAGTGGTTGGACTGTAAATATCAACCGTCATCCAAAGGGTGTTGGGTGTGTGAGTGTCATTATAGAGCTTGGACTGTAAATATCAACAGTCATTCATGGAGTGGTGGTTGTGTGGGTGTCATTACAGTGCTTGGACTATAAATATCAACAGTCATTAATTGGGTGGTGGAGGTGTAACTGTCATTACAGAGCTTGGACTGTAAATATCAACAGTCAATCATGGGGTGGTCGGTGTGTATGTGTCATTACAGTGCTCAGACTGTAAGTATCATCAGTAATTCATGGGGTTGTGGGTGTGTAGGTGTCATTACAGTGCTTAAACTGTAAATATCAACCATAATTCATGGGGTGGTGGGTGTGGGGTGTCATTACAGTTCTTGGACTGTAAATATAAACCATCATTAATTAGGTGGTCGGTTTGTGGGTGTCATTACAGTGCTCAGACTGTAAATATTAACTGTCATTCATGGGGTTGTGGGTGTGTGGGTGTCATTACAGTTCTTTGACTGTAAATATCAACTGTCATTCATAGGGTGTTGGGTGTGTGAGTGTCATTATAGAGCTTGGACAGTAAATATCAACAGTCATTAATGGAGTGGTAGTTGTGTGGGTGTCATTACAGTGCTTGGACTGTAAATATCAACAGTCATTAATTGGGTGGTGGGTGTGTGTGTGACATTACAGTGCATGGACTGTAAATATTAACAGTCATTCATGGGGTAGTGGGTGTGTGGATGTCATTACAGTGCTCGGACTGAAAATATCAACCGTTATTTATGGGGTGGTGGGTGTGTGGGTGTTATTACAGTGGTTGGACTGTAAATATCAACCGTCATTCATAGGGTGGTGGGTGTGTGAGTGTCATTATAGACCTTGGGCTGTAAATATCAACAGTCATTCTTGGAGTGGTGGTTGTGTGGGTGTCATTACAGTGCTTTGACTGTAAATATCAACAGTCATTAATTGGGTGGTGAAGGTGTAAGTGTCATTACAGATCTTGGACTGTAAATATCAACAGTCAATCATGGGGTGGTCGGTGTGTGGGTGTCATTACAGTGCTCAGACCATTAATATCATCAGTAATTCATGGGGTTGTGGGTGTGTAGGTGTTATTACAGTGCTTGGACTGTAAATATCAACCATAATTCATGGGGTGGTGGGTGTGGGGTGTCATTACAGTTCTTGGACTGTAAATATAAACCATCATTAATTATGTGGTGGGTTTGTGGGTGTCACTACAGTGCTCAGACTGTAAATATTAACAGTCATTCATGGGGTTGTGGGTGTGTGGGTGTCATTACAGTTCTTTGACTGTAAATATCAACTGTCATTCATAGGGTGTTGGGTGTGTGAGTGTCATTACAGTGGTTGGACTGTAAATATCAACCGTCATTCATAGGGTGGTGGGTGTGTGAGTGTCATTACAGAGCTTGGACTGTATATCTCATCAGTAATTCAAGGGGTTGTGGGTGTGTAGGTGTCATTACAGTGCTTAGACTGTCAATATCAACAGCCATTCATGGGGTGGTGAGTGTGTGGGTGTCAATACAGTTCTTGGACTATAAATATAAACCATCATTCATTAGGTGGTGGGTGTGGGGGTGTCATTACAGTGCTTGGGCTATAAATATCAATTGTCATTTATGGGGTTGTTGGTGTGTGGGTGTCATTACAGTTCTTGGACTGTATATATCAACAGTCATACATAGGTTGGTGGGTGTGTGAGTGTCATTACAGAGCTTGGACTGTATATCTCATCAGTAATTCAAGGGGTTGTGGTTGTGTAGGTGTCATTACAGTGCTTGGACTGTAAATATCAAAAGTCATTCTTGGGGTGGTGGGTGTGTGGGTGTCATTACAGTGCTTAGACTGTAAATATCAACAGTCATTTATGGGGTGGTGGGTTTGTTGCTGTCATTATAGTGCTTGGACTGTAAATATCAACAGTCAATCATGGAGTGGTGGGTAGGTGGGTGTCATTACAGTGCTTGGACTGTAAATATCAACCGTCATTCATGGGGTGGTGGTTGTGTGGTTGTCATTACAGTGTTTTGATTGTAAATATCAACTATCATTTATAAGGTGCTGGGTGTCATTAGAGTGCTTAGATTGTAAATATCAACAGTCATTCATGGAGTGGTGGGTGTGTTGGTGTCATTACAGTGCTTGGACTGTAAATATCAACTATAATTCATGGGGTGGTGGGTGTGGGGTGTCATTACAGTTCTTGGACTGTATATATCAGCAGTCATACATAGGGTGGAGGGTGTGTGAGTGTCAATAAAGAGCTTGGACTGTAAATATCATCAGTAATACATGGGGTTCTGGGTGTGTGGGTGTCATTACAGTTCCTTAACTGTAAATATCAAAAGTCATTCTTGGGGTGGTGGGTGTGTGGGTGTCATTACAGTGCTTAGACTGTAAGTATCAACAGTCATTTATGGGGTGGTGGGTGTGTGTGAGACATTACAGTGCATGGACTGTAAATATTAACAGTCATTCATGGAGTAGTGGGTGTGTGGATGTCATTACATTGCTCGGACTGAAAATATCAACCGTTATTTATGGGGTGGTGGGTGTGTGGGTGTTATTACAATGGTTGGACTGTAAATATCAACCGTCATTCATAGGGTGGTGGGTGTGTGAGTGTCATTATAGAGCTTGGACTGTAAATATCAACAGTCATTCATGGAGTGGTCGGTGTGTGGGTGTCATTACAGTGCTTGGACTGTAAATATTAACAGTCATTTATGGGGTGGTGGGTGTGTGGATGTCATTACAGGGCTTAGACTGAAAATATCAACAGTCATTTATGGGGTTGTGGGTGTGTGGGTGTCATTACAGTTCTTTGACTGTAAATATCACCTGTCATTCATAGGGTGGTGGGTGTGTGAGTGTAATTACAAAGCTTGGACTGTAAATATCAACAGTCATTCATGGGGTTGTATGTGTGTATGGGTCATTACAGTGCTTGGACTGTAAATATCAAAAGTCATTCTTGGGGTGGTGGGTGTGTAGGTGTCATTACAGTGCTTACACTGTAAGTATCAACAGTCATTTATGGGTTGGTGGGTGTGTGTGTGACATTACAGTGCATGGACTGTAAATATTAACAGTCATTCATGGGGTAGTGGGTGTGTGGATGTCATTACAGTGCTCGGACTGAAAATATAAACCGTTATTTATGGGGTGGTGGGTGTGTGGGTGTTATTACAGTGGTTGGACTGTAAATATCAACCGTCATTCATAGGGTGGTGGGTGTGTGAGTGTCATTATAGAGCTTGGACTGTAAATATCAACAGTCATTCATGGAGTGGTCGGTGTGTGGGTGTCATTACAGTGCTTGGACTGTAAATATTAACAGTCATTTATGGGGTGGTGGGTGTGTGGATGTCATTACAGGGCTTAGACTGAAAATATCAACAGTAGTTTATGGGGTGGTGGGTGTGTGGGTGTCATTACAGTGCTTGGACTATAAATATCAACTGTCATTTATGGAGTTGTGGGTGTGTGGGTGTCATTACAGTTCTTGGACTGTATATATCAAAAGTCATACATAGGGTGGAGGGTGTGTGAGTGTCAATAAAGAGCTTGGACTGTAAATATCATCAGTAATACATGGGGTTCTGGGTGTGTGGGTGTCATTACAGTTCTTTAACTGTAAATATCAACTATCATTCATAGGGTGGTGGGTGTGTGAGTGTCATTACAAAGCTTGGACTGTAAATATCAACAGTCATTTATGGGGTTGTATGTGTGTATGTGTCATTACAGTGCTTGGACTGTAAATATCAAAAGTCATTCTTGGGGTGGTGGGTGTGTGGGTGTCATTACAGTTCTTTGACTGTAAATATCATCTGTCATTCATAGGGTGGTGGGTGTGTGAGTGTCATTACAAAGTTTGGACTATAAACATAAACCATCATTCATTAGGTGGTGGGTTTGTGGGTGTCATTACAGTGCTCAGACTGTAAATATTAACAGTCATTCATGGGGTTGTGGGTGTGTGGGTGTCATTACAGTTCTTTTACTGTAAATATCATCTGTCATTCATAGGGTGGTGGGTGTGTGAGTGTCATTACAAAGTTTGGACTGTAAATATCAACAGTCATTCATGAGGTTGTATGTGTGTAGGTGTCATTACAGTGCTTGGACTGTAAATATCAAAAGTCATTCTTTGGTGGTGGGTGTGTGGGTGTCATTACAGTGCTTAGACTGTAAGTATCAACAGTCATTTATGGGGTGGTGGGTTTGTGGCTGTCATTATAGTGCTTGGACTGTAAATATCAACAGTTAATCATGGGGTGGTGGGTGTGTGGGTGTCATTAGACTGCTTGGACTGTAAATATTAACAGTCATGAATAATGTGGTGGGTGTGTGGATGTCATTACAGTGCTTAGACAGAAAATATCAACAGTCATTCATGGGGTGGTAGGTGTGTGATTGTCATTACAGTGCTTGAACTATAAATATCAACCGTCATTTATGGGGTTGTGGGTGTGTGGGTGTCATTACAGTTCTTTGAATGTAAATATCAACTGTCATTCATAGGGTGGTGGGTGTGTGAGTGTCATTACAAAGCTTGGACTGTAAATATCAACAGTCATTCATTGGGTTGTATGTGTGTATGTGTCATTACAGTGCTTGGACTGTAAATATCAAAAGGCATTCTTGGGGTGGTGGGTGTGTAGGTGTCATTACAGTGCTTACACTGTAAGTATCAACAGTCATTTATGGGTTGGTGGGTGTGTGTGTGACATTACAGTGCATGGACTGTAAATATTAACAGTCATTCATGGGGTAGTGGGTGTGTGGATGTCATTACAGTGCTCGGACTGAAAATATCAACCGTTATTTATGGGGTGGTGGGTGTGTGGGTGTTATTACAGTGGTTGGACTGTAAATATCAACCATCATTCATAGGGTGGTGGGTGTGTGAGTGTCATTATAGAGCTTGGACTGTAAATATCAACAGTCATTCATGGAGTGGTCAGTGTGTGGGTGTCATTACAGTGCTTGGACTGTAAATATTAACAGTCATTTATGGGGTGGTGGGTGTGTGGATGTCATTACAGGGGTTAGACTGAAAATATCAACAGTCATTTATGGGGTTGTGGGTGTGTGGGATGTCATTACAGTTCTTTGACTGTAAATATCACCTGTCATTCATAGGGTGGTGGGTGTGTGAGTGTCATTACAAAGCTTGGACTGTAAATATCAACAGTCATTCATGGGGTTGTATGTGTGTATGTGTCATTACAGTGCTTGGACTGTAAATATCAAAAGGCATTCTTGGGGTGGTGGGTGTGTAGGTGTCATTTCAGTGCTTACACTGTAAGTATCAACAGTCATTTATGGGTTGGTGGGTGTGTGTGTGACATTACAGTGCATGGACTGTAAATATTAACAGTCATTCATGGGGTAGTGGGTGTGTGGATGTCATTACAGTGCTCGGACTGAAAATATCAACCGTTATTTATGGGGTGGTGGGTGTGTGGGTGTTATTACAGTGGTTGGACTGTAAATATCAACTGTCATTCATAGGGTGGTGGGTGTGTGAGTGTCATTATAGAGCTTGGACTGTAAATATCAACAGTCATTCATGGAGTGGTCGGTGTGTGGGTGTCATTACAGTGCTTGGACTGTAAATATTAACATTCATTTACGGGGTGGTGGGTGTGTGGATGTCATTACAGGGCTAAGACTAAAAATATCAACAGTCATTTATGGGGTGGTGGGTGTGTGGGTGTCATTACAGTGCTTGGACTATAAATATCAACTGTCATTTTTGGGGTTGTGGGTGTGTGGGTGTCATTACAGTTCTTGGACTGTATATATCAACAGTCATACATAGGGTGGAGGGTTTGTGAGTGTCAATAAAGAGCTTGGACTGTAAATATCATCAGTAATACATGGGGTTCTGGGTGTGTGGGTGTCATTACAGTTCTTTAACTGTAAATATCAACTGTCATTCATAGGGTGGTGGGTGTGTGAGTGTCATTACAAAGCTTGGACTGTAAATATCAACAGTCATTTATGGGGTTGTATGTGTGTATGTGTCATTACAGTGCTTGGACTGTAAATATCAAAAGTCATTCTTGGGGTGGTGGATGGTGGGTGTGTGGGTGTCATTACAGTGCTTAGACTGTAAGTATCAACAGTCATTTATGGGGTGGTGGGTGTGTGTGTGACATTACAGTGCATGGACTATAAATATCAACCATAATCATGGGGTGGTGGGTGTGGGGCGTCATTACAGTGCTTTGACTGTAAATATCAACAGTCATTCATGGGGTAGTGGGGGTGAGGGTGTCATTACAGTGCTTAGACTGTAAACATCAACAATCATTCATGGGGTGGTGGGTGTTTGGGTGTCATTACAGTTCTTGGACTGTAGATATCAACAGTTATTTATGGGGATGTGGGTGTTTGGGTGTCTATGCAGTGCTTGGACTGTAAATATCAACAGTTAATCATATGGTGGTGGGTGTGTGGCTGTCATTTCAGTGCTTAGACTGGAAATATCAATAGTCATTCATGGGGTGGTGGGTGTGAGGATGTCATCACAGTGCTTAGACTGTATATATCAACAATCATTCATGGGGTTGTGGGTTATTGGGTGTCATTATAGTGCTTGGACTGTAAAAATCAACAGTCATTCATGAGGTGGGGGTGTGTGGGTGTCATTACATTGCTTGGACTGTAAATATCAAGTCATTCATGGGGTGGTGGGTGTATGGGTGTCATTAGTGCTTGGACTGTGAATATCAACAGTCATTCATGGCATGGTGGGTGGCATTACAGTGCTTAGACTCTAATATCAACAGTTATTCATAGGGTGATAAATAGCGTTTGGACTGTAAATATTATCCGTCATTCATGGGGTAGTGATTGTGTGGATGTCATTACAGTGCTCGGACTAATAATATCAACTGTCATTAATGGGGTGGTGGGTGTGTGGGTTTCATTACAGTTCTTGTACTGTAAATATCAACCATCCTTAATTGGGTGGTTGGTGTGTGTGTGACATTACAGTGCATGGACTGTAAATATTAACAGTCATTCATGGGGTAGTGGGTGTGTGGATGTCATTACAGTGCTCGGACTGAAAATATCAACCGTTATTTATGGGGTGTTGGGTGTGTGGGTGTTATTAGAGTGGTTGGACTGTAAATATCAACCGTCATTCAAAGGGTGGTGGGTGTGTAAGTGTCATTACAGAGCTTGGACTGTAAATATCAAAAGTCAATCATGGGGTGGTGGGGGTGCGGGTGTCATTACAGTGCTCAGACTGTAAATATCATCAGTAATTCATGGGGTTGTGGGTGTGTAGGTGTCATTACAGTGCTTGGACTGTAAATATCAACCATAATTCATGGGGTGGTGGGTGTGGGATGTCATTACAGTTCTTGGACTGTAAATATAAACCATCATCAATTAGGTGGTGGGTTTGTGGGTGTCATTACAGAGCTCAGACTGTAAATATTAACAGTCATTCATGGGGTTGTGGGTGTGTGGGTGTCATTACAGTTCTTTGACTGTAAATATCAACTGTCATTCATAGGGTGTTGGGTTTGTGAGTGTCATTATAGAGCTTGGACTGTAAATATCAACAGTCATAATGGAGTGGTAGTTGTGTGGGTGTCATTACAGTGCTTGGACTGTAAATATCAACAGTCATTAATTGGGTGGTGGGTGTGTGTGTGACATTACAGTGTATGGACTGTAAATATTAATAGTCATTCATGGGCTAGTGGGTGTGTGGATGTCATTACAGTGCTCGGACTGAAAATATCAACCGTTATTTATGGGGTGGTGGGTGTGTGGGTGTTAATACAGTGGTTGGACTGTAAATATCAAACGTCATTCAAAGGGTGGTGGGTGTGTGAGTGTCATTATAGAGCTTGGACTGTAAATATCAACAGTCATTCATGGAGTGGTGGTTGTGAGGTTGTCATTACAGTGCTTGGACTGTAAATATCAACAGTCATTAATTGGGTGGTGGAGGTGTAAGTGTCATTACAGAGCTTGGACTGTAAATATCAACAGTCAATCATATGGTGGTCGGTGTGTAGGTGTCATTACAGTGCTCAGACTGTAAATATCATCAGTAATTCATGGGGTTTTGGGTGTGTAGGGTTCATTACAGTGCTTGGACTGTAAATATCAACCATAATTCATGGGGTGGTGGGTGTGGGGTGTCATTACAGTTCTTGGACTGTAAATATAAACCATCATTAATTAGGTGGTGGGTTTGTGGGTGTCATTACAGTGCTCAGACTGTAAATATTAACAGTTATTCATGGGATTGCGGGTGGGTGGGTGTCATTACATTTCTTTGACTGTAAATATCAACTGTCATTCATAGGGTGTTGGGTGTGTGAGTGTCATTATAGAGCTCGGACGTTAAATATCAACAGTCATTCATGGAGTGGTAGTTGTGTGGGTGTCATTACAGTGCTTGGACTGTAAATATCAACAGTCATTAATTGGGTGGTGGGTGTGTGTGTTGACATGACGGTGCATGGACTGTAAATATTAACAGTCATTAATGGGGTAGTGGGTGTGTGGATGTCAATACAGTGCTCGGACTGAAAATATCAACCGTTATTTATGGGGTGGTGGGTGTGTGGGTGTTATTACAGTGGTTGGACTGTAAATATCAACCATCATTCATAGGGTGGTGGGTGTGTGAGTGTCATTATAGAGCTTGGACTGTAAATATCAACAGTCATTCATAGAGTGGTTGGTGTGTCGGTGTCATTACAGTGCTTGGACTGTAAATATTAACAGTCATTAATTGGGTGGTCGAGGTGTAAGTGTCATTACAGTGCTTGGACTGTAAATATCAACAGTCAATCATGGGGTGGTCGGTGTGTGGGTGTCATTACAGTGCTTGGACTGTAAATGTCAACAGTCATTCATGGGGTGGTGCATGTGTTGGTGTCATGACAGTGCTTAGACTGTCAATATCAACAGTCATTCATGGGGTGGTGAGTTTGTGGGTGTCAATATAGTTCTTGGACTATAAATATAAACCATCATTCATTAGGTGGTGGGTATGTGGGTGTCATTACAGTGCTTGGGCTATAAATATCAACTGTCATTTATGGGGTTGTTGGTGTGTGGGTGTCATTACAGTTCTTATACTGAATATATCAACAGTCATACATAGGTTGGTGGGTGTGTGAGTGTCATTACAGAGCTTGGACTGTAAATATCATCAGTAATTCATGGGGTTGTGGGTGTGTAGGTCTCATTACAGTGCTTGGACTGTAAATATCAAAAGTCATTCTTGGGGTGGTGGGTGTGTGGGTGTCATTACAGTGCTTAGACGGTAAATATCAACAGTCATTTATGGGGTGGTGGGTGTGTGGCTGTCATTATAGTGCTTGGACTGTAAATATCAACCGTCAATCATGGAGTGGTGGGTAGGTGGGTGTCATTACAGTGCTTGGACTGTAAATATCAACCGTCATTCATGGGGTGGTGGTTGTGTGGTTGTCATTACAGTGTTTTGATTGTAAATATCAACAGTCATTTATAAGGTGCTGAGTGTCATTAGAGTGCTTGGACTGTAAATATCAACAGTCATTCATGGAGTGGTGGGTGTGTTGGTGTCATTACAGTGCTTGGAGTGTAAATATCAACCATAATTCATGGGGTGGTGTGTGTGGGGTGTCATTACAGTTCATGGACTGTAAATATAAACCATCATTCATTAGGTGGTGGGTTTGTGGGTGTCATTACAGTGTACAAACTGTAAATATTAAGAGTCATTCATGGGGTTGTGGGTGTGTGGGTGTCATTACAATTCTTTGACTGTAAATATCAACTGTCATTCATAGGGTGGTGGGTGTGTGAATGTCATTACAAAGCTTGGACTGTAAATATCAACAGTCATTCATGAGGTTGTATGTGTGTAGGTGTCATTACAGTGCTTGGACTGTAAATATCAAAAGTCATTCTTTGGTGGTGGGTGTGTGGGTGTAATTACAGTGCTTAAACTGTAAGTCTCAACAGTCATTAATGGGGTGGTGGGTGTGTGGCTGTCATTATAGTGCTTGGACTGTAAATATCAACAGTCAATCATGGGGTGGTGGGTATGTAGGTGTCATTACAGTGCTTGGACTGTAAATATCAACAGTCATTCATTGGGTGGTGGGTGTGTGGGTGTCATTACAGTGCTTAGACTGTAAATATCAACAGTCATTTATGGGGTGGTGGGTGTGTGGCCGTCATTATAGTGCTTGGACTGTAAATATCAACAGTCAAACATAGAGTGGTGGGTATGTGGGTATCATTACATTGCTTGGACTGTAAATATCAACCGTCATTCATGGGGTGGTGGTTATGTGGTTGTCATTACAGTTCTTTGACTGTAAATATCAAAAGTCATTCTTTGGTGGTGGGTGTGTGGGTGTCATTACAGTGCTTGGACTGTAAATATCAACAGTCATTCATGGAGTGGAGGGTGTGTTGGTGTCATTACAGTGCTTGGACTGTAAATATCAACCATAATTCATGGGGTGGTGGGTGTGTGGTGTTATTACAGTTCTTTGACTGTAAATATAAACCATCAGTCATTAGGTGGTGGGTTTGTGGGTGTCATTACTGAGCTCAGACTGCAAATATTTACCGTCATTCATTGGGTTGTGGGTGTGTGGGTGTCATTACAGTTCTTTGACTGTAAATATCAACTGTCATTCATAGGGTGGTGGGTGTGTGAGTGTCATTACAAAGCTTGGACTGTAAATATCAACAGTCATTCATGACGTTGTATGTGTGTAGGTGTCATTACAGTGCTTGGACTGTAAATATCAAAAGTCATTCTTTGGTGGTGGGTGTGTGGGTGTCATTACAGTGCTTAAACTTTAAGTCTCAACAGTCATTTATGGAGTGGTGGGTGTGTGGCTGTCATTATAGTGCTTGGACTGTAAATATCAACAGTCAATCATGGGGTGGTGGGTATGTGGGTGTCATTACAGTGCTTGGACTGTAAATATCAACAGTCATTCATTGGGTGGTGGGTGTGTGGGTGTCATTACAGTGTTTTGATTGTAAATATCAACAGTCATTAATAAGGTGGTGGGTGTCATTAGAATGCTTGGACTGTTAATATCAACAGTAATTCATGGAGTGGTGGGTGTGTTAGTGTCATTACAGTGCTTGGACTATAAATATCAACCATAATCATGGTGTGGTGGGTGTGGGGCGTCATTACAGTGCTTTGACTGTAAATATCAACAGTCATTCATGGGGTAGTGGGGGTGAGGGTGTCATTACAGTGCTTAAACTGTAAATATCAACAATCATTTATGGGGTGGTGGGTGTGTGGGTGTCATTACATTGCTTGGACTGTAAATATCAAGTCATTCAAGGGGTGGTGGGTGTCTGTGTGTCATTAGTGCTTTGACTGTGAATATCAACTGTCATTCATAGGGTGGTGGGTGGCATTACAGTGCTTAGACTCTAATATCAACAGTCATTAATGGGGTGATGGGTGTTTGGGTGTCATTACAGTTCTTGGACTGTAGATATCAACAGTTATTTATGGGGATGTGGGTGTTTGGGTGTCTATGCAGTGCTTGGACTGTAAATATCAACAGTTAATCATATGGTGGTGGGTGTGTGGCTGTCATTTCAGTGCTTAGACTGTAAATATCAATAGTCATTCATGGGGTGGTGGGTGTGAGGATGTCATCACAGTGCTTAGACTGTATATATCAACAATCATTCATGGGGTTGTGGGTGTGTGGGTGTCATTATAGTGCTTGGCTGTAAATATCAACAGTCATTCATGAGGTGGTGGGTGTGTGGGTGTCATTACATTGCTTGGACTGTAAATATCAAGTCATTCATTGTGTGGTGGGTGTATGGGTGTCATTAGTGCTTGGACTGTTAATATCAACTGTCATTCATGGCGTGGTGGGTGGCATTACATTGCTTAGACTCTAATATCAACTGTTATTCATAGGGTGATGGGTATGTAGGTGTCATTACAGTGCTTGGACTGTAAATATTAAGTTATTCATGGGGATGTGGGTGTTTGGGTGTCATTATAGTGTTTGGACTGTAAATATTATCCGTCATTCATGGGGTAGTGGGTGTGTGGATGTCATTACAGTGCTTGGACTAATAATATCAACTGTCATTAATGGGGTGGTGGGTGTGTGGGTTTCATTACAGTTCTTGTACTGTAAATATCAACCATCCTTTATTGGGTGGTTGGTGTGTGTGTGACATTACAGTGCATGGACTGTAAATATTAAGAGTCATTCATGGGGTAGTGGGTGTGTGGATGTCATTACAGTGCTCGGACTGAAAATATCAACCGTTATTTATGGGGTGGTGGGTGTGTGGGTGTTATTACAGTGGTTGGACTGTAAATATCAACCGTCATTCAAAGGGTGGTGGGTGTGTGAGAGTCATTATAGAGCTTGGACTGTAAAAATCAACAGTCATTCATGGAGTGGTGGTTGTGTGGGTGTCATTACAGTGCTTGGACTGTAAATATCAACAGTCATTAATTGGGTGTTGGAGGTGTAAGTGTCATTACAGAGCTTGGACTGTAAATATCAACAGTCAATCATGGGGTGGTCGGTGAGTGGGTGTCATTACAGTGCTCAGACTGTAAATATCATCAGAAATTCATGGGGTTGTGGGTGTGTAGGTGTCATTACAGTGCTTGGACTGTAAATATCAACCATAATTTATGGGGTGGTGGGTGTGGGGTGTCATTACAGTTCTTGGACTGTAAATATAAACCATCATTAATTAGGTGGTGGGTTTGTGGGTGTCATTACAGTGCTCAAACTGTAAATATTAACAGTCATTCATGGGGTTGTGGGTTTGTGGGTGTCATTACAGTTCTTTGACTGTAAATATCAACTGTCATTCATAGGGTGTTGGGTGTGTGAGTGTCATTATAGAGCTTGGACTGTAAATATCAACAGTCATTCATGGAGTGGTAGTTGTGTTGGTGTCATTACAGGGCTTGGATTGTAAATATCAACAGTCATTAATTGGGTGGTGGGTGTGTGTGTGACATTACAGTGCATGGACTGTAAATATTAACAGTCATTCATGGGTTAGTGGGTGTGAGGATGTCATTACAGTGCTCGGACTGAAAATATCAACCGTTATTTATGGGGTGGTGGGTGTGTGGGTGTTATTACTGTGGTTGGACTGTAAATATCAACCGTCATTCATAGGGTGGAGGGTGTGTGGCTGTCATTATAGTGCTTGGACTGTAAATCTCATCAGTAATTCATGGGGTTTTGGGTGTGTAGGTGTCATTAGAGTGCTTGGACTGTAAATATCAAAAGTCATTCTTGGGGTGGTGGTTGTGTGGGTGTCATTAGAGTGCTTAGACTGTAAATATCAACAGTCATTAATGGAGTGGTAGTTGTGTGGCTGTCATTACAGTGCTTGGACTGTAAATATCAACAGTCATTAATTGGGTGGTGGGTGTGTGTGACATTACAGTGCATGGACTGTAAATATTAACAGTCATTCATGGGGTAGTGGGTGTGTGGATGTCATTACAGTGCTCGGACTGAAAATATCAACCGTGATTTATGGGGTGGTGGGTGTGTGGGTGTTATTACAGTGGTTGGACTGTAAATATCAATCGTCATTCATAGGGTGGTGGGTGTGTGAGTGTCATTATAGACCTTGGATTGTAAATATCAACAGTCATTCATGGAGTGGTGGTTGTGTGGGTGTCATTACAGTGCTTGGACTGTAAATATCAACAGTCATTAATTGGGTGGTGGAGGTGTAAGTGTCATTACAGAGCTTGGACTGTAAATATCAACAGTCAATCATGGGGTGGTCGGTGAGTGGGTGTCATTACAGTGCTCAGACTGTAAATATCATCAGAAATTCATGGGGTTGTGGGTGTGTAGGTGTCATTACAGTGCTTGGACTGTAAATATCAACAGTCATTTATGGGGTGTTGGGTGTGTGGCCGTCATTATAGTGCTTGGACTGTAAATATCAACAGTCAATCATAGAGTGGTGGGTATGTGGGTGTCATTACATTGCTTGGACTGTAAATATCAACCGTCATTCATGGGGTGGTGGTTGTGTGGTTGTCATTACAGTGTTTTGATTGTAAATATAAACAGTCATTTATAAGGTGCTGGGTGTCATTAGAGTGCTTGGACTGTAAATATCAACAGTCATTCATGGAGTGGTGGGTGTGTTGGTGTCATTACAGTGCTTGGACTGTAAATATCAACCATAATTCATGGGGTGGTGGGTGTGTGGTGTTATTACAGTTCTTGGACTCTAAATATAAACCATCATTCATTAGGTGGTGGGCTTGTGGGTGTCATTACCGTGCTCAGACTGCAAATATTTACCATCATTCATGGGGTTGTGGGTGTGTGGGTGTCATTACAGTTCTTTGACTGTAAATATCAACTGTCATTCATAGGGTGGTGAGTGTGTGAGTGTCATTACAAAGCTTGGACTGTAAATATCAACAGTCATTCATGACGTTGTATGTGTGTAGGTGTCATTACAGTGCTTGGACTGTAAATATCAAAAGTCATTCTTTGGTGGTGGGTGTGTGGGTGTCATTACAGTGCTTAAACTTTAAGTCTCAAAAGTCATTTATGGAGTGGTGGGTGTGTGGCTGTCATTATAGTGCTTGGACTGTAAATATCAACAGTCAATCATTGGGTGGTGGGTATGTGGGTGTCATTACAGTGCTTGGACTGTAAATATCAACAGTCATTCATTGGGTGGTGGGTGTGTGGGTGTCATTAAAGTGTTTTGATTGTAAATATCAACAGTCATTAATAAGGTGGTGGGTGTCATTAGAATGCTTGGACTGTTAATATCAACAGTAATTCATGGAGTGGTGGGTGTGTTAGTGTCATTACAGTGCTTGGACTATAAATATCAACCATAATCATGGTGTGGTGGGTGTGGGGCGTCATTACAGTGCTTTGACTGTAAATATCAACAGTCATTCATGGGGTAGTGGGGGTGAGGGTGTCATTACAGTGCTTAGACTGTAAATATCAACAATCATTCATGGGGTGGTGTGTGTGTTGGTGTCATTACATTGCTTGGACTGTAAATATCAAGTAATTCAAGGGGTGGTGGGTGTCTGTGTGTCATTAGTGCTTGGACTGTGAATATCAACAGTCATTCATAGGGTGGTGGGTGGCATTACAGTGCTTAGACTCTAATATCAACAGTCATTAATGGGGTGATGGGTGTGTGGGTGTCATTACAGTACATGGACTGTAGATATCAACAGTTATTTATGGGGATGTGGGTGTTTGGGTGTCTATGCAGTGCTTGGACTGTAAATATCAACAGTTAATCATATGGTGGTGGGTGTGTGGCTGTCATTTCAGTGCTTAGACTGTAAATATCAATAGTCATTCATGGGGTGGTGGGTGTGAGGATGTCATCACAGTGCTTAGACTGTATATATCAACAATCATTCATGGGGTTGTGGGTGTGTGGGTGTCATTATAGTGCTTGGCTGTAAATATCAACAGTCATTCATGAGGTGGTGGGTGTGTGGGTGTCATTACATTGCTTGGACTGTAAATATCAAGTCAATCATTGGGTGGTGGGTGTATGGGTGTCATTAGTGCTTGGACTGTGAATATCAACTGTCATTCATGGCGTGGTGGGTGGCATTACAGTGCTTAGACTCTAATATCAACTGTTATTCATAGGGTGATGGGTATGTAGGTGTCATTACAGTGCTTGGACTGTAAATATTAACAGTTATTTATTGGGATGTGGGTGTTTGGGTGTCATTATAGTGTTTGGACTGTAAATATTATCCGTCATTCATGGGGTAGTGGGTGTGTGGATGTCATTACAGTGCTTGGACTAATAATATCAACTGTCATTAATGGGGTGGTGGGTGTGTGGGTTTCATTACAGTTCTTGTACTGTAAATATCAACCATCCTTTATTGGGTGGTTGGTGTGTGTGTGACATTACAGTGCATGGACTGTAAATATTAACAGTCATTCATGGGGTAGTGGGTGTGTGGATGTCATTACAGTGCTCGGACTGAAAATATCAACCGTTATTTATGGGGTGGTGGCTGTGTGGGTGTTATTACAGTGGTTGGACTGTAAATATCAACCGTCATTCATAGGGTGGTGGGTGTGTGAGTGTCATTATAGAGCTTGGACTGTAAATATCAACAGTCATTCATGGAGTGGTGGTTGTGTGAGTGTCATTACAGTGCTTGGACTGTAAATATCAACAGTAATTAATTGGGTGGTGGAGGTGTAAGTGTCATTACATAGCTTGGACTGTAAATATCAACAGTCAATCATGGGGTGGTCGGTGTGTGGATGTCATTACAGTGCTCAGACTGTAAATATCATCAGTAATTCTTGGGGTTGTGGGTGTGTAGGTGTCATTACAGTGCTTGGACTGTAAATATCAACCATAATTTATGGGGTGGTGGGTGTGGGGTGTCATTACAGTTCTTGGACTGTAAATATAAACCATCATTAATTAGGTGGTGGGTTTGTGGGTGTCATTACAGTGCTCAGACTGTAAATATTAACAGTCATTTATGGGGTTGTGGGTTTGTGGGTGTCATTACATTTCTTTGACTGTAAATATCAACTGTCATTCATAGGGTGTTGGGTGTGTGAGTGTCATTATAGAGCTTGGACTGTAAATATCAACAGTCATTAATGGAGTGGTAGTTGTGTGGGTGTCATTACAGGGCTTGGATTGTAAATATCAACAGTCATTAATTGGATGGTGGTTGTGTGTGTGACATTACAGTGCATGGACTGTAAATATTAACAGTCATTCATGGGTTAGTGGGTGTGAGGATGTCATTACAGTGCTCGGACTGAAAATATCAACCGTTATTTATGGGGTGGTGGGTGTGTGGGTGTTATTACAGTGGTTGGACTGTAAATATCAACCGTCATTCATAGGGTGGTGGGTGTGTGAGTGTCATTATAGACCTTGGATTGTAAATATCAACAGTCATTCATGTAGTGGTGGTTGTGTGTGTGTCATTACAGTGCTTGGACTGTAAATATCAACAGTCATTAATTGGGTGGTGGAGGTGTAAGTGTCATTACAGAGCTTGGACTGTAAATATCAACAGTCAATCATGGGGTGGTCGGTGTGTGGGTGTCATTACAGTCCTCAGACTGTAAATATCATCAGAAATTCATGGGGTTGTGGGTGTGTAGGTGTCATTACAGTGCTTGGACTGTAAATATCAACTATAATTCACTGGGTGGTGGGTGTGGGGTGTCATTACAGTTCTTGGACTGTAAATATAAACCATCATTAATTAGGTGGTGGGTGTGTGGATGTCATTACAGTGCTTGGGCTATAAATATCAACTGTCATTTATGGGGTTGTTGGTGTGTGGGTGTCATTACAGTTCTTGGACTGTATATATCAACAGTCATACATAAGTTGGTGGGTGTGAGAGTGTCATTACAGAGCTTGGACTGTAAATATCATCAGTAATTCATGGGGTTGTAGGTGTGTAGGCATCATTACATTGCTTGGACTATCAATATCAAAAGTCATTCTTGGGGTGGTGGGTGTGTGGGTGTCATTACAGTGCTTAGACTGTAAATATTAACAGTCATTTATGGGGTGGTGGGTGTGTGGCTGTCATTATAGTGCTTGGACGGTAAATATCAACAGTCAATCATGGAGTGGTGGGTAGGTGGGTGTCATTACAGTGCTTGGACTGTAAATATCAACCGTCATTCATGGGGTGGTGGTTGTGTGGTTGTCATTACAGATTTTTTGATTGTATATATCAACAGTCATTTATAAGGTGCTGGGTGTCATTAGAGTGCTTGGACTGTAAATATTAACAGTCATTCATGGAGTGGTGGGTGTGTTGGTGTCATTACAGTGCTTGGAGTGTAAATATCAACCATAATTCATGGGGTGGTGGGTGTGGGGTGTCATTACAGTTCTTGGACTGTAAATATAAACCATCATTCATTAGGTGGTTCGTTTGTGGGTGTCATTACAGTGCACAGACTGTAAATATTAAGAGTCATTCATGGGGTTGTGGGTGTGTGGGTGTCATTACAGTTTTTTTACTGTAAATATCAACTGTCATTCATAGGGTGGTGGGTGTGTGAGTGTCATTACAAAGCTTGGACTGTAAATATCAACAGTCATTCATGACATTGTATGTGTGTAGGTGTCATTACAGTGCTTGGACTGTAAATATCAAAAGTCATTCTTTGGTGGTGGGTGTGTGGATGCAATTACAGTGCTTAAACTTTAAGTCTCAACAGTCATTTATGGAGTGGTGGGTGTGTGGCTGTCATTATAATGCTTGGACTGTAAATATCAACAGTCAATCATGGGGTGGTGGGTATGTGGGTGTCATTACAGTGCTTGGACTGTAAATATCAACAGTCATTCATTGGGTGGTGGGTGTGTGGGTGTCATTACAGTGTTTTGATTGTAAATATCAACAGTCATTAATAAGGTGGTGGGTGTCATTAGAATGCTTGGACTGTTAATATCAACAGTAATTCATGGAGTGGTGGGTGTGTTAGTGTCATTACAGTGCTTGGACTATAAATATCAACCATAATCATGGTGTGGTGGGTGTGGGGCGTCATTACAGTGCTTTGACTGTAAATATCAACAGTCATTCATGGGGTAGTGGGGGTGAGGGTGTCATTACAGTGCTTAGACTGTAAATATCAACAATCATTTATGGGGTGGTGGGTGTGTGGGTGTCATTACATTGCTTGGACTGGAAATATCAAGTCATTCAAGGGGTGGTGGGTGTCTGTGTGTCATTAGTGCTTTGACTGTGAATATCAACTGTCATTCATAGGGTGGTGGGTGGCATTACAGTGCTTAGACTCTAATATCAACAGTCATTAATGGGGTGATGGGTGTTTGGGTGTCATTACAGTTCTTGGACTGTAGATATCAACAGTTATTTATGGGGATGTGGGTGTTTGGGTGTCTATGCAGTGCTTGGACTGTAAATATCAACAGTTAATCATATGGTGGTGGGTGTGTGGCTGTCATTTCAGTGCTTAGACTGTAAATATCAATAGTCATTCATGGGGTGGTGGGTGTGAGGATGTCATCACAGTGCTTAGACTGTATATATCAACAATCATTCATGGGGTTGTGGGTGTGTGGGTGTCATTATAGTGCTTGGCTGTAAATATCAACAGTCATTCATGAGGTGGTGGGTGTGTGGGTGTCATTACATTGCTTGGACTGTAAATATCAAGTCATTCATTGTGTGGTGGGTGTATGGGTGTCATTAGTGCTTGGACTGTTAATATCAACTGTCATTCATGGCGTGGTGGGTGGCATTACAGTGCTTAGACTCTAATATCAACTGTTATTCATAGGGTGATGGGTATGTAGGTGTCATTACAGTGCTTGGACTGTAAATATTAAGTTATTCATGGGGATGTGGGTGTTTGGGTGTCATTATAGTGTTTGGACTGTAAATATTATCCGTCATTCATGGGGTAGTGGGTGTGTGGATGTCATTACAGTGCTTGGACTAATAATATCAACTGTCATTAATGGGGTGGTGGGTGTGTGGGTTTCATTACAGTTCTTGTACTGTAAATATCAACCATCCTTTATTGGGTGGTTGGTGTGTGTGTGACATTACAGTGCATGGACTGTAAATATTAAGAGTCATTCATGGGGTAGTGGGTGTGTGGATGTCATTACAGTGCTCGGACTGAAAATATCAACCGTTATTTATGGGGTGGTGGGTGTGTGGGTGTTATTACAGTGGTTGGACTGTAAATATCAACCGTCATTCAAAGGGTGGTGGGTGTGTGAGAGTCATTATAGAGCTTGGACTGTAAATATCAACAGTCATTCATGGAGTGGTGGTTGTGTGGGTGTCATTACAGTGCTTGGACTGTAAATATCAACAGTCATTAATTGGGTGTTGGAGGTGTAAGTGTCATTACAGAGCTTGGACTGTAAATATCAACAGTCAATCATGGGGTGGTCGGTGAGTGGGTGTCATTACAGTGCTCAGACTGTAAATATCATCAGAAATTCATGGGGTTGTGGGTGTGTAGGTGTCATTACAGTGCTTGGACTGTAAATATCAACCATAATTTATGGGGTGGTGGGTGTGGGGTGTCATTACAGTTCTTGGACTGTAAATATAAACCATCATTAATTAGGTGGTGGGTTTGTGGGTGTCATTACAGTGCTCAAACTGTAAATATTAACAGTCATTCATGGGGTTGTGGGTTTGTGGGTGTCATTACAGTTCTTTGACTGTAAATATCAACTGTCATTCATAGGGTGTTGGGTGTGTGAGTGTCATTATAGAGCTTGGACTGTAAATATCAACAGTCATTCATGGAGTGGTAGTTGTGTTGGTGTCATTACAGGGCTTGGATTGTAAATATCAACAGTCATTAATTGGGTGGTGGGTGTGTGTGTGACATTACAGTGCATGGACTGTAAATATTAACAGTCATTCATGGGTTAGTGGGTGTGAGGATGTCATTACAGTGCTCGGACTGAAAATATCAACCGTTATTTATGGGGTGGTGGGTGTGTGGGTGTTATTACTGTGGTTGGACTGTAAATATCAACCGTCATTCATAGGGTGGAGGGTGTGTGGCTGTCATTATAGTGCTTGGACTGTAAATCTCATCAGTAATTCATGGGGTTTTGGGTGTGTAGGTGTCATTAGAGTGCTTGGACTGTAAATATCAAAAGTCATTCTTGGGGTGGTGGTTGTGTGGGTGTCATTAGAGTGCTTAGACTGTAAATATCAACAGTCATTAATGGAGTGGTAGTTGTGTGGCTGTCATTACAGTGCTTGGACTGTAAATATCAACAGTCATTAATTGGGTGGTGGGTGTGTGTGACATTACATTGCATGGACTGTAAATATTAACAGTCATTCATGGGGTAGTGGGTGTGTGGATGTCATTACAGTGCTCGGACTGAAAATATCAACCGTGATTTATGGGGTGGTGGGTGTGTGGGTGTTATTACAGTGGTTGGACTGTAAATATCAATCGTCATTCATAGGGTGGTGGGTGTGTGAGTGTCATTATAGACCTTGGATTGTAAATATCAACAGTCATTCATGGAGTGGTGGTTGTGTGGGTGTCATTACAGTGCTTGGACTGTAAATATCAACAGTCATTAATTGGGTGGTGGAGGTGTAAGTGTCATTACAGAGCTTGGACTGTAAATATCAACAGTCAATCATGGGGTGGTCGGTGAGTGGGTGTCATTACAGTGCTCAGACTGTAAATATCATCAGAAATTCATGGGGTTGTGGGTGTGTAGGTGTCATTACAGTGCTTGGACTGTAAATATCAACAGTCATTTATGGGGTGTTGGGTGTGTGGCCGTCATTATAGTGCTTGGACTGTAAATATCAACAGTCAATCATAGAGTGGTGGGTATGTGGGTGTCATTACATTGCTTGGACTGTAAATATCAACCGTCATTCATGGGGTGGTGGTTGTGTGGTTGTCATTACAGTGTTTTGATTGTAAATATAAACAGTCATTTATAAGGTGCTGGGTGTCATTAGAGTGCTTGGACTGTAAATATCAACAGTCATTCATGGAGTGGTGGGTGTGTTGGTGTCATTACAGTGCTTGGACTGTAAATATCAACCATAATTCATGGGGTGGTGGGTGTGTGGTGTTATTACAGTTCTTGGACTGTAAATATAAACCATCATTCATTAGGTGGTGGGCTTGTGGGTGTCATTACCGTGCTCAGACTGCAAATATTTACCATCATTCATGGGGTTGTGGGTGTGTGGGTGTCATTACAGTTCTTTGACTGTAAATATCAACTGTCATTCATAGGGTGGTGAGTGTGTGAGTGTCATTACAAAGCTTGGACTGTAAATATCAACAGTCATTCATGACGTTGTATGTGTGTAGGTGTCATTACAGTGCTTGGACTGTAAATACCAAAAGTCATTCTTTGGTGGTGGGTGTGTGGGTGTCATTACAGTGCTTAAACTTTAAGTCTCAAAAGTCATTTATGGAGTGGTGGGTGTGTGGCTGTCATTATAGTGCTTGGACTGTAAATATCAACAGTCAATCATTGGGTGGTGGGTATGTGGGTGTCATTACAGTGCTTGGACTGTAAATATCAACAGTCATTCATTGGGTGGTGGGTGTGTGGGTGTCATTAAAGTGTTTTGATTGTAAATATCAACAGTCATTAATAAGGTGGTGGGTGTCATTAGAATGCTTGGACTGTTAATATCAACAGTAATTCATGGAGTGGTGGGTGTGTTAGTGTCATTACAGTGCTTGGACTATAAATATCAACCATAATCATGGTGTGGTGGGTGTGGGGCGTCATTACAGTGCTTTGACTGTAAATATCAACAGTCATTCATGGGGTAGTGGGGGTGAGGGTGTCATTACAGTGCTTAGACTGTAAATATCAACAATCATTCATGGGGTGGTGTGTGTGTTGGTGTCATTACATTGCTTGGACTGTAAATATCAAGTAATTCAAGGGGTGGTGGGTGTCTGTGTGTCATTAGTGCTTGGACTGTGAATATCAACAGTCATTCATAGGGTGGTGGGTGGCATTACAGTGCTTAGACTCTAATATCAACAGTCATTAATGGGGTGATGGGTGTGTGGGTGTCATTACAGTACATGGACTGTAGATATCAACAGTTATTTATGGGGATGTGGGTGTTTGGGTGTCTATGCAGTGCTTGGACTGTAAATATCAACAGTTAATCATATGGTGGTGGGTGTGTGGCTGTCATTTCAGTGCTTAGACTGTAAATATCAATAGTCATTCATGGGGTGGTGGGTGTGAGGATGTCATCACAGTGCTTAGACTGTATATATCAACAATCATTCATGGGGTTGTGGGTGTGTGGGTGTCATTATAGTGCTTGGCTGTAAATATCAACAGTCATTCATGAGGTGGTGGGTGTGTGGGTGTCATTACATTGCTTGGACTGTAAATATCAAGTCAATCATTGGGTGGTGGGTGTATGGGTGTCATTAGTGCTTGGACTGTGAATATCAACTGTCATTCATGGCGTGGTGGGTGGCATTACAGTGCTTAGACTCTAATATCAACTGTTATTCATAGGGTGATGGGTATGTAGGTGTCATTACAGTGCTTGGACTGTAAATATTAACAGTTATTTATTGGGATGTGGGTGTTTGGGTGTCATTATAGTGTTTGGACTGTAAATATTATCCGTCATTCATGGGGTAGTGGGTGTGTGGATGTCATTACAGTGCTTGGACTAATAATATCAACTGTCATTAATGGGGTGGTGGGTGTGTGGGTTTCATTACAGTTCTTGTACTGTAAATATCAACCATCCTTTATTGGGTGGTTGGTGTGTGTGTGACATTACAGTGCATGGACTGTAAATATTAACAGTCATTCATGGGGTAGTGGGTGTGTGGATGTCATTACAGTGCTCGGACTGAAAATATCAACCGTTATTTATGGGGTGGTGGCTGTGTGGGTGTTATTACAGTGGTTGGACTGTAAATATCAACCGTCATTCATAGGGTGGTGGGTGTGTGAGTGTCATTATAGAGCTTGGACTGTAAATATCAACAGTCATTCATGGAGTGGTGGTTGTGTGAGTGTCATTACAGTGCTTGGACTGTAAATATCAACAGTAATTAATTGGGTGGTGGAGGTGTAAGTGTCATTACATAGCTTGGACTGTAAATATCAACAGTCAATCATGGGGTGGTCGGTGTGTGGATGTCATTACAGTGCTCAGACTGTAAATATCATCAGTAATTCTTGGGGTTGTGGGTGTGTAGGTGTCATTACAGTGCTTGGACTGTAAATATCAACCATAATTTATGGGGTGGTGGGTGTGGGGTGTCATTACAGTTCTTGGACTGTAAATATAAACCATCATTAATTAGGTGGTGGGTTTGTGGGTGTCATTACAGTGCTCAGACTGTAAATATTAACAGTCATTTATGGGGTTGTGGGTTTGTGGGTGTCATTACATTTCTTTGACTGTAAATATCAACTGTCATTCATAGGGTGTTGGGTGTGTGAGTGTCATTATAGAGCTTGGACTGTAAATATCAACAGTCATTAATGGAGTGGTAGTTGTGTGGGTGTCATTACAGGGCTTGGATTGTAAATATCAACAGTCATTAATTGGATGGTGGGTGTGTGTGTGACATTACAGTGCATGGACTGTAAATATTAACAGTCATTCATGGGTTAGTGGGTGTGAGGATGTCATTACAGTGCTCGGACTGAAAATATCAACCGTTATTTATGGGGTGGTGGGTGTGTGGGTGTTATTACAGTGGTTGGACTGTAAATATCAACCGTCATTCATAGGGTGGTGGGTGTGTGAGTGTCATTATAGACCTTGGATTGTAAATATCAACAGTCATTCATGTAGTGGTGGTTGTGTGTGTGTCATTACAGTGCTTGGACTGTAAATATCAACAGTCATTAATTGGGTGGTGGAGGTGTAAGTGTCATTACAGAGCTTGGTCTGTAAATATCAACAGTCAATCATGGGGTGGTCGGTGTGTGGGTGTCATTACAGTCCTCAGACTGTAAATATCATCAGAAATTCATGGGGTTGTGGGTGTGTAGGTGTCATTACAGTGCTTGGACTGTAAATATCAACTATAATTCACTGGGTGGTGGGTGTGGGGTGTCATTACAGTTCTTGGACTGTAAATATAAACCATCATTAATTAGGTGGTGGGTGTGTGGATGTCATTACAGTGCTTGGGCTATAAATATCAACTGTCATTTATGGGGTTGTTGGTGTGTGGGTGTCATTACAGTTCTTGGACTGTATATATCAACAGTCATACATAAGTTGGTGGGTGTGAGAGTGTCATTACAGAGCTTGGACTGTAAATATCATCAGTAATTCATGGGGTTGTAGGTGTGTAGGCATCATTACATTGCTTGGACTATCAATATCAAAAGTCATTCTTGGGGTGGTGGGTGTGTGGGTGTCATTACAGTGCTTAGACTGTAAATATTAACAGTCATTTATGGGGTGGTGGGTGTGTGGCTGTCATTATAGTGCTTGGACGGTAAATATCAATAGTCAATCATGGAGTGGTGGGTAGGTGGGTGTCATTACAGTGCTTGGACTGTAAATATCAACCGTCATATATGGGGTGGTGGTTGTGTGGTTGTCATTACAGATTTTTTGATTGTATATATCAACAGTCATTTATAAGGTGCTGGGTGTCATTAGAGTGCTTGGACTGTAAATATTAACAGTCATTCATGGAGTGGTGGGTGTGTTGGTGTCATTACAGTGCTTGGAGTGTAAATATCAACCATAATTCATGGGGTGGTGGGTGTGGGGTGTCATTACAGTTCTTGGACTGTAAATATAAACCATCATTCATTAGGTGGTTGGTTTGTGGGTGTCATTACAGTGCACAGACTGTAAATATTAAGAGTCATTCATGGGGTTGTGGGTGTGTGGGTGTCATTACAGTTTTTTTACTGTAAATATCAACTGTCATTCATAGGGTGGTGGGTGTGTGAGTGTCATTACAAAGCTTGGACTGTAAATATCAACAGTCATTCATGACATTGTATGTGTGTAGGTGTCATTACAGTGCTTGGACTGTAAATATCAAAAGTCATTCTTTGGTGGTGGGTGTGTGGATGCAATTACAGTGCTTAAACTTTAAGTCTCAACAGTCATTTATGGAGTGGTGGGTGTGTGGCTGTCATTATAATGCTTGGACTGTAAATATCAACAGTCAATCATGGGGTGGTGGGTATGTGGGTGTCATTACAGTGCTTGGACTGTAAATATCAACAGTCATTCATTGGGTGGTGGGTGTGTGGGTGTCATTACAGTGTTTTGATTGTAAATATCAACAGTCATTAATAAGGTGGTGGGTGTCATTAGAATGCTTGGAGTGTAAATATCAACAGTCATTCATGGAGTGGTGGGTGTGTTGGTGTCATTACAGTGCTTGGACTATAAATATCAAACATAATCATGGGGAGGTGGGTGTGGGGCGTCATTACAGTGCTTTGACTGTAAATATAAACAGTCATTCATGGGGTGGTGGGGGTGAGGGTGTCATTACAGTGCTTAGACTTTAAATATCAACAATCATTCATTAGGTGGTGGGTGTTTGGGTGTCATTATAGTGCTTGGACAGTAAATATCAACAGTCATTAATGGGGTGGTGGGTGTGTGGGTGTCATTACATTGCTTGGACTGTAAATATCTAGTCATTCAAGAGGTGGTTGGTGTCTGTGTGTCTTTAGTGCTTGGACTGTGAATATCAACAGTCATTCATGGGGTGGTGGGTGGCATTACAGTGCTTAGACTCTAATATCAACAGTCATTCATGGGGTGATGGGTGTGTGGGTGTCATTACAGTTCTTGGACTGTAGATATCAACAGTTATTCATTAGAATGTTGGTGTTTGGGTCTCTATGCAGTGCTTGGACTGTAAATATCAACAGTTAATCATATGGTGGTGGGTGTGTGGGTGTCATTAGACTGCTTGGAGTTAAATATTAACAGTCATTTATGGTGTAGTGGGTGTGTGGATGTCATTACAGTGCTTAGACTGAAAATATCAACAGTCATTCATGGGGTGGTGGGTGTGTAATTGTCATTACAGTGCTTGGACTATAAATATCAACCGTCATTCTTGGAGTGGTGGGTGTGTGGGTGTCATTACAGTTCTTTGACTGTAAATATCAACTGTCATTCATAGGGTGGTGGGTGTGTGAGTGTCATTACAAAGCTTGGACTGTAAATATCAACAGTCATTCATGGGGTTGTATGTGTGTAGGTGTCATTACAGTGCTTGGACTGTAAATATCAAAAGTCATTCTTGGGGTGGTGGGTGTGTGGGTGTCATTACAGTGCTCAGACTGTAAGTATCAACAGTCATTTATGGGGTGGTGGGTGTGTGGGTGTCATTACAGTGCTTTGACTGTAAATATCAACAGTCATTTATTGGGTGGTGGGTGTGTGGATGTCATTACAGGGCTTAGACTCAAAATATCAACAGTCATTTATGGGTTGGTGGATGTGTAGGTGTCATTACAGTGCTTGCAATATAAATATCAATTGTCATTTATGGGGTTGTGGGTGTCATTGCAGTTCTTGGACTGTAAATATCAACAGTCATACATAGGGTGGTGGGTGTGTGAGTGTCATTACAGAGCTTGGACTGTAAATATCATCAGTAATTCATGGGGTTTTGGGTGTGTAGGTGTCATTACAGTGCTTGGACTGTAAATATCAAAAGTCATTCTTGGGGTGGTGGTTGTGTGGGTGTCATTAGAGTGCCTAGACTGTAAATATCAACAGTCATTTATGGGGTGGTGGGTGTGTGGCTGTCATTATGGTGCTTGGACGGTAAATATCAACAGTCAATCATGGAGTGATGGGTAGGTGGGTGTCATTACAGTGCTTGGACTGTAAATATCAACCGTCATTCATGGGGTGGTGGTTGTGTGGTTGTCATTACAGGTTTTTTGATTGTATATATCAACAGTCATTTATAAGGTGCTGGGTGTCATTAGAGTGCTTGGACTGTAAATATTAATAGTCATTCATGGAGTGGTGGGTGTGTTGGTGTCATTACAGTGCTTGGAGTGTAAATATCAACCATAATTCATGGGGTGGTGGGTGTGGGGCGTCATTACAGTGCTTTGACTGTAAATATAAACAGTCATTCATGGGGTGGTGGGGGTGAGGGTGTCATTACAGTGCTTAGACTTTAAATATCAACAATCATTCATTAGGTGGTGGGTGTTTGGGTGTCATTATAGTGCTTGGACAGTAAATATCAACAGTCATTAATGGGGTGGTGGGTGTGTGGGTGTCATTACATTGCTTGGACTGTAAATATCTAGTCATTCAAGAGGTGGTTGGTGTCTGTGTGTCTTTAGTGCTTGGACTGTGAATATCAACAGTCATTCATGGGGTGGTGGGTGGCATTACAGTGCTTAGACTCTAATATCAACAGTCATTCATGGGGTGATGGGTGTGTGGGTGTCATTACAGTTCTTGGACTGTAGATATCAACAGTTATTCATTAGAATGTTGGTGTTTGGGTCTCTATGCAGTGCTTGGACTGTAAATATCAACAGTTAATCATATGGTGGTGGGTGTGTGGGTGTCATTAGACTGCTTGGAGTTAAATATTAACAGTCATTTATGGTGTAGTGGGTGTGTGGATGTCATTACAGTGCTTAGACTGAAAATATCAACAGTCATTCATGGGGTGGTGGGTGTGTAATTGTCATTACAGTGCTTGGACTATAAATATCAACCGTCATTCTTGGAGTGGTGGGTGTGTGGGTGTCATTACAGTTCTTTGACTGTAAATATCAACTGTCATTCATAGGGTGGTGGGTGTGTGAGTGTCATTACAAAGCTTGGACTGTAAATATCAACAGTCATTCATGGGGTTGT
Source organism: Petrolisthes cinctipes (assembly GCA_033782935.1). Classification (NCBI taxonomy): domain Eukaryota; kingdom Metazoa; phylum Arthropoda; class Malacostraca; order Decapoda; family Porcellanidae; genus Petrolisthes; species Petrolisthes cinctipes. Next base: position 3,675,665 of record JAWQEG010000115.1, read on the forward strand.
ATGTGTGTAGGTGTCATTACAGTGCTTGGACTGTAAATATCAAAAGTCATTCTTGGGGTGGTGGGTGTGTGGGTGTCATTACAGTGCTCAGACTGTAAGTATCAACAGTCATTTATGGGGTGGTGTGTGTGTGGGTGTCATTACAGTGCTTTGACTGTAAATATCAACAGTCATTTATTGGGTGGTGGGTGTGTGGATGTCATTACAGGGCTTAGACTCAAAATATCAACAGTCATTTATGGGTTGGTGGATGTGTAGGTGTCATTACAGTGCTTGCAATATAAATATCAACTGTCATTTATGGGGTTGTGGGTGTCATTGCAGTTCTTGGACTGTAAATATCAACAGTCATACATAGGGTGGTGGGTGTGTGAGTGTCATTACAGAGCTTGGACTGTAAATATCATCAGTAATTCATGGGGTTTTGGGTGTGTAGGTGTCATTACAGTGCTTGGACTGTAAATATCAAAAGTCATTCTTGGGGTGGTGGTTGTGTGGGTGTCATTAGAGTGCCTAGACTGTAAATATCAACAGTCATTTATGGGGTGGTGGGTGTGTGGCTGTCATTATAGTGCTTGGACGGTAAATATCAACAGTCAATCATGGAGTGATGGGTAGGTGGGTGTCATTACAGTGCTTGGACTGTAAATATCAACCGTCATTCATGGGGTGGTGGTTGTGTGGTTGTCATTACAGGTTTTTTGATTGTATATATCAACAGTCATTTATAAGGTGCTGGGTGTCATTAGAGTGCTTGGACTGTAAATATTAATAGTCATTCATGGAGTGGTGGGTGTGTTGGTGTCATTACAGTGCTTGGAGTGTAAATATCAACCATAATTCATGGGGTGGTGGGTGTGGGGTGTCATTACAGTTCTTGGACTGTAAATATAAACCATCATTCATTAGGTGGTTGGTTTGTGGGTGTCATTACAGTGCACAGACTGTAAATATTAAGAGTCATTCATGGGGTTGTGGGTGTGTGGGTGTCATTACAGTTTTTTGACTGTAAATATCAACTGTCATTCATAGGGTGGTGGGTGTGTGAGTGTCATTACAAAGCTTGGACTGTAAATATCAACAGTCATTCATGACATTGTATGTGTGTAGGTGTCATTACAGTGCTTGGACTGTAAATATCAAAAGTCATTCATTGGTGGTGGGTGTGTGGGTGTCATTACAGTGCTTAGACTTTAAGTCTCAACAGTCATTTATGGAGTGGTGGGTGTGTGGCTGTCATTATAGTGCTTGGACTGTAAATATCAACAGTCAATCATGGGGTGGTGGGTATGTGGGTGTCATTACAGTGCTTGGACTGTAAATATCAACAGTCATTCATTGGGTGGTGGGTGTGTGGGTGTCATTACAGTGTTTTGATTGTAAATATCAACAGTCATTAATAAGGTGGTGGGTGTCATTAGAATGCTTGGAGTGTAAATATCAACAGTCATTCATGGAGTGGTGGGTGTGTTGGTGTCATTACAGTGCTTGGACTATAAATATCAAACATAATCATGGGGTGGTGGGTGTGGGGCGTCATTACAGTGCTTTGACTGTAAATATAAACAGTCATTCATGGGGTGGTGGGGGTGAGGGTGTCATTACAGTGCTTAGACTTTAAATATCAACAATCATTCATTAGGTGGTGGGTGTTTGGGTGTCATTATAGTGCTTGGACAGTAAATATCAACAGTCATTAATGGGGTGGTGGGTGTGTGGGTGTCATTACATTGCTTGGACTGTAAATATCTAGTCATTCAAGAGGTGGTTGGTGTCTGTGTGTCTTTAGTGCTTGGACTGTGAATATCAACAGTCATTCATGGGGTGGTGGGTGGCATTACAGTGCTTAGACTCTAATATCAACAGTCATTCATGGGGTGATGGGTGTGTGGGTGTCATTACAGTTCTTGGACTGTAGATATCAACAGTTATTCATTAGGATGTTGGTGTTTGGGTGTCTATGCAGTGCTTGGACTGTAAATATCAACAGTTAATCATATGGTGGTGGGTGTGTGGGTGTCATTAGACTGCTTGGAGTTAAATATTAACAGTCATTTATGGTGTAGTGGGGGTGTGGATGTCATTACAGTGCTTAGACTGAAAATATCAACAGTCATTCATGGGGTGGTGGGTGTGTAATTGTCATTACAGTGCTTGGACTATAAATATCAACCGTCATTCTTGGAGTGGTGGGTGTGTGGGTGTCATTACAGTTCTTTGACTGTAAATATCAACTGTCATTCATAGGGTGGTGGGTGTGTGAGTGTCATTACAAAGCTTGGACTGTAAATATCAACAGTCATTCATGGGGTTGTATGTGTGTAGGTGTCATTACAGTGCTTGGACTGTAAATATCAAAAGTCATTCTTGGGGTGGTGGGTGTGTGGGTGTCATTACAGTGCTCAGACTGTAAGTATCAACAGTCATTTATGGGGTGGCGGGTGTGTGGGTGTCATTACAGTGCTTTGACTGTAAATATCAACAGTCATTTATTGGGTGGTGGGTGTGTGGATGTCATTACAGGGCTTAGACTCAAAATATCAACAGTCATTTATGGGGTGGTGGATGTGTGGGTGTCATTACAGTGCTTGCAATATAAATATCAACTGTCATTTATGGGGTTGTGGGTGTCATTGCAGTTCTTGGACTATAAATATCAACTGTCATTTATGGGGTTGTGGGTGTGTGGGTTTCATTACAGTTCTTGGGCTGTATATATCAACAGTCATACATAGGGTGGAGGGTGTGTGAGTGTCAATACAGAGCTTGGACACTAAATATCATCAGTAATTCATGGGGTTGTGGGTGTGTAGGTGTCATTACAGTGCTTGGACTGTAAATATCAAAAGTCATTCTTGGGGTGGTGGGTGTGTGGGTGTCATTACAGTGCTTAGACTGTAAATATCAACAGTCATTTATGGGGTGGTGGGTGTGTGGCCGTCATTATAGTGCTTGGACTGTAAATATCAACAGTCAATCATGGAGTGGTACGTATGTGGGTGTCATTACAGTGCTTGGACTGTAAATATCAACTGTCATTCATGGGGTGGTGGTTGTGTGGTTGTCATTACAGTGTTTTGATTGTAAATATAAACAGTCATTTATAAGGTGGTGGGTGTCATTAGAGTGCTGGAACTGTAAATATCAACAGTCATTCATGGAGTGGTGGGTGTGTTAGTGTCATTACAGTGCTTGGACTATAAATATCAACCATAATCATGGGGTGGTGGGTGTGGGGCGTCATTACAGTGCTTTGACTGTAAATATCAACAGTCATTAATGGGGTGGTGGGTGTGTGGGTATTATTACATTGCTTGGACTGTAAATATCAAGTCATTCAAGGGGTGGTGGGTGTCTGTGTGTCATTAGTGCTTGGACTGTGAATATCAACAGTTATTCATAGGGTGGTGGGTGGCATTACAGTGCTTAGACTCTAATATCAACAGTCATTAATGGGGTGATGGGTGTGTGGGTGTCATTACAGTTCTTGGACTGTAGATATCAACAGTTATTCATGGGGATGTGGGTGTTTGGGTGTCTATGCAGTGCTTGGACTGTAAATATCAACAGTTAATCATATGGTGGTGGGTGTGTGGCTGTCATTATAGTGCTTGGAGTGTAAATATTAACAGTCATTTATGGTGTAGTGGGTGTGTGGATGTCATTACAGTGCTTAGACTGAAAATATCAACAGTCATTCATGGGGTGGTGGGTGTGTGATTGTCATTACAGTGATTGGACTATAAATATCAACCGTCATTTTTGGGGGGGTGGGTGTGTGGGTGTCATTACAGTTCTTTGACTGTAAATATCAACTGTCATTCATAGGGTGTTGGGTGTGTGAGTGTCATTACAAAGCTTGGACTGTAAATATCAACAGTCATTCATGGGGTTGTATGTGTGTAGGTGTCATTACAGTGCTTGGACTGTAAATGTCAACAGTCATTCATGGGGTGGTGCATGTGTTGGTGTCATGACAGTGATTAGACTGTAAATATCAACAGTCATTCATGGGGTGGTGAGTGTGTGGGTGTCATTACAGTTCTTGGGCTGTATATATCAACAGTCATACATAGGGTGGAGGGTGTGTGAGTGTCAATACAGAGCTGGGACTCTAAATATCATCAGTTATTCATGGGGTTGTGGTTGTGTAGGTGTCATTACAGTGCTTGGACTGTAAATATCAAAAGTCATTCTTGGGGTGGTGGGTGTGTGGGTGTCATTACAGTGCTTAGACTGTAAATATCAACAGTCATTTATGGGGTGGTGGGTGTGTGGCCGTCATTATAATGCTTGGACTGTAAATATCAACAGTCAATCATGTAGTGGTACGTATGTGGGTGTCATTACAGTGCTTGGACTGTAAATATCAACTGTCATTCATGGGGTGGTAGTTGTTTTGGTTGTCATTACAGTGTTTTGATTGTAAATATAAACAGTCATTTATAAGGTGGTGGGTGTCATTAGAGTGCTGGAACTGTAAATATCAACAGTCATTCATGGAGTGGTGGGTGTGTTGGTGTCATTACAGTGCTTGGACTGTAAATATCAACCATAATTCATGTGGTGGTGGGTGTGGGGTGTCATTACAGTTCTTGGACTCTAAATATAAACCATCATTCATTAGGTAGTGGGATTGTGGGTGTCATTACCGTGCTCAGACTGCAAATATTAACAGTCATTCATGGGGTTGTGGGTGTGTGGGTGTCATTACAGTTCTTTGACTGTAAATATCAACTGTCATTCATAGGGTGTTGGGTGTGTGAGTGTCATTACAAAGCTTGGACTGTAAATATCAACAGTCATTCATGACGTTGTATGTGTGTAGGTGTCATTACAGTGCTTGGACTGTAAATATCAAAAGTCATTCTTTGGTGGTGGGTGTGTGGGTGTCATTACAGTGCTTAAACTTTAAGTCTCAACAGTCATTTATGGAGTGGTGGGTGTGTGGCTGTCATTATAGTGCTTGGACTGTAAATATCAACAGTCAATCATGGGGTGGTGGGTATGTGGGTGTCATTACAGTGCTTGGACTGTAAATATCAACAGTCATTCATTGGGTGGTGGGTGTGTGGGTGTCATTACAGTGTTTTGATTGTAAATATCAACAGTCATTAATAAGGTGGTGGGTGTCATTAAAATGCTTGGACTGTAAATATCAACAGTCATTCATGGAGTGGTGGGTGTGTTAGTGTCATTACAGTGCTTGGACTATAAATATCAACCATAATCATGGGGTGGTGGGTGTGGGGCGTCATTACAGTGCTTTGACTGTAAATATCAACAGTCATTCATGGGGTGGTGGGGATGAGGGTGTTATTACAGTGCTTAGACTGTAAATATCAACAATCATTCATGGGGTGGTGGGTGTGTGGGTGTCATGATAGTGCTTGGACTGTAAATATCAACAGTCATTAATGGGGTGGTGGGTGTGTGGGTGTTATTACATTGCTTGGACTGTAAATATCAAGTCATTCAAGGGGTGGTGGGTGTCTGTTTGTCATTAGTGCTTGGACTGTGAATATCAACAGTCATTCATAGGGTGGTGGGTGCCATTACAGTGCTTAGACTCTAATATCAACAGTCATTAATGGGGTGATGGGTGTGTGGGTGTCATTACAGTTCTTGGACTGTAGATATCAACAGTTATTCATGGGGATGTGGGTGTTTGGGTGTCTATGCAGTGCTTGGACTGTAAATATCAACAGTTAATCATATGGTGGTGGGTGTGTGGCTGTCATTAGACTGCTTGAAGTGTAAATATTAACAGTCATTTATGGTGTAGTGGGTGTCTGGATGTCATTACAGCGCTTAGACTGAAAATATCAACAGTCATTCATGGGGTGGTGGGTGTGTGATTGTCATTAAGGTGATTGGACTATAAATATCAACCGTCATTTTTGGGGTGGTGGGTGTGTGGGTGTCATTACAGTTCTTTGACTGTAAATATCAACTGTCATTCATAGGGTGTTGGGTGTGTGAGTGTCATTACAAAGCTTGGACTGTAAATATCAACAGTCATTCATGGGGTTGTATGTGTGTAGGTGTCATTACAGTGCTTGGACTGTAAATGTCAACAGTCATTCATTCGGTGGTGCATGTGTTGGTGTCATGACAGTGCTTAGACTGTAAATATCAACAGTCATTCATGGGGTGGTGAGTGTGTGGGTGTCATTACAGTTCTTGGACTATAAATATCAACCATCATTCATTAGGTGGTGGGTTTGTGGGTGTCATTACAGTGCTCAGACTGTAAATATCAACAGTCATTAATTGGGTGGTGGAGGTGTAAGTGTCATTACAGTGCTTGGACTGAAAATATCAACAGTCAATCATGGGGTGGTCGGTGTATGGGTGTCATTACAGTGCTTGGACTGTAAATGTCAACAGTCATTCATGGGGTGGTGCATGTGTTGGTGTCATGACAGTGCTTAGACTGTAAATATCAACAGTCATTCATGGGGTGGTTAGTGTGTGGGTGTCATTACAGTTCTTGGACTATAAATATCAACCATCATTCATTAGGTGGTGGGTTTGTGGGTGTCATTACAGTGCTCAGACTGTAAATATTAACAGTCATTATATGGGTGGTGGAGGTGTAAGTGTCATTACAGTGCTTGGACTGTAAATATCAACAGTCAATCATTGGGTGGTTGGTGTGTGGGTGTCATTACAGTGCATGGACTTTAAATGTCAACAGTCATTCATGGGGTGGTGCATGTGTTGGTGTCATGAAAGTGCTTAGACTGTAAATATTAACAATCATTTATGGGGTGGTGAGTGTGTGGGTGTCATTACAGTTCTTGGACCATAAATATCAACAATCATTCATTAGGTGGTGGGTTTGTGGGTGTCATTACAGTGCTTTGACTGGAAATATTAACAGTCATTTATGGGGTGGTGCGTGTGTGGGTGTCATTACAGTGCTTGGACTATAAATATTAACTTTCATTTATGGGGTTGTGGGTGTGTGGGTGTCATTACAGTTCTTGGACTGTAAATATCAACAGTCATACATAGGGTGGTGGAAGTGTTAGTGTCATTACAGAGCTTGGACTGTAAATATCATCAGTAATTCATGGGGTTGTGGGTGTGTAGGTGTCATTACAGTGCTTGGACTGTAAATATCAACCGTCATTTATGGGGTTGTGGGTGTGTGGGTGTCATTACAGTTCTTTGACTGTAAATATCAACTGTCATTCATAGGGTGGTGGGTGTGTGACTGTCATTACAAAGCTTGGACTGTAAATATCAACCGTCATTTATGAGGTTGTATGTGTGTAGGTGTCATTACAGTGGTTGGACTGTAAATATCAAAAGTCATTCTTGGGTTTGTGGGTGTGTGGGTGTCATTACAGTGCTTAGACTGTAAATATCAACAGTCATTTTTGGGGTGATGGGTGTGTGGCTGTCATTATAGTTCTTGGACTGTAAATATCAACAGTCAATCATGGAGTGATGGTTGTGTGGTTGTCATTACAGTGTTTTGATTGTAAATATCAACAGTCATTTATAAGGTGGTGGGTGTCATTAGAGTGCTTGGACTGTAAATATCAACAGTCATTCATGGAGTGGTGGGTGTGTTGGTGTCATTACAGTGCTTGGACTGTAAATATCAACCATAATTTATGGGGTGGTGGGTGTGGGGTGTCATTACAGTTCTTGGACTGTAAATACAAACCATCATTCATTTGGTGGTGGGTATATGGGTGTCATTACAGTGCTCAGACTGAAAATATTAACAGTCATTCATGGGGTTGTGGGTGTGTGGGTGTCATTACAGTTCTTTGACTGTAAATATTAACTGTCATTCATAGGGTGGTGGGTGAGTGAGTGTCATTACAAAGCTTGGACTGTAAATATCAACAGTCATTCATGAGGTTGTATGTGTGTAGGTGTCATTACAGTGCTTGGACTGAAAATATCAAAAGTAATTCTTTGGTGGTGGGTGTGTGGGTGTCATTACAGTGCTTAGACTGTAAGTATCAACAGTCATTTATGGGGTGGTGAGAGTGTTGCTGTCATTATTGTGCTTGGACTGTAAATATCAACAGTCAATCATGGGGTGGTGGGTATGTGGGTGTCATTACAGTGCTTGGACTGTAAATATCAACAGTAATTCATTGGGTGGTGTGTGTGTGGGTGTCATTACAGTGTTTTGATTGTAAATATCAACAGTCATTTATAAGGTGGTGGGTGTCATTAGAATGCTTGGGCTGTAAATATCAACAGTCATTCATGGATTGGTGGGTGTGTTAGTGTCATTACAGTGCTTGGACTATAAATATCAACCATAATCATGGGGTGGTGGGTGTGGGGCATCATTACAGTGCTTTGACTGTAAATATCAACAGTCATTCATGGGGTGGTGGGGGTGAGGGTGTCATTACACTGCTTAGACTGTAAATATCAACAATCATTCATGGGGTGGTGGGTGTGTGGGTGTCATTATAGTGCTTGGACTGTAAATATCAACAGTCATTAATGGGGTGGTGGGTGTGTGGGTGTCATTACATTGCTTGGACTGTAAATATCAAGTCATTCAAGGGGTGGTGGGTGTCTGTGTGTCATTAGTGCTTGGACTGTGAATATCAACAGTCATTCATAGGGTGGTGGGTTGCATTACAGTGCTTAGACTCTAATATCAACAGTCATTAAAGGGGTGATGGGTGTGTGGGTGTCTTTACAGTTCTTGGACTGTAGATATCAACAGTTATTCATGGGGATGTAGGTGTTTGGGTGTCTATGCAGTGCTTGGACTGTAAATATCAACAGTTAATCATATTGTGGTGGGTGTGTGGCTGTCATTAGACTGCTTGGAGTGTAAATATTAACAGTCATTTATGGTGTAGTGGGTGTGTGGATGTCATTACAGTGCTTAGACTGAAAATATCAACAGTCATTCATGGGGTGGTGGGTGTGTGATTGTCATTACAGTGATTGGACTATAAATATCAACCGTCATTTTTGGGGTGGTGGGTGTGTGGGTGTCATTACAGTTCTTTGACTGTAAATATCAACTGTCATTCATAGGGTGTTGGGTGTGTGAGTGTCATTACAAAGCTTGGACTGTAAATATCAACAGTCATTCATGGGGTTGTATGTGTGTAGGTGTCATTACAGTGCTTGGACTGTAAATGTCAACAGTCATTCATGGGGTGGTGCATGTGTTGGTGTCATGACAGTGATTAGACTGTAAATATCAACAGTCATTCATGGGGTGGTGAGTGTGTGGGTGTCATTACAGGTCTTGGGCTGTATATATCAACAGTCATACATAGGGTGGAGGGTGTGTGAGTGTCAATACAGAGCTAGGACTCTAAATATCATCAGTTATTCATGGGGTTGTGGGTGTGTAGGTGTCATTACAGTGCTTGGACTGTAAATATCAAAAGTCATTCTTGGGGTGGTGGGTGTGTGGGTGTCATTACAGTGCTTAGACTGTAAATATCAACAGTCATTTATGGGGTGGTGGGTGTGTGGCCGTCATTATAATGCTTGGACTGTAAATATCAACAGTCAATCATGTAGTGGTATGTATGTGGGTGTCATTACAGTGCTTGGACTGTAAATATCAACTGTCATTCATGGGGTGGTAGTTGTGTGGTTGTCATTACAGTGTTTTGATTGTAAATATAAACAGTCATTTATAAGGTGGTGGGTGTCATTAGAGTGCTGGAACTGTAAATATCAACAGTCATTCATGGAGTGGTGGGTGTGTTGGTGTCATTACAGTGCTTGGACTGTAAATATCAACAGTCATTAATGGGGTGGTAGGTGTGTGAGTGTCATTACAAAGCTTGGAGTGTAAATATCAACAGTCATTCATGGTGTTGTATGTGTGTAGGTGTCATTACAGTGCTTGGATTGTAAATATCAAAAGTCATTCTTGGGGTGGTGGGTGTGTGGGTGTCATTACAGTGCTTGGACTGTAAATATCAACCATTAATTATGGGGTGGTGGGTGTGTGGGTGTTATTACAGTGGTTGGACTGTAAATATCAACCGTCATTCATAGGGTGATGGGTGTGTGAGTGTCAATATAGAGCTTGGACTGTAAATATCAACAGTTATTCATGGAGTGGTCGGTGTGTGGGTGTCATTACAGTGCTTGGACTGTAAATATTAACAGTCATTTATGGGGTGGTGGGTGTGTGGATGTCATTACAGGGCTTAGACTGAAAATATCAACAGTCATTTATGGGGTGGTGGGTGTGTGGGTGTCATTACAGTGCTTGGACTATAAATATCAACTGTCATTTATGGGGTTGTGGGTGTGTGGGTGTCATTACAGTTATTGGACTGTATATATCAACAGTCATACATAGGGTGGTGTGTGTGTGAGTGTCATTACAGAGCTTGGACTGTAAATATCATCAGTAATTCATGGGGTTGTGGGTGTGTAGGTTTTTTATTACAGTGCTTGGACTGCAAATATCAAAAGTCATTCTTGGGGTGGTGGGTGTGTGGGTGTCATTACAGTGCTTGGACTGTAAATATCAACAGTCATTCATGGGGTGGTGGTTGTGTGGTTGTCATTACAGTGTTTTGATTATAAATATCAACAGTCATTTATAAGGTGGTGGGTGTCATTAGAGTGCTTGGACTGTAAATATCAACAGTCATTCATGGAGTGGTGGGTTTGTGAATGTCATTACAGTGCTTGGACTGTAAATATCAACTATAATTCATGGGGTGGTGGGTGTGGGGTGTCATTACAGTTCTTGGACTGTAAATATAAACAATCATTCATTAGGTGGTGGGTTTGTGGGTGTCATTACCGTTCTCAGACTGCAAATATTAACAGTCATTCATGGGGTTGTGGGTGTGTGGGTTTCATTACAGTTCTTTGACTGTAAATATCAACAGTCATTAATAGGGTGGTGGGTGTGTGACTGTCATTACAAAGCTTGGACTGTAAATATCAAAAGTCATTTATGGGGTTGTATGTGTGTAGGTGCCATTACAGTGCTTGGACTGTAAATATCAAAAGTCATTCTTGGGGTGGTGGGTGTGTGGGTGTCATTACAGTGCTTAGACTGTAAATATCAACAGTCATTTATGGGGTGGTGGGTGTGTGGCTGTCATTATAGTGCTTGGACTGTAAATATCAACAGTCAATCATGGAGTGATGGTTGTGTGGTTGTCATTACAGTGTTTTGATTGTAAATATCAACAGTCATTTATAAGGTGGTGGGTGTCATTAGAGTGCTTGGACTGTAAATATCAACAGTCATTTATGGAGTGGTGGGTGTGTTGGTGTCATTACAGTGCTTGGACTGTAAATATCAACCATAATTTATGGGGTGGTGGGTGTGGGGAGTCATTACAGTTCTTGGACTGTAAATACAAACCCTCATTCATTTGGTGGTGGGTTTATGGGTGTAATTACAGTGCTCAGACTGTAAATATTAACAGTCATTCATGGGGTTGTGGGTGTGTGGGTGTCATTACAGTTCTTTGACTGTAAATATTAACTGTCATTTATAGGGTGGTGGGTGTGTGAGTGTCATTACAAAGCTTGGACTGTAAATATCAACAGTCATTCATGAGGTTGTATGTGTGTAGGTGACATTACAGTGCTTGGACTGAAAATATCAAAAGTCATTCTTTGGTGGTGGGTGTGTGGGTGTCATTACAGTGCTTAGACTATAAGTATCAACAGTCATTAATGTGGTGGTGAGTGTGTGGCTGTCATTATTGTGCTTGGACTGTAAATATCAACAGTCAATCATGGGGTGGTGGGTATGTGGGTGTCATTACAGTGTTTGGACTGTAAATATCAACAGTAATTCATTGGGTGGTGTGTGTGTGGGTGTCATTACAGTGTTTTGATTGTAAATATTAACAGTCATTATTAAGGTGGTGGGTGTCATTAGAATGATTGGACTATAAATATCAACAGTCATTCATGGAGTGGTGGGTGTGTTGGTGTCATTACAGTGCTTGGACTATAAATATCAACCATAATCATGAGGTGGTGGGTGTGGGGCGTCATTACAGTGCTTTGACTGTACATATCAACAGTCATTCATGGGGTGGTGGGGGTGAGGGTCTCATTACAGTGCTTAGACTGTAAATATCAACAATCATTCAAGGGGTGGTGGGTGTGTGGGTGTCATTATAGTGCTTGGACTGTAAATATCAATAGTCATTAATGTGGTGGTGGGTGTGTGGGTGTCATTACATTGCTTGGACGGTAAATATCAAGTCATTCAAGGGGTGGTGGGTGTCTGTGTGTCATTAGTGCTTGGACTGTAAATATAAACAGTCATTCATGGGGCGGTGGGTGGCATTACAGTGCTTAGACTCTAATATCAACAGTCATTCATGGGGTGATGGGTGTTTGGGTGTCATTACAGTGCTTGGACTGTAGATATCAATAGTTATTCATGGGGATGTGGGTGTTTGGGTGTCTATGCAGTGCTTGGACTGTAAATATAAACAGTTAATCATTGGGTGGTGGGTGTGTGGGTGTCATTAGACTGCTTGGACTGTAAATATTAACAGTCATTCATGGTGTGGTGGGTGTGTGGATGTCATTACAGTGCTTAGACTGAAAATATCAACAGTCATTCATGGGGTGGTGGCTGTGTGATTGTCATTACAGTGCTTGGACTATAAATATCAACTGTCATTTATGGGGTTGTGGGTGTGTGGGTGTCATTACAGTTCTTTGACTGTAAATATCCACTGTCTTTTATAGGGTGGTGGGTGTTTGAGTGATATTACAAAGCTTGTACTTTAAATATCAACAGTCATTTATGGGGTTGTATGTGCGTAGGTGTCATTGCAGTGCTTGGACTGTAAATATCAAAAGTCATTCTCGGGGTGGTGGGTGTTAGGGTGTCATTACAGTGCTTAGACTGTAGGTATCAACAGTCATTAATGGCGTGGTGGGTGTGTGGCTGTCATTATAGTGCTTGGACTGTAAATATCAACAGTCAATCATGGGGTGGTGGGTGTGTGGGTGTCATTACAGTGTTTTGATTGTAAGTATCAACAGTCATTAATAAGGTGGTGGGTGTCATTAGAATGCGTGGACTGTAAATATTAACAGTCATTCATGGAGTGGTGGGTGTTTTGGTGTCATTATAGTGCTTGGACTGTAAATATCAACAGTAATTCATGGGGTGGTGGGTGTGTGGGTGTCATTAAAGTGTTTTGACTGAAAATATTAACAGTCATTCATAGGGTGGTGGGTGTCATTAGAGTGCTTGGACTGTTAATATCAACAGTTATTTATAGGGAAGTAGGTGTGTTGGTGTCATGACAGTACTTGGACTGTAAATATCAACAGTCATTCATTAGGTGGTGAGTGTGTGGGTGTTATTACAGTTCTTGGACTGTAAATATCAACCATCATTCATTGGGTGGTGGATGTGTGTGTGACATTACAGTGCTTGGACTGTAAATATTAACAGTCATTAATGGGGTGGTGGGTTTGTGGATGTCATTACAGTGCTCGAACTGTAAAAATCAACCATAATTTATAGAGTGGTGGATTTGTGGGTGTTATTACAGTGGTTGGACTGTAAATATCAACATTCATTCATAGGGTGCTGTGTGTGTGAGTGTCATTACAGAGCTTGGACTGTAAATATCAACAGTTATTCATGGAGTGGTGGGTGTGTGGGTGTCATTACAGTGCTTCGACAGTAAATATCAACAGTCATTCCTGGGGTGGTAGGTGTGTGGGAGTCATTACATTGCTTATACTGTAAATATCAACAGTCATTAATTGGGTAGTGGGTGTGTGGGTGTCATTACACTGCTTGGACTGTAAATATCAACAGTCATTCCAGGGGTGGTGGGTGTGTGGGTATCATTACAGTGCTTGTACTATAAATATCAACCGTCATTTTTGGGGTTATGGGTGTGTGGGTGTCATTACAGTTCTTGGACTGTAAATATCAACAGTCATACATAGGCTGGGGGGTGAGTGAATGTCATTACAGAGCTTGGACTATAAATATCAACAGTCATTCATTGGGTTGTGGGTGTTTAGGTGTCATTATAGTGCTTGGACTGTAAATATCAACAGTCAATCATGGTGTTATTGGGTATGTGGGTGTCATTACAGTGCTTGGACTGTAAATATCAATAGTCAATCATGGGGTGGTCGGTGTGTGGGTGTCATTACAGTGCTTGGACACTAAATATCGAGAGTCATTCATGGGTTATGGGTGTGTTGGTGTCATTACAGTGTTTTAAATGTAAATATCAACAGTCATTTATAAGGTGGTGGGTGTTATTTCAGTGCTTGGACTGTAAATATTAACAGTCATTCATGGAGTGGTGGGTGTGTATGTGTCATTATAGTGCTTGGACTGTAAATATCAACAGTCAATCATGAGGTTATTGGGTATGTGGGTGTCATTACAGTGCTTGGACTGTAAATATCAACATTCATTCATGGGGTGGTGTGTTTGTGGGTGTCATTACAGTGTTTTGATTGTAAATATGAACAGTCATTTATAAGGTGGTGGGTGTCATTAGAGTGTTAGGACTGTAAATATTAACAGTCATTTATGGAGTGGTGGGTGTGTTGGTGTCATTACAGGGCTTGGACTGTAAATATCAACCATAATTCATGGGGTGGTGGGTGTGGGGTGTCATTACTGTTCTTGGAATGTAAATATATCAACCATCATTCATTAGGTGGTGGGTTTGTGGGTGTCATTACAGTGCTCAGACTGTAAATATTGACAGTCATTTATGGGGTGGTGGGTATGTAGGTGTCATTACAGTTCTTGGACTGAAAAAATCAACAGTCATTTATGGGGTGGTAGGTGTGGGGTGTCATTACAGTTCTTGAACTGTAAATACAAACCATCATTCATTTGGTGGTTGGTTTATGGGTGTTATTACAGTGCTTGGACTGTATATATCAACAGTCATTCATGGGGTGGTTGGTGTGTGTGTGTCATTAGTGCATGGACTGTAAATATCAACAGTCATTCATGGGGTGGTAGGTGGCATTACAGTGCTTGGACTGTAAATATCAACAGTCATTAATGGGGTGATGGGTGTGTGGATGTCATTACAGTGCTTGGACTGTAAATATCAACAGTCATTCATGGGTTGGTGGGTGTGTGGGTGTCATTACAGTGCTTGGACTATAAATATCAACAGTCATTCATGGGGTGGTAGGTTTGTGGGTGTCATTACAGTGCTTAGACTGAAAATATCAAGTCATTCATGGGGTGGTGGCTGTGTAAGTGTCATTACAGTACTTCGACTGTAAATATCAACAGTCATTCATGGGGTGGAGGGTATGTGGGTGTCATTACAGTGTTTTTATTGTAAATATCAACAGTCATTCATGGGTTGTGAGGGTTTCATTAGATTGCTTGGACTGTAAATATCAACAGTCATTCATAGGGTGGTGGGTGTGTGGGTGTCAATACAGTGCTTAGACTGTAAATATCAACAGTCATTCATAGGGTGCTGGGTGTGTGGCTGTCATTACAGTGCTTAGACTGTAAATATCAAGTAATTCGTGGGGTGGTGGCTGTGTGAGTGTCATGACAGTTCTTGGATTGTAAATATCAGCAGTCATTCATGGGGCCGAGAGTGTGTGGGTGTCATTACAGTGCTTGGACTATAAATATCAACAGCCATTCATAGGCTGGTGGGTGTCATTAGAGTGCTTGGACTGTAAATATCAACAGTCATTCATGGGGTGGTGGGTTTGTGGGTGTCATTACAGTTCTTGGACTATAAATATATACCATAATTCATGGGGTAGTGGGTGTGGGAGTGTCATTACAGTGCTTTGACTGTATTAATCAACAGTCATTCATGGGGTGGTGGAGGTGAGGGTGTTATTACAGTGCTTTGACTGCAAATATCAACAGTCATTCATGGGGTGGTGTGTGTGTGGATGTTATTACAGTACTTGGACTGTAAATATCAAGTCATTTATGGGGTGGTGGGTGTGTGTGTGTCATTAGTGCTTGGACTGTAAATATCAACAGTCATTTTTGGGGTGGTGGGTGTGTTATTATCATTACAGTGCTTGGACTGTAAATTTCAAAAGTCATTCTTGGGGTGGTGGGTGTGTGGGTGTCATTACAGTGTTTTGATTGTAAATATCAACAGTCATTCATGGGTTGTGAGGGTGTCATTAGAGTTCTTGGACTGTAAATATCAACAGTCATTCATAGGGTGGTGGGTGTGTGGGTTTCATTAGTGATTGGGCTGTAAATATCAACAGTCATTCATGGGTTTATGGGTGTGTTGGTGTCATTACAGTTCTTGGACTGTAAATATCAACAGTCATTCATAGGGTGGGGGGTGTGTGGCTGTCATTACAGTGCTTTGACTGTAAATATCGACAGTCATTCATGGAGTGGTGGGTTTGTGGGTGACATTACATTGCTCAGACTGTAAATATTGACAGTCATTTATGGGGTGGTGGGTGTGTAGGTGTCATTACAGTTCTTGGACTGAAAAAATCAACAGTCATTTATAGGGTGGTTAGTGTGTGAGTGTCATTACAGAGCTTGGACTGTAATTATCATCAGTCATTCATGGGGTTGTGTGTGTATAGGTGTCATTACAGTGCTTGGACTGTAAGTATCAACAGACATTTATGGGATAGTGGGTGTGTGGCTGTCATTATTGTGCTTGGACTGTAAATATCAACAGTCAATCATGGGGTGGTATTTATGTGGGTGACATTACAGTGCTTGGACTGTGAAATATCGACAGTCATTTATGGGGTGATGGGTATGTGGGTGTCATTACAGCATTTTGATTGTAAATATCAACAGTCATTTATAAGGTGGTGGGTGTCATTAGAGTGCTTAGACTGTAAATAGTAATAGTCATTCATGGAGTGGTGGGTGTGTTGGTGTCATTACAGTGCTTGGACTGTAAATATCAATAGTCATTTATAGGGTGGTGAGTGTGTTGGTGTCATTACAGTGCTTGGACTATAAATATCAACAGTCATTCATGGGGTGGTGGGTGTGTGGGTGTCATTACAGTGCTTGGACTATAAATATCAACAGTCATTCATGGGGTGGTGGGTGTGTGGGTGTCATTACAGTGCTTAGACTATAAATATCAACAGTCATTCATAGGGTGGTGGGTGTCATTAGAGTGCTTGGACTGTAAATATCAACAGTCATTCATGGGGTGGTGTGTGTGTGAGTGTCATTCCAGAGCTTGGACTGTAAATATCAACAGTCATTTATGGGGTGGTGTGTGTGTGGGTGTCATTACAGTGCTTGGATTGTAAATATCAACATTCATTCATGGGATGGTGGGTGTGTGGGTGTCATTACAGTATTTTGATTGTAAATATCAACAGTCATTCATAGGGTGGTGGGTGTCATTAAAGTGCTTGGACTGTAAATATCAACCATCATTCATGGGGTAGAGGGTGTGGGGGTGTCATTAAAGTGCTTTGACTGTAAATATTAACAGTCATTCATGGGGTGGTGGGTGTGTGGATGTCATTATAGTGCTTAGACTGAAAATATCAACAGTCATTCATATGGTGGTGGGTGTGTGGGTGTCATTACAATGCTTGGACTATAAATATTAACAGTAATTCATTTGGTGGTGTGTGTGTCAGTGTCATTACAGAGCTTGGACTGTAAATATAAACATTCATTCATGGAATGGTGGGTGTGTGGGTGTCATTACAGTATTTTGATTGTAAATATCAACAGTCATTCTTAGGGTGGTAAGTGTCATTAGAGTGCTTGGACTGTAAATATCAACAGTCATTCATGGGGTGGTGGGTGTGTGGGTGTCATTACAGTGCTTGAACTGTAAATATCAACCATAATTCATGGGGTAGTGGGTGTGAGGGTGTCATTACAGTGCTTTGACTGTAAATATCAACAGTCATTCATGGGGTGGCGGGTGTGAGTGTGACATTACAGTGCTTGGACTGTAAATATCAACAGTCATTCATGGGTTGGTGGGTGTGTGAGTGTCATTATAGTGCTTGGACTGTAAATATCAACAGTCATTCATGGGGTGGTGGGTGTGTGGGTGTCATTACAGTGCTTGGACTGTAAAAATTATGTCATTCATGGGGTGGTGGGTTTGTGTGGGTCATTAGTGCTTGGACTGTAAATATAGACAGTCATTCATGGGGTGGTGGGTGGCATTACAGTGCTTGGACTGTAACTATCAACAGTCATTCATGGGTTGTGTGGGTGTCATTACAGAGGTTGGACTGTATATATCAACAGTATATCATGAGGTGGTGGGTGTGTGGGTGTTATTACAGTGCTTCGACTGTAAATATCAACAGTCATTCATGGGGTGGTGGGTGTGTGGATGTCATTCCAGTGCTTGGACTGTAAATATCAACCATCATTCATGAGGTGGTTAGTGTGGGGCGTCATTACAGTGCTTTTACTGTAAATATCAACAGTCATTCATGGGGTGGTGGGTGTGTGGGTGTCATTACAGTTCTTGGACTGTAAATATCAACAGTCATTCATAGGGTGGTTTGTGTGTGGGTTTCATTAGTGATTGGGCTGTAAATATCAACAGTCATTCATGGGTTTATGGGTGTGTTGGTGTCATTACAGTTCTTGGACTGTAAATATCAACAGTCATTCATAGGGTGGGGGGTGTGTGGCTGTCATTACAGTGCTTTGACTGTAAATATCGACAGTCATTCATGGGGTGGTGGGTTTGTGGGTGACATTACATTGCTCAGACTGTAAATATTGACAGTCATTTATGGGGTGGTGGGTGTGTAGGTGTCATTACAGTTCTTGGACTGAAAAAATCAACAGTCATTTATAGGGTGGTTAGTGTGTGAGTGTCATTACAGAGCTTGGACTGTAATTATCATCAGTCATTCATGGGGTTGTGTGTGTATAGGTGTCATTACAGTGCTTGGACTGTAAGTATCAACAGACATTTATGGGATAGTGGGTGTGTGGCTGTCATTATTGTGCTTGGACTGTAAATATCAACAGTCAATCATGGGGTGGTATTTATGTGGGTGACATTACAGTGCTTGGACTGTGAAATATCGACAGTCATTCATGGGGTGATGGGTATGTGGGTGTCATTACAGCATTTTGATTGTAAATATCAACAGTCATTTATAAGGTGGTGGGTGTCATTAGAGTACTTAGACTGTAAATAGTAATAGTCATTCATGGAGTGGTGGGTGTGTTGGTGTCATTACAGTGCTTGGACTGTAAATATCAATAGTCATTTATAGGGTGGTGAGTGTGTTGGTGTCATTACAGTGCTTGGACTATAAATATCAACAGTCATTCATGGGGTGGTGGGTGTGTGGGTGTCATTACAGTGCTTGGACTATAAATATCAACAGTCATTCATGGGGTGGTGGGTGTGTGGGTGTCATTACAGTGCTTAGACTATAAATATCAACAGTCATTCATAGGGTGGTGGGTGTCATTAGAGTGCTTGGACTGTAAATATCAACAGTCATTCATCGGGTGGTGTGTGTGTGAGTGTCATTACAGAGCTTGGACTGTAAATATCAACAGTCATTTATGGGGTGGTGTGTGTGTGGGTGTCATTACAGTGCTTGGACTGTAAATATCAACATTCATTCATGGGATGGTGGGTGTCATTACAGTATTTTGATTGTAAATATCAACAGTCATTCATAGGGTGGTGGGTGTCATTATAGTGCTTGGACTGTAAATATCAACAGTCATTCATGTGGTGGTGGGTTTGTGGGTGTCATTACAGTTCTTGGACTGTAATTATCAACCATAATTCATGGGGTAGTGGGTGTGGGGGTGTCATTACAGTGCTTTGACTGTAAATATTAACAGTCATTCATGGGGTGGTGGGTGTGTGGATGTCATTACAGTGCTTAGACTGAAAATATCAACAGTCATTTATGGGGTGGTGGGTGTGTGGGTATCATTACAGTGCTTGGACTATAAATATCAACAGTCATTCATGGGGTGGTGGGTGTGTGGTTGTCATTACAGTGCTTAGACTATAAATATCAACAGTCATTCATGGGGTGGTGGGTTCGTGGGTGTCATACCAGTGCTTAGTCTGTAAAGATCAACATTCATTCATAGGGTGGTGGGTGTGTGGCTGTCATTACAGTGCTTGGACTGTAAATATCAACAATCATTCATTTGGTGGTGTGTGTGTGAGTGTCATTACAGAGCTTGGACTGTAAATTATAACAGTCATTCATGGGGTGGTGTGTGTGTAGGTGTCATTACAGTGCTTGAACTGTAAATATCAACATTCATTCATGGGATGGTGGGTGTGTGGGTGTCATTACAGTATTTTGATTGTAAATATTAACAGTCATTCATAGGGTGGTAAGTGTCATTAGAGTGCTTGGACTGTAAATATCAACAGTCATTCATGGGGTGGTGGGTGTGTGGGTGTCATTACAGTGCTTGGACTGTAAATATCAACCATAATTCATGGGGTAGTGGGTGTGAGGGTGTCATTACAGTGCTTTGACTGTAAATATCAACAGTCATTCATGGGGTGGTGGGTGTGAGGGTGACATTACAGTGCTTTGACTGTAAATATCAACAGTCATTCATGGGTTGGTGGGTGTGTGGGTGTCATTATAGTGCTTGGACTGTAAATATCAACAGTCATTCATGGGGTGGTGGGTGTGTGGGTGTCATTACAGTGCTTGGACTGTAAAAATTATGTCATTCATGGGGTGGTGGGTTTGTGTGGGTCATTAGTGCTTGGACTGTAAATATAAACAGTCATTCATGGGGTGGTGGGTGGCATTACAGTGCTTGGACTGTAACTATCAACAGTCATTCATGGGTTGTGTGGGTGTCATTACAGAGGTTGGACTGTAAATATCAACAGTAATTCATGAGGTGGTGGGTGTGTGGGTGTTATTACAGTGCTTCGACTGTAAATATCAACAGTCATTCATGGGGTAGTGGGTGTGTGGATGTCATTCCAATGCTTGGACTTTAAATATCAACCATCATTCATGAGGTGGTTAGTGTGGGGCCTCATTACAGTGCTTTTACTGTAAATATCAACAGTCATTTATGGGGTGGTGGGTGTGTGGGTGTCATTACAGCTCTTGGACTGTAAATATCAACAGTCATTCATAGGGTGGTGGGTGTGTGGGTTTCATTACAGTGATTGGGCTGTAAATATCAACAGTCATTCATGGGATTATGGGTGTGTGGGTGTCATTACAGTGCTTGGACTGTAAATATCAACAGTCATTCATGAGGTGGTAGGTGTGTGGGTGTCATTACAGTGCTTGAACTGTAATTATCAACAGTCATTAATGGGGTGGTGCAAATAAGTCCATCTAAACATTTTGGTTTTAGTAAAATATTTTCAAAATTAATTGAAGACTTGAAGGAACTTGAGAACAACGGCATTCAAATTAATAATGATATTTTGAAGGGGACACTATATTGCATTACTTGGGATAACTTGGGGTTTCATGGCATTGGTGCTTTTACAGAAAATTTTTGTAGATATTGTAACATAACCCTAAAAGAATTTCCTACTGACCCTGTGCATGTTGGTGTAATGAGAACAGTGGAAGACTATACATTAGCAATACAACAACTTTAAAACGAGAACACTGTCAAAATTTTAAATAATGTCATAGGTATTAAATTTAATTATCCATTCAATGCACTGAAATATTATCATGTCTGCAAAGCAGGTTTTCCACCATGCCTGGGTCATGACATTTTTTAGGGTGTTGGTGATTATAATGTTGCTCTGATATTGAAGAATTTAGTAAATGAAAAGAGATGGCTAACTTATGCAGAACTTAATCAGTGTATAATTATGTTTCTTTATCGTGGTACAGATGCTGCCTCAATGCCATGTCAAGTAAATACTTCAGGTACTAAATTAGGTGGTCAGGCTACACAAAACTGGTGTTTAATCAGGCTGTTGCCTGTTATATTATATGGCAAAATAGTTGATGTTAATGATCCTGTTTGGCAGTTGTTCCTGTTATTACGTAACATTACTGAAATTATCTGTGCCCCAAAGTTTGACGACTCTGACCTTGCATATCTAGCAATACTTATTAATGAATATTTAGAAGACAGACAAAGAATTTTTCAAATGACAAACTGAGGCCAAAGCATCATTTTCTAAAACATTATCCAAACCTAATTTTGCTGTTTGGCCCATTAATTCGTTTGTGGACATTACGCTTTGAAAGCAAGCACTGCTACTTCAAAGGATGCATTAAAAGTGCCCATTCCTTCAAGAATGTGTGTCAGACCATGAGTGAAAAACATCAGTTATTACAAGCATACAAACAGGCCAGTTCATATTTTCCCACTGATATAGAGGTTGTAAAAAACATTTTGTTAATCTCAGATACATAAAGTTCAGATATTAAAAAAGCCTTAATGATGTGTCAGATTACTGAAGGTGCAGAAGTTAGCTTGGAAGTGACAATAATGGGGACTCCATACAAGAAGGGACACTATGTGGTGTTAAGTAAATGTGAACAGGGTCTAATGTTAGGTGAGATTCAGTTCATAATATTGAACTCCTGTACAAAAGCATAATTTTTAGTAAAAAAAATTCACAGAACAAATTTCCAAGGAGTTGCAATTATCTACAGTATTGAACACCTTCCCATGCTCTTCCTTTAAATGTACAGAATTTTCTAAACTCCTAGATTATTACCCACTGGTTGACTACAAAAGAGGAAAATAATTGTTGATCCCACTCAAACACAATATATCTGCATAAGACTTCCAAGAAAATTGAAAAGGTAATTTAAAGATTATAATTCTATATTCATGTAGACCATTAGATTTCCTGTACAGTACTGTATACCAGTACTACAGTACATTATATTCATCTCCTTTCCCTGGGGCATGATTTCAAGAAAATGACAAAAGGTTGAACTGAAATGGAAGCTAATTGTTAAAGTTCCATACAAAAGATTAAAACATTCTGAACTGGAATTGGTTGTAGCTAAGGACCATGATGGTTATGAAGCTGATGACAGTGATAGTGATACTTGTAGTACAAGTAGTAGAGAGACAGTGATTTACATGACAGGTAAAGTACAGTACTGTACCATATGCACTGTAATTATGAAAACTGCTTACATGAGTAATGTACAGCATACTAAAGTAACTCCACTTCTCTACCTTTAATTGTGTTCTACATTGAATTTTTTACACAAAAATCATAAGTAAAATGAAAATGGTTAAATGACTTCTGTAAACTGGGGTTCGGCTTCCCTGAGCTCAGCTAGCTAAGTTAAACTGTTCTAATGAGATATGGTAGGCCTATGTGCAGTTATGTTAACTTACTTCCTTGGTTTGGATCATTATGGGTTTAATCTAGCAGTAGCTGTTTCATTTTCTAATTATTTTCTAATTATCAGAGACTGGATTGATTGATTGATTTATTGATGCTATTAGGCATCTGGCGGCGCAACAGCAATGGTCATATACCGCCCAACATAAAATGGTCATCTACATCATTAATAAAATATGTAAAAAGATTAAATAATTTTCACTACCTCGAAAGGGAGAAGCAGCATGAATAAAACCCACATCTTCCAAAAAATCATTTATTAATTAAATAACCTACTTAAGTTAGATATATAAAAGAATTGAAATATTAACGAAAGAAACATTAAACTTTAACTACCTAAAAATTAATAGCCATAAATACAATAAAATTCACAATTTGTGGAGAAGGCCAGCCTCCTCCACATACGAGAGGGTGTTCTCTCCCACACCACAAGCCTCCTCCCCGAGGACCTGAGAGAGACTGTAAGAACCGTCACCCTCCTGGTACTCAGAGAGGTGCCTTCGACGAAGGTCACCAAGGCTGGGACACTCAACAATAAGATGCTGCACTGTCAAAGGGACCAGACAATCATCACAGTAGGGAGGGTGAGCCCTCTCCATTAAAAAGCCATGAGTCAATAATGTGTGGCCAATGTGCAGACGGACAAGAGCCGTCTCCCACCAGCGGGACAGGCCACTGTAGCTCCACAAACCAAGGTGCTGGCGGATGTCGCGGAGCTCGTTAGCCCCGACGGCATCCTATCTGTCCTACCAGCAGGAACAAACAGTAGCATCTATGTAGGGTCGAAGGTCCACTGCAGGAACAGGATGATGCCTGGCAGGAGGCCGGGAATTGGAGACCGCAGCCTTAGCCAGGGCGTCAGCCCGCTCATTCCCATCAACACCCACATGGGCCGGGACCCAACAACAAGTGATTTTGCGGCCACGACGACCCAGGAGGACAAGCCACTCAAGAATTGCCAACACCAGAGGATGGGAAGAGTTAAAATTACACAAGGCCTGCCAGGCACTACAGGAATCGCTAAAAATAGTAAACGGAGGCTGAGGGAGAGTAAAAATTACTTGGAGGGCATATAAAATGGCCGAGAGCTCAGCAGTAAAAATTGACATGACAGAAGGGAGCCTGCCGCCACGGCAAAAGTCAGGAAAGACAACTCCAAAGCCAACTCCAGCATCAGACTTTGACCCATCAGTGTACACAGAAAGGGACTCCCTGTGAATGAAGGCATGTTCTAAAAAGAGGGAACGAGCCACTGGAGGAGAAAGAGATTCCTTCTTGTCTGTAAAGCAGGTGTAGGGAAAAACTTCTGGAAAAAGCCATGGAGCCACCCTGGGGACCCTCACAGGTCAAATCTGTAAGCCATCACTGCCCATCTCCTCCATAGCCTTCCTGACCTGGAAGCCAAAGAGCCATGGTGTACGAGAATGTAAAAGGTAGTACTGAGACATGATATCAGATGACACTGCCAAGCAGGGAAGGGAGTCAGAAAGTCGATGTAATCGATGCCAACAACGAACCATCAAGGACTGGCGACGGAGATCATGAGGTGGCTCATTAGCGTCCACCAGGAGACTGGGGATTGGGGACGACCTGAAGGCTCCGGTCGCCAGACGTACTCCAGCATGATGAACAGGGTCTAAAACTCTGAGACGGGCATCGGTGGCAGAAGAGTACACCTCACACCCATAGTCGTGTTTTGACCTAATAAGAACATGGTATAGGCGGAGGAGGGTGGCCCGATCAGCCTCCCAGGATGTATGGCCCAGGGCCCTCAACAGGTTAAGAGCCTTGAGGCAAGAGACCTTAAGTGTACGTAAGTGTGGCACCCAAGTCAAAACCTTGTCAAAAAGGAGACCCAAAAAGCGAGTCTCCTCGACACAGCGTATCCGATGACCATACATGAATAAGTCCGGATCGGGGTGGATGCCTCGGATGCCGCAGAAGTGCATAGCAACTGTCTTGGAAGGAGAAAATCGAAACCCATGAGATCCAGTCCAACGTGACACCCTGTCAAGGGCAAGCTGCATGCGCCGCTCTGCCACTGACATACGGGAAGCAGCAAACCAGACTGCTAGGTCGTCAACGTACATCAAGTTAGCTATACCGTCTGGAAGGGATGAGGCAATGGCAATAATTGCTACTGCAAACAATGTGACACTGAGGACGCTTTCCTGGGGGATGCCCTCCTCCTGTGCAACAGATGCTGAGTGGGTGGTACCAACCCTCACAGAAAAAACTGCGACCACTGAGAAACTCCTTAAGAAATGCGACCCCGCAGGCCATATAAATGGAGCTGCTGCAGGATGCCATATTGCCATGTAGTGTCATAGGCTTTCTCTAAATCAAAGAATACACAGACAAGGTGTTGATGTCGTGCAAAGGCCTCGCATGCAGCAGCTTCCAACCTGACCAGAGCATCTGTAGTGGAACGGTGTTTACGAAAGCCAGACTGGGACGGAGACAGAAAATCACCCCGTTCTAAGAAGTATACCAGTCTGACATTCACCATCTTTCCAAATAGTTTACAGAGACAGGAGGTCAAGGCAATTGGTCGATAACTGAGGGCAACACCAGAGTCCTTGCCCAGCTTGAGGAAAGGAAGGATGGTAGCAACCCTGCACCCAGAAGGGAAGACACCCTCCAGCCAGATTCTGTTATATAAAGCTAAAAGAAGTGAGATCGCCTCCTCACCCAAGTGTCGTAACATTGCATATGGGATGTTGTCTGGCCCAGGAGAAGTGTCGCCGCAGAGAGAGAGAGCAAAATGCAGGTCTTTCAGGGTGAATATATGGTTATAACTTTCATTCTCGTTCCCTGAGAAATCCAGGACAGTACGCTCCTTGGCTCTTAACTCATGCCTGACAGCCAGAGGTCGAGAGTCACGGCTGGAGGCTTTTGCAAAAGCCTCCGCCATGGTATTGGCCACTGTCAAACCATCCATGATCTTAATTCCATTGACCTTAAGTACAGGTGGAGAACTAGGAGAAAACTTTCTCGCCATCATACGGACTCTCCTGAACACTTGGGTGAGTGGAGTTTTAGTATTAATTGAAGACACATAGGCCTTCCAAGATGCACGTCGTGCCTCTTTTAGAACTCGTCTAGCCCGAGCCCTTGCCCGTCGGAAGCCTCTTAAAGAGTTGGGTCCCCACGATTGCGACGAAGGCGAGAGAAAGCAGCGCGCTTCTCCCGCACAGCGTTGGTGCAGACTGATGACCACCAAGGGACAGGACGTTTGGGAAAGTAACCAGAAGTTCTAGTGATAGAGTTGAGAGCAGCAGAGTGGAGCATATCAGTGAAATATGTTACAGCCTCGTCAGAGCTACCAAAATCGGCTACAGAAGAGACCGAAGAAGTTAGCTCTCTAAAAAAACTGCCAGTCAGCCTTCTCTAATTTCCACCTAGGAAGACGAGACTGTGGTTCGTATCAGTTACCTTCTAAAAGTATAGGGAAGTGGTCACTGCCATATAAATCAGGCAACACTCTCCAAGTAAAATCCAACAGAGCACTGGGTGAGCAGAGGGAAATGTCAATGGCGGTAAAAGTCCCAGTAGTGCTATTAAAATGTGTCACATCTCCCGTATTTAAAATCCCTAATCCCTCATCCTCTATAAAAGAAGCCAATAAAACACCCCTGGGGTTGACCGAACTGTCACCCCACAGAAGGACACAATTCCACTAAAGGACCTTAAACGGTGTTACTTTAGTACTGATTTTTGGGAAGCCTCACGGAGGTACTTCCCACTACCACCTCGACCTGAGGGTTTACTCAAACAATAAGATTTGTCTAATCCTAGGCCACTAGAAGAAGAGCGAACCCGAGGAGTAGTATGTGGGGCAGTAATTGGGACCCGTAGACGAGTCCCTGAAGCATCTGATATGTTAGAAGATGAAGGTATATGAGCTGGGATATTCTTTGAAACAATTACATTGGTTTTGTCCTGTACAGCAGTGGTATCACTGACACAGGCAGATACATCAACATCCATAATACAAATGGTAGAATCACTCCGTTGCTCAAGAGAAACTGAATCTTTTGAAGTAACAACATCCGTGGCATCCACATTAACTTCACGCCCCTCTGATGATCCCGAAGGAAGCTTGCGAGGAGGAACTTCTGTTGAATCAAGAGATTCATCAGAGCCACGAAAACGTTTCTGGTGAAATTGAGAGGAAACTATGGATGAGTTCACAGAGATGGTTGCCTTACAAGGAGGAATATCTATAGAGTCAAGTGCCTCAGAGGAACCACGAAGGCATCTCTGTGGCAGTTTAGGTGACTTAAGTTTCCTTTTTGGAGAGCGTGTGGCAGCGTGAACCTCTACCACATGGACACCTTTAGCTAAAGTTTGAGAATTGTCATCAGTTGAAGGTTCAACAGAATGAGTGTCTGATAAAGTTTCCAAGACAGAGAAACTATTATGTAGAGTAACCTTAGAAACATTCTCACTCGAGCAAAAAGCAGAAAGCAGCTGCCTCTTGAGAGGGTTGAGAGGGTGCTGCAACCAATTTAGGGCGAAGGGAGGAGGCGTATGTCTTCACACCACCATCCTTCTGTCGCCTGAAGTTGAGTTGCCGTCTGGCACTACCTATACTAATGAATTGAATATTAGCCAAGTGGAGGATATCCTGCTCAAGGAGGTACATCTTACATTGGCGAGAACGCAAGGGGTGAGCATCTCTGCA
The DNA here is from genome assembly GCA_033782935.1 of Petrolisthes cinctipes. Taxonomy (NCBI): domain Eukaryota; kingdom Metazoa; phylum Arthropoda; class Malacostraca; order Decapoda; family Porcellanidae; genus Petrolisthes; species Petrolisthes cinctipes. The sequence continues at coordinate 3,703,634 of JAWQEG010000115.1, forward strand.
TTAAAAGCAGTAACTCTCTGACCGACACTCAGAAGTAAGATGTGAATCAAAAGCAGAACAATTACCACACCGGGAACGGTTGTTGCAGTTCCTCCTCCCATGACCAAACTCATAAGAACAGAAACACTGTAGGGGACGCTCAACAAAAGGCTTCCTCAAGTGAGGTGGGGTTAATGTTAATGCGATCTGGGATATGCGAGCCATAGAAAGTGAGGATGATCATATTTTTACTGCCTTTCATCTTCGTTACTCGTTGGACACTGTCTGGGCACATAGCGAGAATGTCCTCTTCAGAGAAATCATACAGGTCCTCATTATATATACGCCCCTTGCTATAATTAAATGTTCGATGTGGTTTAATAGATTCAAACATGCTATCAGAAGGACAGGGGAGATTGAGGAGCATCATGGCCTGTGTAAGATCTTTGGCTCTGATTAAAATGCCCGTACCATATTTCTTTATGTGGCCCATTGGTAATAATCCAATTTCTTTCTCCAGATACCGGGAAGCATGGATAAGGTTACCACGTCCCTCCCTGTAGTAAGCCACAAACCAAAAGGGTGTAGGAACCCGACATTCCTTTGGGACATGCTCTACAGAGTCATCAAATATATTAGGGCAGTAGTCATTGTCACTGTCAACTACATTGGTGGACCGCATCATCTGAACTTTACAATGAGTATCCCCCACCGTCAGAGAATCTTTTGCCTCAAATGCTGCTTTGGCAGCAGCATTTGTATTGAAAGTAATATAGCACCGATTAGACCTACAATCACTGTCATATGTGATTCGGATTCGAAGAACTACTCCAAAACACTTAAAAATGGAGTGGATAGCGCCATAGGAAAAGGATGCAAGTACATTCGTTAACATTAACGTGTCCAAATCGCTAACAGGTTCTTCGACACAACACACAACCTGCTAGGTCTAGTCTTATTTGCAGCTTTCTGCATATTACCACGACCAGAGAGTGACGTCTCGGGGGCCTGGTCGACCACCGCTCGAGGAAGAGATTGGGGCTTTTCTTTACCCATATATCATTGATTTGATGTTTTTGGCCCCAGGAGCCAAGAGCTACTACCTACCGGGCAGATGAGGGGACCGAGCGCTGGTCGCCGTGGGCGGGGTACCTCTTCCCCCACTGGGCCACTCGTTTTAAAAAGCAGCCCCAATGGCTCGAAAGAATGCCCACGATGGTGCTGAGACCCGCTTCCCCAACATCTCCCGGCCCAGACACCCAACCATCCAACATAGGATGGCCCCTAGAGGGCAGTCCCTATGGAGGGCAGCGCTGTTGGCCCGTACTGGCAGCCTAATGCATGGGAACCATTTAGTCTGGTCTCTCACTGGTGACCTTACTAGCATGGGAAGCCCTCTCTCCCCGAAATCGGGGCAGAGCAGGGGCCGGAGCCCCCTCTAGTCTAGCTCGCCAGGTCTCAGAGACACACAAGCCCCTCTACCATGTCAAGGCGGTTCCCGTTGGGGGGGATCAGAGACTGGAGATGGAGGAAATCAAGGAGACCATTGAAAAAATATTCTTCCAACCCTTCCTCCACAGTTACTGGAGGAAGTGTGTGAACACCTTATCAGCGTTGGTGTAGAAACTGTTAATGATATTCACTATGTGAAGGCATCCCATCTTACACCCATGTAGAAAGAGATTCAAGCACGTAAACTTATTGATAAATGGAAACAAGGTACAGTATAATGCATGCCATATTTTTTTAAGATTAGTTTACCTTACTGTACAGTTCTTGCCTGCATTTAAGACTCAGGTAATATTCTATATTAGCTTATGAGTTGTGTCCTAGCAAACTTGGCCAATCTTTTTTTTTTTTTTACAGTACCGGTACAGTACTGTATATTCAGACACTTGATGTGGGTTGTCATTTAACTGCAGGTCCAATTAAAACAGAGTATCACTGTTGCTTGTTATGTAACTTATTGTTCCCATGTACCCACAAAATACTTATACATCATCTTTTTGATGAAATGTTGTCTCATTTTCTTCTCAATTATGTTTCTTATAAATTAACTCATACAAAAATGGAATGCAGGAAGGAAGAAGTGAAGGAAGGAAGCACTGTGTGAATTATGTACAGTGTTGTGGATGGGCATGTTATTGCATATGGGCTTAAGTACTATGCATAATCAACACCAACATTTTTTATAGGTTTTCTTAATATTTCAGTGGCACCGGCATCACAGGAATTATCACACTCATCACAGGAACTATCACACTCATCACATGAATTATCACACTCATCACAGGAAGATACACACTCATCACAGGAAGATACACACTCATCACAGGAAGATACACACTCATCACAGGAAGATACACACTCATCACAGGAAGATACACACTCATCACAGGAAGATACACACTCATCACAGGAATTATCACACTCATCACAGGAAGATACACACTCACCACAGCAAGATACACACTCATCACAGGAAGATGCACACTCATCACAGCAAGATACACACTCATCACAAGAAGATACACACTCATCAAAGGAAGATATACACTCATCACAGGAAGATATACAATCATCACAGGAAGATATACAATCATCACAGGAAGATACACACTCATCACAGCAAGATACACACTCATCACAGGAAGATACACACTCAATTCAGCCAACTGTTTCAGATCTAGATGACGGAGAAATCAGTGCCAAGCTACAACCAATCACATTGGGCTCAAGATTATACAATACCCTGGAAAAGATTTTCAAAGACAAATTTGCTCGTTTCCTTAGAAAAAGGACAGAGACCTAAGCCTTCTGCTAGAAGAGAGATAGTGAGAGTGTTGGTGGATGATATATTAAAAATCTCAGAAAGACCAGGGAAGAAATCACTGGCAGTAATTGCTGAGAGAATTGTTAAAACTTATCCAGCATCGTTTTTAGATGAAATTGATGGAACACTTGTTGGAACAGGTTTTGACTCTTTATTTAAACAGTTAATGGCAAGGTTTGATAATATAAATAGAGGGCCTAATAGTAATTCAATCAAAAGAAAAGTAGACTGTTCCCATGAAAATGAAGAAATAGACACTGAGGGAGCTGGTCTAATCAGAAGAGTACAGGTGTGTTTTAATGATAAATATGGGTGTATTAATTATATGCCCAAAGATTATCCGGATGGGGAATCTGAAACAACACAAGAAGACAGGAAAACTTAATGAAAAATTACTGAAAACATTACTGAATAATGAGAGTTTGGAGGACTACATTGACTCCAAATTGACCACAAAAGGTTGATTTCCTTAAGGTGGCATATAGCACATTGTTTTGGGTGATAAATTTAGAGCAATGAATCCTCCAAACTATTCCAGATATTGTATCAATATTTCTACCTTTATTAAATTGAATAGTGTATGAATATTTCTGCTTTAAACTAAATTGAATAATGCATGAATATTTCTGCTTTAAATTTAATTGAATATTGTATAAATATTTCTGCTTTAAACTGAATATTGTATGAACGTGATATAAGTTGTTAATGTCAAACTTCCCTAAGTTTGATATACCGTAGGTCTTACCTTGTGAAACTCCGTATAGGCTGTTCAGGTTAGGTCTTGGTAGTCTGCTATGGTTAGGTCCCGCTAGTCTGCAATGGTCCAGATTAGGTTAGATTGGGTTGGGTCGGGTTGGGTTGGGTTGGGTCGGGTTGGGTTTGGTTGGGGTGGGTTAGGTTGGATTAGATTAGGTTAGGTTAGGTATGTATGTCTAAAAACAGGACATTTGCACAATAAATGGATGTAAAAATTGAACTAATCACTTGAAAAAATCTTGGAAAAGCAATATTTTGTCTGAAAATTTCACACGTGTAGCTCAGAAAATTTACCCAATTTTTTAATTACAAAAAAAAAATTGTATAGACAAGGGAAACCATTATGAAATATGAGTAATAAAAACAACCGGTAATTATCTATTCTATTGCCATTTTCTATTACAATATTTTTATCTTCTTTATTCACAAATTCATAACATTCTAAAACACTTTTATTCGGAAATACCCCATTTCCAAGTTAGGTCATATTCAAATTTTGAAATTAGTATGACCTTACATGACATAATTAGGGGAAACCACAATCTGACTATCTAACTCAGCTCCTTTTTACTGTAGAGGCAAAATCTCATTACCATCGTATTCCTCGTGTGTTTTTACGTATAATAACCAATTTTCATTGAAATCGTACAACAAATATTATTTTTCCCAATTTTTTTCACCAACTGAGGGATTTTTTTTTTTTTTTTTTTTTTTCAGAACTTCCTCATACTTTATGTGAACACTCTCCCTAGATACAGCAACACTGTCATGAGCCAAGAACCCCATATCACTGCTAGAAATGGGAAATTGAAATCGCTTGAAAAGGGAGATAAAATTCCTGAGAAGAAAAAAATCCTCAAAAATAGGGTAATCATTTATCAAGGAAATGGAAACAACAAAATATGCTCATATATACGTATATCACTTGTGAAAAGCTTCATGAACATGACATAAACACTGTTCGAGCTGTTATCAATTGCACCTGAAAAAGTGGGGGTATTTATTGAAAGAATTACCGTTTTGCAGCAGTGTTGCCAGATCCGGCTAGGTCCCAGTATTTTACCCCAGTCATTTATTGTACTTTATCACGATTATTTCCTGGTAGTTTGCCCAGGTTAGGTCCCGGTAGTTTGCCCAGGTTAGGTTCCGGTAGTCTGATGCGGTCTAGGTTAGGTTAGGTTAGGTTAGGTCAGGTCAGGCTAATTTCAAAATGCCCCATTTGAATATGCCTTATCTTGGAAATCGGGCATTTGCGGAGGAAATGCCATAGATGAAAATAGTTTTAGAATGGTCTAAATAAGTGGGTAATGAATGTAGAAAAAACGTACGCAATAACAGTAATTCATTCAATATTTACCAAAGTGGGTCTTGAGAAAACTGCGAATTTATGATATAGGAAAGTTGGGCAGTCTAAAATAGTATCCCCCGTTTCCTTTCCGTACTCTATCATATCTCAAGTATAGAGAATGTGTCTGATGTATGGTAAACTATTATTTTTGCATATATAACTACGAGAATCTTTATTCCTCGTTCATCACTGACATATACCAGCACAGTATGATACATATAACGATATATTATGATATATTATGCTATATAGCAAAATATTATGTTGCATTATGAATAATAAACAGTTCATATGATGGACTGAGAAGGGAGAATGAGATTTGAGATGGGTATGGGAGGTCTTATTTAATTTTTGTGTGTGTGTGTGTGTGCATACACTGCAATTATTTGTATGATCATTCACTTATTCATTATTTATATGTTTATTTACCTATATAATTAGCCTTTACCGACAAGTGTAACTTGTCTCACCCATGGGGGATTATGGAAGTAGCTGACTCAACGAAAAGGGGTTTATTTTTACCAGGGATTGGCTCTTCCCTTTCCTCCTCAGCTACTTCTACCCTTTTACTCACGTCCTTGCTTAGAAGGCTCCTGCTTCATATGTGGTGCCTTCTTTGGTGACTTTCTTCGTTTCTTCTTCCATTGCCTTTCGTTTCTTTGATCTTCTTTCTTCCTTCTTTTCTTGGCGGCTTTCAAACAATTTGTGTTTTTTCACGTCCTGCCCTGTTCCAATTTTTTTCCTTATTTTTCCAGGAGACACAAGCCCTCCAGAACGCGCAAATCCAAAGTTGAACTCAGTTATGGCCTTAGCAATCAGGTAATGCACCCTCTCCTTTTGATAAAACACAGTTTTAGAGCACTTGCTCCATATGACTGAATTCAGGCATTCATTGGCATTCTGTGTTCGTCCAGTGCACCTTGACAAGAGTTCATCTGTGCTGTACTTTCTCATTATGTCGTACAGGTCACCCTTGAGATCTTGGCGTATTGGGTGGTGAATATGCTGGTTATGGCTTCCAGTAGGCTTTCCTTCAGCTCGAGCTTTGTTGAAGAAGCACCAGGAATCAACTCCTTCTGGGCACAGCTCGTGGCAAGGATCGTCATCGGTGCTACAACAGTGTTCAATTATTGCAAAAATTGCCTTTTTCATCTTCTCCACATCATCCAGGTTACGAATTATGGCATACCTGTAAAAATCCTGGATTTTCCCTAAAGTAACCTGGGTCAGGGATCCTCTTCTCCTCCCTCCAACACCTTCTCCTTTCCTACTCTTTTCTTGTACATAGTCTCTCAATGCCTTCCCAACTCTCTTTGCAACTTGATTGATGCATTCGTCTTTGCGAATTTCCACATCTCCATACACTTTTTCTTTCACTACAGATGAGTAGGTCTTCGAGTCACCATCTGAAATTACAGTGGTATATCGAAAGTTACATTTTTCCACTGACCTTTTCCACAGTTTCATCCAACCCTCTGTCTCCATTGCAGGAGAACTTCCATAAAAGTTTTTTTACGCACTGTGGCTGATGTGCAGCATACCAGTCACCTTCTGTTTTTTTATTTTTCTCACATATTCTGCAGTATTTACTCAATACTTCATAGTCCACAACAAGTCCTGTGTCAAAGTGTATGACTGGTACCACACAAAACTTTGCCACAAACCCTCTCTTTGACCAGGAACCATCACATGTCACTGTTATATTCTTCACTTCAGGAGAACCTGGTTGTTCATTTTCAAGATATTCATGGACGAGTTCCCGTGCTCGTCTCAAACTCACTTCACCATCTTGGATTCCTTTTGCCTCAATTTCTCGGGCAATGTAAAAGAACCTGGTACTTGACATTATTTTCATCTCGAACACTTTTTCCATGTCTTCAAGTGTTTTATAGCCATTGTTTTCTAGGCCAAATTCTACGAACTTCATATTCATATCATACTTGCCCTGTGGTTCGTACCTGAAGGAGGTCCAGGCAACAGACGTCTCGCCACACACACTACACTCGCACACGATTTTTGTTCGCTGCACCAAGTCGCCTTCCTACACTGGGGATACCCAATGCAATATTTCTACACTTTTCACATTTTTTTTTGAAATTTTGGAACAATTTTCTCTTCGAAATCATGACATATTCGTCTTTCACTCTGTCAAGAGGAACAGCGATACTTTCTCGCAGCCGTCTCTTCACAGCGGCTGGTGACACTTGGGTTGTCCCCTCCTCTTGTGGTTGTGGTTGCTCCCCCGATGGTCCTGGTTGTGGCTGGGGTTGTGGTTGCTCCCCCGATGGTCCTGGTTGTGGCTGGGGTTGTGGTTGCTCCCCTGATGGTCCTGGTTGTTGCTGGGGTTGTGGTTGCTCCCCTGCTTTTTCTGCAATAGCAGCCAGGGCCTTCTCCTTCTTCTTCCTCGCTATATCAGCCATCTTTCTTCTAAGCTTTGACTTGGGTCCCACCTTGAGAAAAAGATTGCTTGCTTGCTTGATTTGAGCTCGTACAATAATACTCGACAGAGTCTGGAGTAAAAGTGAAGGAAAGTGGTAGTGGTAGGATGCGCTGGTTATGGTCGCGTTCTGAATCCTTTGAGACAACTTGAGGGTAAAGGCTAATTTCATTTTACATTTCTTTTTTTTTCCTTTTTTCATTCACAGTGAGTTTCATATAGAGTATTCTACATAAAAAAAAAAAACACACACACATGTATGTGTATTTGTATATGGGTTTGTTATATAGTCTACGACTGTTCAGAAAATGAATAGAGTGTGTATTGAAGACATCTACGTGTAATTTGAATGCAGCCTGGCCAGGGGTAGGCCTCCTTATCAGCCGTGGTTGACCGTGTGAAGAAGGGTCGCGATATGGGTAGTGAACAAGGTTGGAGGTTATGGGGTTGGGGATTGGGAGTTAGGGGGAGAGAGTTATGGGGTGGGGGTTATGTGATTGGGGTTATGGGTTGGGGATTATGGGGTGGGGGTTATGGGGTTGGGGGTTATGAGTTAGGGGTTATGAGGTGGGGGTTATGGGGTGGGGGTTATGAGGTGGGGATTATGGGGTGGGGTTTATGGGGTGGGGATCCTGGGTTAAGGGTTATGGGACGGGGTTTATGGGGTTGGGGGTTATGGGTTGGGGGTTATGGGGTGGGGGTTATGGGGTTGGGGGTTATGAGTTAGGGGTTATGAGGTGGGGGTTATGGGGTGGGGGTTATGAGGTGGGGATTATGGGGTGGGGGTTATGGGGTGTAGTTTATGGGATGGGGGTTGTTGGGTGGGGGTTGTGAAGTGGGGGTTGTGGGATGGGGGTTATGAGGTTGGGGGTTGTGGGGTGGGGGTTAAGGGGTTGGGGGTTGTGGGGTGGGGTTCATGGGGTGGGGGTTGTGGGCTGTGGGTTGTGGGGTGGGGGTTATGGGATGGTGGTTGTGGGGAGGGGGTTGTGGGGTGGGGGTTATGGGATGGTGGTTATGGGGTGGGGGTTTTGGAGTGGGGGTTGTGGGGTAGGGGTTGTGGGGTGGGGGTTATGGGGTTGGGGGTTGTGGGGTGGGGTTTATGGGGTTGGGGGTTATGGGGTGGGGGTTGTGGGGTGGGGATTGTGGGGTGGGGGTTATGGGGTGGGGTTTATGGGGTTGTGGGTTGTGGGGTGGGGGTTATTAGGTGGGGTTTATGGGGTAGGGGGTTATGGGGTGGGGTTTATGGGGATGGGGGACATAATAATACTAATCAAATTACTAATTCAATGACCATATATAACATAGGAAACAAAAATGGAATTTCGAGTGTTTGGGGGTAGTTGGGGGGGGGGTTGGAGGGGTTTGAAGGCTGATAAGCAAGTTTGGTTGCTACTACATGATGCGTAGGACCTCAAAGAACATATTTAGCATGGAATTGATAAATGCAAAATTTAGGCCAAAATTATCATGTCAGAGTGTGGTCTCCCCTCCTAACCTAAACTGCAGTAAGCTACCGGAACCTAACCTGGGCAAACTACCGGGAACTAAACGTGGTAAGGACCGTGGCAAAATACGGTAAATATTGAAACAACTGCCGTTATCATGTACGTTTTTTCTACTTTAATTACCCACTTATTTAGACCATTCTAAGACTATTTTCTTCTATGACATTTCCAAGATAGGGCATATTCAAATGGGGCATTTTGAAATTAGCCTGGCCTAACCTAACCTAACCTAGACGCAATCAGACCACAGGGACCTAATCTGGGCAAACTACCGGAATCTAACCTGGTCAAACTACCAGGAAATAACCGTGGTAAAGTACAGGAAATGACTGGGGCAGAATACTGGGACCTAGCCGGATGTGGCAACACTGCTACAAAACGGTAATGGGCCAAACTTTACCTTAAATGGCACCAAACTATGGTAATCTGGGGTAATTACCTTGGAAATGACAACACTGAAGAAATTAGCAATGTTGGTGTAAATAAAAGGGATTATGAGTGTTAACTATTATAATTATCATTATTATTATTATTATCTATTTATTTATTTATCTAGTTATTGGATTCTAAATATTCATTGGTATTTATTCAAATATATTTCATTTTTTTTTTATAATACTCCTATTGTTATTATTATTGTTATTATTATTACTTTTACATTCATCATCTCAATGTAAACAAACTGGCGGCCATCATGGATTTTGACGTTATTATTGACAGTGTCGTGAAATCAGTGTTGCCATGTAAGAGGCAATTTTTTTTTTAATACTTACAAACAAAATAATAATAATACTTTAAAAAAATTAATACTAAAAAAAATAAATAAATAAAAAAATAATATTACTTAAATAAATAATACTTAAAAAAAATTAATACATATTAAAAAATTAATACTTAAAAAAAATTAATACTTACAAAAAGAAAATGAAAAAAAAAAAAAATACAAAAAATAGTAGTTAAAAAAATTGATACTTAAAAAAAATACTAAAATAAAAATAATACTTAACAAAAATTAATACATAAACAAAATTAATACTTAAAAAAAAGTAATACATAAACAAATATATATACTTAAAAAAATAATACTTAACAAAAAATTTAATACTTAAACAAGTGATATTTAAAAAAAATAATATTTAAAAAAATTGTTACTTAAAAAAAATAATACTTAAAAAAAATTAATACCTAAAAAAAAAATTGTTACTTATCAAACCTTGGTTTGGCACTTAAGACTGTCTTAGCCACTAAGGATATTATGGTTAAAGTTTAAAATTTTAGAAGTTACTATTAGGGTGCCAAATCAATCTTTAGATACATAAACAAATTCCAAAGTCAATATGACTTCAGCGGGAAACGTATGTCAGTGTGACCAGTTTGGTAACTATAACAAGTAGCAAAAAGAATAACCTAAGTTGGATGTTAGGGAGAATAAAGTCAATGAAGCACCTGTAAAGACTCTCAAAATGACACTTAGCTGTAGGGTTGCAGACACTTCGTTCTCCCAAGGTGAAGAAATGAGGCACGAGAATAGTATGGGTTATCACCAATAGTCAGTCACCCAGTCGAGTACCGGTATAAGGTTTCTTGGATAAGTCAAGAGGATATGTAGAAAAGATCTCGTTAACTGACAGCTATGACAATCAAGAATAAGGTATAAATGAAAGAACTTGAAGTGACTTGTACCACCACCGGTATTTGACTGGGCGAGATCCAGAACAGAACTGCTTTCCACACTCACTCTCTCCTCCTCCATCACCTCGGATTATATGTTATGAATCATCCCCAAAAGTCTCGAACTGAGGAAAACAGTTTCATACAGTTTTCACAACACAGAAAATTAGATTCATGAACATGGATTCATGTATTCATCGAATCATATCTTAACAAAACTAAATATACAGCATCTAATAATTATAACAAATACATGTATATGTTACACATGCAAAAAATCGATATTTTGGGTGCCCAAAGTCAATATGTGCATGCATCTTCTGTACCCGTTTATATCCCAAATTCAGGCTAAAAAAACAAACAAAAAATCGATATTTTTGTGTCCCAGAAGCGATCTGTACAGTCGGCCACAGTTCTGGCTGTTACAGTCAGCACTACAAACTCCAGTTGTCTGACGTTTGTATCCATGACTTTTCGAATCATGGGCTCGAAGAGTCTCAGGGGTGAAGAAGTGAGACGGTGCAGGGGGCGGAAGAGAGAGGGAGGGAGAGGGGGTACAGACGAGAGAGAAGGACGGGGGAGGAGAAAAGGGGACAGAAACGAGAGAGAGAGAGAGAGAGAGAGAGAGAGAGAGAGAGAGAGAGAGAGAGAGAGAGAGAGAGCCGGGTGGAGGAGAGGGTGGGCTGAAGGAGAGAGAGGGGGAAGGGGGACAGAATGAGTGGAGGGTAAAATAGCATAAGCCAACCAATGTAAGATATTGCTTAATATTCAAAAGATAAATTTTATTTTTATATTACTTCGAGAAAGATAATTAAAACCATATAGCCACGTCGGATGTAAAAGAGTTATAAAATGCAATTATCGTTATCAGTGATACGGAGATATCACATGACATTTGGATAGCAGATATTTTTTCACAGTGCCTTATGTTAACTGAGGTGGGACAGCCAGCATGAAGGAAAAGAGAGACAGGTGAAGATTTAAAAGGAAGCGGCTCAGGTTCAAAGGGTGGCCAAATTCCCTCAAGTATTGCCTACGAAAAAAAAAAGAAAAAAAAAATTGTAAGTCATACCTTCTTGCGGGGGTTTCCAGTAACTATACTAGTGATAAACAAAGAAATGTTTCTGTGAAGTAATTTATTCAACAAAGCTTTCATAACATCGTCATGAGACAGACAGACAGACAGAGAGAAAGAGAGTAAACCCACAATTTTCGGTAACACTGATTCTGCTCTTTTTCTCTGACCAATGATTGTATAAGTTTATTACTACCTGGCCAGTGTAATAACGTTACTATAATGTCTGCTTTACCTAATTCGCCGTAATAAAAAAAAAAAATCTTTAGTATCAACTATGGAAATTATAAGTGCATTGGTATAACCTAGTGTTTGTCATTCCTTGTATGGCAGCATGGGTCTGGCAATATACAGTATAAATCTTAGCCAGAGTTATTTAACCTATACTATAATGTTAATAAATCGAGTACTGTTAATACTAGTAGTATTACACCCCTAATTGTTATAAACAAATTATTTTCAGCTTTCGTATGAACAAAATTTGATCGTAGCTCGAGGAGGTTTATCTCTAGGCAACAGGCTAATAACTGCTTGTTTTTATACGCAATAACAAACCGTAACAACAATTGCTGTGACCAAGAACGCCATGAAAGGCAGTATGATGCTTACTTTAACACTCCAGTGTATAATTATAACTATTGTGATCGATATTTATTTAAGTAGCACGATTCACAGAGTATGGTATTGAAATAAGTGGCAACTCTGAGTAATCCTATCATGAGAAATTTTATCGTTTTCAAACTGAAAAACACACCCGTTTCTGTCCCCCTTTCTCCTCCCCCGTCCTTCTCTCTCGTCTGTACCCCCTATCCCTCCCCCTTCCCTCCCTCTCTCTTCCGCCCCCTGTACCGTCTCACTTCTTCACCCCTGAGACTCTTCGAGCCCCTTATTCGAAAAGTCAGGGATACAAACGTCAGACAACAGGAGTTTGTAGTGCTGACTGTAACAGCCAGAACTGTGGCCGACTGTACATACCTACTCAGTGCTAGAATGTTTTCAAAATATAGGCTCAAAACATGCTAATAATCGATATTTTATGTGTCCAAAGTCGATATGTACATGCATCTTCTGTACCCGTTTTTATCTTAAATTCAGGCTTAAAACACTCGAAAATTCGATATTTTTGGGTCCCAGGTGGTGGAAGTTTGGGTGTCATTACAGTGCTTTGACTGTAAATATCAACAGTCATTCATAGGTGGTGGGTGTGTGGGTGTCATAACAGTATTTTGATTGTAAATATCAACAGTCATTCATAGGTTGGTTGGTGTCATTAGAGTGCTTGGACAGTAAATATCAACAGTCATTCATGGGGTGGTTAGTGTGTGGATGTCATTACAGTGCATGAACTGAAAATATCAACTTCCTTCCTGGGGTGGTGGGTGTGTGGGTGTCATTACAGTGCTTGGACTGTAAATATCAACCATAATTCATGGGGTGGTGGGTGTGTGGGTGTCATTACAGTGCTTGGACTGTAAATATCAAACATAATTAATGGGGTGGTGGGTGTGGGGGTGTCATTACAGTGCTTGGACTTTAAATATCAACAGTCATTCATGGGGTGGTGGATGTGTGGGTGTCATTACAGTGCTTAAACTGTAAATATCAACAGCCATTTATAGAGTGGTGGTTGTGTGGCTGTCATTACAGTGCTTGGACTATAAATATCAACAGTCAATCATGGGGTGGTGGGTGTGTGGGTGTCATTACAGTGCTTGGACTGTAAATATCAACAGTCATTCATGGAGTGGTGGGTGTGTGGGTGTCATTACAGTGTTTTGACTATAAATATCAACAGTCATTTATTGGGTGGTGGGTGTCATTAGAGTGCTTGGACTGTAAATATCAATAGTCATTCAAGGAGTGGTGAGTGTGTGGGTGTCAATACAGTTCTTGGACTGTAAATATCAACCATCATTCATTGGGAAGTGGGTGTGTGGGTGTCATTACTGTGCTCAGACTGTAAATATTAACAGTCATTCATGGGGTGGTGGGTGTGTGGATGTCATTACTGTGATCAGACTGTAAATATTAACAGTCATTCCTGGGGTGGTGGGTTTGTGAATGTCATTACAGTGCTTGGACTGAAAATATCAACAGTCATTTATGGTGTGGTTGGTGTGTGGGTGTCATTACAGTGCTTGGACTGTAAATATCAAAAGTCATTCATGGGGTTGTGGGTGTTTGGGTGTCTATGCATTGCTTGGACTGTAAATATCAACAGTCAATCATAAGATAATGGGTGTGTGGGTGTCATTACAGTGCTTGGACTGTAAATATCAACAGTCATTCATGGGGTAGTGGGTGTGCAGGTGTCATTACAGTGTTTTGACTGTAAATATTAACAGTCATTCATAGGGTGGTGGGTGTCATTAGAGTGTTTGGACTGTAAATATCAACAGTCATTCATAGGGTGGTGGGTGTGTGAGTGTCATTACAGAGCTTGGACTGTAAATATCAACAGTCATTCATGGGGTGGTTGGTGTGTGGGTGTCATTACAGTGCATGGACTGAAAATATCAACAGTCATTCATGGGGTGTTGGGTGTGTAAGTGTCATTACAGTGTTTGGACTGTAAATATCAACAGTAATTTATTGGGTGGTGGGTGTGTGGGTGTCATTACAGTGCTTGGACAGTAAATATCAAAAGTCATTCTTGGGGTGGTGGGTGTGTGGGTGTCATTACAGTGCTTAGAATATAAATATCAACGGTCATTTATAGGGTGGTGGGTGTCATTAGAGTGCTTGGACTGTAAATATCAACAGTTATTCATGGGGTTTTTGGGTGTTTAGGTGTCTATGCAGTGCTTGGACTGTAAATATCAACAGTCATTCATGGGGTGGTGGGTGTGTGGGTATCATTACAGTGTTTTAACTGTAAATATCAACAGTCATTTATAAGGTGGTGGGTGTCATTAAAGTGCTTGGATTGTAAATATCAACAGTTATTCATGGGGTGGTGGGTGTGTTTGTGTCATGACAGTGCTTGGACTGTAAATATCAACAGTCAATCATGGGGTGGTGGGTGTGTGGGTGTCATTACAGTTCTTGGACTGTAAATATCAACCATCATTCATTGGGTGGTGAGTGTGTGGTGGTCATTACAGAGGTTGGACTGAAAATATCAACAGTCATTCATGTGGTGGAGGGTGTGTGGGTTTCATTACAGTTCTTGGACTGTAAATATCAACCATCATTCATTGGGTGGTGGGTGTGTGGTTGGCATTACATTGCTTGGACTGTAAATATTAACAGTCATTCATATGATGGTGGGTGTGCTGATGTCATTACAGTGTTTGGACTGAAAATATCAACAGTCATTCATGGAGTGGTAGGTGTGTGGGTGTCCCTACAATGCTTGGATTATAAATATCAACCTTCATTTATGGGTTGGTGAGTGTATGGGTGTCATTACAGTGTTTTGACTGTAAATATCAACAGTCATTCATAGGGTGGTGAGTGTGTGAGTGTTATTACAGAGCTTGGGCTGTAAATATCAACAGTCATTAATGGAGTGGTGGGTGTGTGGGTGTCATTACAGTGCTTGGACTGTAAATATCAACAGTCAATCATCGGGTGGTCCATGTGTGGGTGTCATTATAGTGCTTGGACTGTAAATATCAACTGTCATTTATGGGGTGGTGTGTGTGTGGGTGTCATGACAGTGTTTGGACTGTAAATATCAACAGTCATTCATGGGGTGGTGAGTGTGTGGGTGTCATTACAGTTCTTGGACTGTAAATATCAACCATCATTCATTAGGTGGTGGGTGTGTGGGTGTCATTACAGTACTCAGAATGTAAAAATAACCAGTCATTCATGGGGTGGTGGGAGTGTGGATGTCATTACAGTGCTTGGACTGAATATATCAACAGTCATTTATAAGGTGGTGGGTGTCATTAAAGTGCTTGGACTGTAAATATTAACAGTCATTCATGGAGTGGTGGGTGTGTTGGTGTCATAACATTGCTTGGACTGTAAATATCAACAGTCATTCATGGGGTTGTGGGTGTTTGGGTGTCTATGCAGTGCTTGGACTGTAAATATCAACAGTCAATAAGGTAATTGTGGGTGTCATTAGAGTGTTTGGATTGTAAATATGAACCATAATTCATGGGGTGGTGGGTGTGGGGATGTCATTACAGTGCTTGGATTGTAAATATGAACAATAATTAATGGGGTGGTGGGTGTGGGGATGTCATTACAGTGCTTTGACTGTAAATATCAAGTCATTCTTTGGGTTGTGGGTGTGTGTGTGTCATTAGTGCTTGGTCTGTAAATATCAACAGTCATTCATGGGGTTGTGGGTGGCATTACAGTTCTTTGACTCTAAATATCAACAGTAATTCATAGGGTGATGGGGGTGTGGTTGTTATTACAGTGCTTGGACTGTAAATATCAACAGTCATTTATTGGGTGGTGGGTGTGTGGGTATCATTGCAGTCCTTGGACTGTAAATATCAACTATCATTCATTGGGTAGTGGGTGTGTGGGTGACATTACAGTGCTTGGACTGTAAATATTAACAGTCATTCATGGGGTGGTAGGTGTGTAGATGTCATTACAGTTCTTTGGACTGAAAATATCAACTGTCATTCATGGGGTGGTGGGTGTGTGGGTGTCATTACAGTGCTTGGACTCTAAATATCAACAGTCATTCATGGGGTTGTGGGTGTTTGGGTGTCTATGCAGTTCTTGGACTGTAAATATCAACAGTCAATCATGTAGTGGTGGGTGTCATTAGAGTGTTTGGACTATAAGTATCAACAGTCATTCATGGGGTGGTGGGTGTGTAGGTGTCATTATAGTACTTGGACTGTAAATATCAACAGTTATTCATGGGGTGGTGGGTGTGTGGGTGTCATTACATTGCTTGGACTATAAATATCAAGTCATTCATTGGGTAGTGGGTGTGTGTGTGTCATTAGTGCTTGTACTGTCAATATCAACAGTCACTCATGGGGAGGTGGGTGGCATTACAGTGCTTGGACTGTAAATATCAGCAGTCATTGATAGGGTGGTGGGTGTGTGAGTGTCATTACAGAGCTTGGACTGAAAATATCAACAGTCATTTATTGGGTGGTGGGTGTGGGGGTGTCATTACAGTCCTTGGACTGTAAATATTAACATTCATTCATGGGGTGGTAGGTGTGTAGATGTCATTACAGTGCTTTGGACTGAAAATATCAACTGTCATTCATGGGGTGGTGGGTGTGTGGGTTTCATTACAGTTCTTGAACTGTAAATATCAACCATCATTCATTGGGTGGTGGGTGTGTGGGTGACATTACAGTGCTTGGACTGTAAATATTAACAGTCATTTATGGGGTGGTGAGTGTGTGGATGTCATTAAAGTGCTTGGACTGAAAATATCAACAGTCATTTATTGGGTGGTGGGTGTGTGGGTATCATTACAGTGCATGGACTTTAAATATCAACCGTCATTTATGGGGTGGTGGGTGTGTGGGTGTCATTACAGTGATTGGACTGTAAATATCAACAGTCATTCATATGGTGGTGGGTGTATGAGTGTCATTACAGTACTTGGACTGTAAATATCAACAGTCTTTTATTGGGAGGTGGGTGTGTGGGTGTCATTATAGTGCTTGGACTGTAAATATCAACAGTCAATCATGGGGTGGTGGGTGTGTGAGTGTCATTACAGTGCTTGGACTTAAAATATCTTACAGTCATTTATAAGGTGGTGGGTGTATGAGTGTCATTACAGTGTTTTAACTATAAATATTAATATTAATTTATTGGGTGGTGGGTGTCATGACAGTGCTTAGACTGTAAATATCAAAACTCATTTTGGGGGTGGTGGGTGTGTGGGTGTCATTACAATGCTTAGACTGAAAATATTAATAGTAATTTATGGGGTGGTGGGTGTCATTAGAGTGCTTGGACTGTAAATTTCAACAGTCATTTATGGGGTGGTAGGGGTTTGGGTGTCATTACAGTGTTTTGACTGTAAATATTAACAGTCATTCATAGGGTGGTGGGTGTCATTAGAGTGCTTGGACTGTAAATATCAACAGTTATTCATGGGGTTTTTGGGTGTTTAGGTGTCTATGCAGTGCTTGGACTGTAAATATCAACAGTCATTCATGGGGTGGTGGGTGTGTGGGTATCATTACAGTGTTTTAACTGTAAATATCAACAGTCATTTATAAGGTGGTGGGTGTCATTAGAGTGCTTGGATTGTAAATATCAACAGTTATTCATGTGGTGGTGGGTGTGTTTGTGTCATGACAGTGCTTGGACTGTAAATATCAACCGTCAATCATGGGGTGGTGGGTGTGTGGGTGTCATTACAGTTCTTGGACTGTAAATATCAACCATCATTCATGGGGTGGTGAGTGTGTGGATGTCATTACAAAGGTTGGACTGAAAATATCAACAGTCATTCATGTGGTGGTGGGTGTGTGGGTTTCATTACAGTTCTTGGGCTGTAAATATCAACCATCATTC
This sequence comes from Petrolisthes cinctipes, assembly GCA_033782935.1. NCBI lineage: Eukaryota > Metazoa > Arthropoda > Malacostraca > Decapoda > Porcellanidae > Petrolisthes > Petrolisthes cinctipes. Next base: position 3,721,706 of record JAWQEG010000115.1, read on the forward strand.
ATATGATAGAGGGTGTGCTGATGTCATTACAGTGTTTGGACTGAAAATATCAACAGTCATTCATGGAGTGGTAGGTGTGTGGGTGTCATTACAATGCTTGGATTATAAATATCAAACTTCATTTATGTGTTGGTGGGTGTATGGGTGTCATTACAGTGTTTCGACAGTAAATATCAACAGTCATTCATAGGGTGGTGGGTGTGTGAGTGTTATTACAGAGCTTGAACTGTTAATATCAACAGTCATTAATGGAGTTGTGGGTGTGTGAGTGTCATTACAGTGCTTGGACTGTAAGTATCAACAGTCAATCATTGGGTGGTCCATGTGTGGGTGTCATTACAGTGTTTTAACTATAAATATCAACATTCATTTATTTGGTAATGGGTGTTATTAGAGTGCTTGGACTGTAAATATCAACAGTCATTCATGGGGTGGTGCGTGTGTGGGTGTCATGACAGAGTTTGGACTGTAAATATCAACAGTCATTCATAGGGTGGTGGGTGTGTGAGTGTCATTACAGAGCTTGGACTGAAAATATCAACAGTCATTTATTTTGTGGTGGGTGTGTGGGTATCATTACAGTCCTTGGACTGTAAATATCAACTATCATTCATTGGGTAGTGGGTGTGTGGGTGACATTACAGTGCTTGGACTGTAAATATTAACAGTCATTCATGGGGTGGTAGGTGTGTAGATGTCATTACAGTTCTTTGGACTGAAAATATCAACTGTCATTCATGGGGTGGTGGGTGTGTGGGTGTCATTACAGTGCTTGGACTCTAAATATCAACAGTCATTCATGGGGTTGTGGGTGTTTGGGTGTCTATGCAGTTCTTGGACTGTAAATATCAACAGTCAATCATGTAGTGGTGGGTGTCATTAGAGTGTTTGGACTATAAGTATCAACAGTCATTCATGGGGTGGTGGGTGTGTGGGTGTCATTACAGTGCTTGGATTGTAAATATGAATCATAATTTATGGGGTGGTGGGTGTGTAGGTGTCATTATAGTACTTGGACTGTAAATATCAACAGTTATTCATGGGGTGGTGGGTGTGTGGGTGTCATTACATTGCTTGGACTATAAATATCAAGTCATTCATTGGGTAGCGGGTGTGTGTGTGTCATTAGTGCTTGTACTGTCAATATCAACAGTCACTCATGGGGTGGTGGGTGGCATTACAGTGCTTGGACTGTAAATATCAGCAGTCATTGATAGGGTGGTGGGTGTGTGAGTTTCATTACAGTTCTTGGACTGTAAATATCAACCATCATTCATTGGGTGGTGGGTGTGTGGGTGACATTACAGTGCTTGGACTGTAAATATTAACAGTCATTCATATGATGGAGGGTGTGCTGATGTCATTACAGTGTTTGGACTGAAAATATCAACAGTCATTCATGGGGTGGTGGGTGTGTGGGTTTCATTACAGTTCTTGGACTGTAAATATCAACCATCATTCATTGGGTGGTGGGTGTGTGGGTGACATTACAGTGCTTGGACTGTAAATATTAACAGTCATTTATGGGGTGGTGGGTGTGTGGATGTCATTAAAGTGCTTGGACTGAAAATATCAACAGTCATTCATATGGTGGTGGGTGTATGAGTGTCATTACAGTACTTGGACTGTAAATATCAACAGTCATTAATTGGGTGGTGGGTGTGTGGGTGTCATTATAGTGTTTGGACTGTAAATATCAACAGTCAATCATGGGGTGGTGGGTGTGTGAGTGTCATTACAGTGCTTGGACTGAAAATATCTTACAGTCATTTATAAGGTGGTGGGTGTATGAGTGTCATTACAGTGTTTTAACTATAAATATTAATATTCATTTATTGGGTGGTGGGTGTCATGACAGTGCTTGGACTGTAAATATCAAAAGTCATTTTTGGGGTGGTGGGTGTGTGGGTGTCATTACAATTCTTAGACTGAAAATATCAATAGTAATTTATGGGGTGGTGGGTGTCATTAGAGTGCTTGGACTGTAAATATCAACAGTTATTCATGTTGTTTTTGGGTGTTTAGGTGTCTATGCAGTGCTTGGACTGTAAATATCAACAGTCATTCATGGGGTGGTGGGTGTGTGGGTATCATTACAGTGTTTTAACTGTAAATATCAACAGTCATTTATAAGGTGGTGGGTGTCATTAGAGTGCTTGGATTGTAAATATCAACAGTTATTCATGGGATGGTGGGTGTGTTTGTGTCATGACAGTGCTTGGACTGTAAATATCAACCGTCAATCATGGGGTGGTGGATGTGTGGGTGTCATTACAGTTCTTGGACTGTAAATATCAACCATCATTCATGGGGTGGTGAGTGTGTGGATGTCATTACAGAGGTTGGACTGAAAATATCAACAGTCATTCATGTGGTGGTGGGTGTGTGGGTTTCATTACAGTTCTTGGACTGTAAATATCAACCATCATTCATTGGGTGGTGGGTGTGTGGGTGACATTACAGTGCTTGGACTGTAAATATTAACAGTCATTCATATGATGGAGGGTGTGCTGATGTCATTACAGTGTTTGGACTGAAAATATCAACAGTCATTTATGGAGTGGTAGGTGTGTGGGTGTCATTACAATGCTTGGATTATAAATATCAACCTTCATTTATGTGTTGGTGGGTGTATGGGTGTCATTACAGTGTTTCGACAGTAAATATCAACAGTCATTCATAGGGTGGTGGGTGTGTGAGTGTTATTACAGAGCTTGGACTGTTAATATCAACAGTCATTAATGGAGTGGTGGGTGTGTGAGTGTCATTACAGTGCTTGGACTGTAAGTATCAACAGTCAATCATTGGGTGGTCCATGTGTGGGTGTCATTACAGTGCTTGGACTGTAAATATCAACTGTCATTTATGGGGTGGTGGGTGTATGGGTGTCATTACAGTGTTTTAACTATAAATATCAACATTCATTTATTTGGTAATGGGTGTTATTAGAGTGCTTGGACTGTAAATATCAACAGTCAATCATGGGGTGGTGCGTGTGTGGGTGTCATGACAGAGTTTGGACTGTAAATATCAACAGTCATTCATGGGGTGGTGAGTGTGTGGGTGTCATTACAGTTCTTGGACTGTAAATATCAACCATCATTCATTAGGTGGTGGGTGTGTGGGTGTCATTACAGTACTCAGACTGTAAAAATAACCAGTCATTCAAGGGGTGGTGGGAGTGTGGATGTCATTACAGTTCTTGGAGTGAATATATCAACAGTCATTTATAAGGTGGTTGGTGTCCTTAAAGTGCTTGGACTGTAAATATTAACAGTCATTCATGGAGTGGTGGGTGTGTTGGTGTCATAACAGTGCTTGGACTGTAAATATCAACAGTCATTCATGGGGCGATGGGTGTGTGGGTGTCATTACAGTGCTTGGACTTTAAATATCAACAGTCATTTATGGGATTGTGGGTGTTTGGGTGTCTATGCAGTGCTTGGACTGTAAATATCAACAGTCAATAATGTAATTGTGGGTGTCATTACAGTGCTTGGATTGTAAATATGAACCATAATTAATGGGGTGGTGGGTGTGGGGATGTCATTACAGTGCTTTGACTGTAAATATCAACAGTCATTCATGGGGTGGTTGGTGTGAGGGTATCATTACAGTGCTTAGACTGTAAATATCAAGTCATTCTTTGGGTGGTGGGTGTGTGTGTGTCATTAGTGCTTGGACTGTAAATATCAACAGTCATTCATGGGGTTGTAGGTGGCATTACAGTGCTTGGACTCTAAATATCAACAGTAATTCATAGGGTGATGGGGGTGTGGTTGTCATTACAGTGCTTGGACTGTAAATATCAACAGTCATTTATTGGGTGGTGGGTGTGTGGGTATCATTACAGTCCTTGGACTGTAAATATCAACCATCATTCATTGGTTGGTGGGTGTGTGGGTGACATTACAGTGCTTGGGCTGTAAATATTAACAGTTATTTAGGGGGTGGTAGGTGTGTAGATGTCATTACAGTGCTTGAACTGAAAATAAATACTGTCATTCATGGGGTGGTGGTTGTGTGGGTTTCATTACAGTTCTTGGACTGTAAACAATAACAGTCATTCATAGGGTGGTGGGTGTGTGGGTGACATTACAGTGCTTGTACTGTAAATATTTACAGTCATTCTTGGGGTGGTGGGTGTGTAGGTGTCATTATAGTACTTGGACTGAAAATATCAACCGTCATTCATGGGGTGGTGGGTGTGTGGGTGTCATTACATTGCTTGGACTAAAAATATCAAGTCATTCATTGAGTAGTGGGTGTGTGTGTGTCATTAGTGCTTGGACTGTAAATATCAACTATCATTCATTGGGTAGTGGGTGTGTGGGTGACATTACAGTGCTTGGACTCTAAATATCAACAGTAATTCATTGGGTGATGGGTATGAGGGTGTCATTACAGTGCTTGGACTGTAAATATCAACAGTCATATATTAAGTGGTGGATGTGTGGGTATCATTACAGTCCTTGGACTGTAAATATCAACCATTATTCATTGGGTGGTGGGTGTGTGGGTAACATTACAGTGCTTGGACTGTAAATATTACCAGTCATTCATGGGGTGTTAGGTGTGTAGATGTCATTACAGTGCTTGGACTGAATATATCAACTGCCATTCATGGGGTGGTGGGTGTGTGTGTTTCATTACAGTTCTTGGACTGTAAATATCAACCATCATTCATTGGGTGGTGAGTGTGTGGGTGACATTACAGTGCTTGGACTGTAAATATTAACAGTCATTCAAGGGGTAGTGGGTGTGTGGATGTCATTAAAGTGCTTGGACTGAAAATAGCAACAGTCTTTCATGGGGTGGTAGGTGTGTGAGTGTCATTACAGTGCTTGGACTTTAAATATCAACCTCTATTTATGAGGTGGTGGGTGTGTGGGTGTCATTACAGTGCTTGAACTGCAAATATCAACAGTCAATCATGGGGTGGGCGGTGTGTTAATGTCATTACAGTGCTTGGAGTGTATATATCAACAGTCATTTATGGTGTGGTGGGTGTATGGGTGTCATTACAGTGTTTTAACTATAAATATCAACATTCATTAATTGGGTGGTGGGTGTCATGACAGTGCTTGGACTGTAAATATCAACAGTCATTCATGGGATGGTGCGGTTGTTGGTGTCATGACAGTGCTTGGACTCTAAATATCAACAGTCATTCATTAGGTGGTGAGTGTGTGGGTGTCATTACAGTTCTTGGACTGTAAATATCAACCATCATTTATTAGGTGGTGGGTGTGTGGGTTTCATTACAGTGCTTGGACTAAAAATATCAACCGTCATTTATTGGGTGGTGGGAATGTGGGTGTTATTACAGTGCTTGGACAGTAAATATCAACAGTCATTCATAGGGTGGTTGGTGTGTGAGTGTTATTACAGAGCCTGGACTGTAAATATCAACAGTCATTCATTATGTGGTGAGTGTGTATGTGTCATTACAGTGCTTGGACTGTAAATATCAAAAGTCATTCTTGGGGTGGTGGGTGTGTGGGTGTCATTACAGTACTTAGACTGTAAATATCAACAGCCATTTATCGGGTGGTAGGTGTCATTAGAGTGGTTGGACTGTAAATTTCAACAGTCATTCATGGATTGCTGGGTGTGTTGGTGTCATTACAGTGCTTGAACTGTAAATAACAACCATAATTAATGGGGTGTGTGGTGTGGGGGTGTCATTACATTACTTGGTCTGTAAATATCAGCAGTTAATCATGGGGTGGTGGGTGTGTGGGTGTCATTACAGTGCTTGGACTGTAAATATCAACAGTCATTCATGGGGTGGTGGGTGTATGGGTGTCATTACAGTGTTTTGATTGTAAATATCAACAGTCATTCATAGGGTGGTGGGTGTCATTAGAGTGTTAGGACTATAATTATCAACAGTCATTAATGGAGTGGTGGGTGTGTGGGTGTCATTACATTGATTGGACTGTAAATATTAAGTCATTCATTGGGTGGTGGGTGTGTGTGTCATTAGTGCTTGGTCTGTAAATATCAACAGTCATTTATGGGGTGATGGTTGGCATTACAGTGATTGGACTCTAAATATCAACAGTCATTCATAGGGTGATGGGTGTGTGGGTGTCATTACAGTGCTTGGACTGTAAATATTAACAGTCATTCATGGGGTTGTGGGTGTTTGGGTGTCTATGCATTGCTTGGACTGTAAATATCAACAGTCAATCATAAGATAATGGGTGTGTGGGTGTCATTACAGTGCTTGGACTGTAAATATCAACAGTCATTCATGGGGTAGTGGGTGTGCAGGTGTCATTACAGTGTTTTGACTGTAAATATTAACAGTCATTCATAGGGTGGTGGGTGTCATTAGAGTGTTTGGACTGTAAATATCAACAGTCATTCATAGGGTGGTGGGTGTGTGAGTGTCATTACAGAGCTTGGACTGTAAATATCAACAGTCATTCATGGGGTGGTTGGTGTGTGGGTGTCATTACAGTGCATGGACTGAAAATATCAACAGTCATTCATGGGGTGTTGGGTGTGTAAGTGTCATTACAGTGTTTGGACTGTAAATATTAACTGTCATTTATGGGATGGTGGGTGTGTAGGTGTCATTACAGTCTTTGGACTGTAAATATCAAAAGTCATTCTTGGGGTGGTGAGTGTGTGGGTGTCATTACAGTGCTCAGACTGTAATTATTAACAGTCATTCATGGGGTGGTGGGAGTGTGGGTGTCATTACAGTGCTTAGACTGTAAATTTCAACAGTCATTTATAGGGTGGTGTGTGTGTGGCTGTTATTACAGTGCTTTGACTCTAAACATCAACAGTCATTCATAGGTGGTGGGTGTTTGGGTGTCATTACAGTGTTTTGATTGTAAATATCAACAGTCATTCAATGGTTGGTTGGTGTCATTAGAGTGCTTGGACTGTAAATATCAACAGTCATTTATGGGGTGTTGGGTGTGTGGATGTCATTACAGTGCATGGACTGAAAATATCAACTGTCATTCCTTGGGTGGTGGGTGTGTTGGTGTCATTACAGTGCTTGGACTGTAAACATCAACCGTGATTTATGGGGTGGTGGGTGTGTGGGTGTCATTACAGTGCTTAAACTGTAAAAAATTTTAGCCGTGCTGGGCGGGATATCTCAGCAACCCTGGAAGACCAATGGTTCTTTTAGCAGATGAGTCTTCCTGGGTGGGTTTGTGAACCCTGGGTTGGAGGAAATGCCACTCAAAATCCTATTAGTACACCACCGGCCAATGCTCTTATTGGGCGTATGAGTGTTCTTCTTAGTAGGGTTCAGGGTAGCCCTTAAGGCGGAAGAGCAGCTTTATGCTGCCAAAGGCATCTCTGAAATGGAGTCATGGGTTGATGCCATAGTCATGTGCCTGATTTTCCGCAACTCATCCATTTCCCTACTATTAGATGGCACAATCTAACTAATTTCACCTTTACTTTCCAATTTATTCTTTCTTATTCTTACTCTTATAAAGGTGAAGCTGCTCATCTTGGTGCAAACCGCAGTCACGCAGCTACTATCTTTGATCCGGTTATAAGATCAGATTATGGCAGTTATTCTGGTCGCCATGCTCAGATAGTGAAGTTGGGAAGATCATTTTTGATCTATTGAGAAGTAACGCCCGCCTAAGCAAGGCAGTCCCTTGCCAGTAGGTTCTTCTCCTGCCCGTCACCCCTGGAGAGTTTGAGCTAGCTCTTCTAGGCCAATGTCTGAAAGGGATGACGTTAATTTTACTAGCTTGCTGACTCAGGTTTCCTTATACTTGGTTCTTCCGGTTATATGACCTTTGCTTGTACTTGGACTTGCTTCACGATTTCTCTACTTCTCATCTTCCCATTTTACTTCTTTCAGTTATTCAAGTTTTTACTTGTTATTTTGTCCGGTGATATTGAATTAAATCCCGGTCCACGTAGACCTACCCATCATGTGAGAAGCTGCCGTATTTTGTATTCTAACATCCGCGGACTTCATAAGAACATTAAAGATCTAACTTTGGCATCAGTAGATTATGACATTGTTTTTTGTTCAGAAACTCTTGTCTCTAACCATAGACACGTTTCAGAACTTCTTATGCCTGGCTTTAATAAACCACTTCTTATTCGTCGTGACTCTTTTCCTCGTGTTCGTGGAATGAGTTTCTACATCCGATCTGGCTTCAATGCCCAGCCTTTAACAAAATTTATTTGCGGTTGCCATGAGATCCAGTTAGTTAAAGTTTCCAGTAAATATCATAACCACTACATTTTTAGCCTATACAGAAATCCTGACGCCAATGACAACCTATATGACTGTCTCTTAAATGCCATGGCATTAATTCAGTCTGTTGATGTCAAGTCCTCTTTCATCTTTGTTGGAGATGTAAATGCACATCATCAAGAGTGGCTGAACTCTGTTTCTCCAACAAATAGACACGGTCATGCTGCCCTGGATTTTACTAATTTATCTGGGTGTGAACAGTTGATTACTGGACCTACACATATTTCTGGAAACTGTCTGGATCTCGTTTTGACAGATGTTCCTGGTGTTGTGGAGACTATAGTTCTTGCACCTGTGGGTACTTCTGACCATAATTCCATATCCTGTAAAATCAATCTTGAATTTACTGTGCCTGATATCACTATCACTCGTAAAGTCTATCTTAAATCTCGGGTTAACTGGGATAATGTATGTGATGATGTTACTAATATCCAGTGGAACCACATACTAAGATCTGATGACCCAGTTTCATCACTCAATAACTCTCTCTTGGAAATTCTTAACAGAAGAGTCCCATCAAAATTAATCAAATCCCGTATAAAAGATAAAGCTTGGTTTGATGATGGCTGCAAACGTGCTTTTAATAACAAGCAGGCTGCATACCATCGCTGGAGACGTGGTCGAAACCAGTTGCTTTGGGATGACTATATACATCTTAGGTCAGTTGCGCAGAGAGTTTATAGTAATGCTGAGAGGGATTACAATTCCCATTTACAGGAGGTTCTTGCAGGTGCTACTCAGCCACATAAATGGTGGGCTTCACTTAAGGCCTCATTATTTGGTATTGATTCCTCCATGCCTCCACTTCGTGATTCTGATGGTTCTGTTTCTTTTGACCCATTGATTAAGGCTAATATGCTTTCAAATATATTCATTGGTAAGCAGAGTGATCAGGAATTGCAATTACCTTCAACATGTTACCCTAGTCCTGGTCTAAAGTCAATGGCTTTTAAATCAGCTGAATTGAAACAATATCTATTGGATCTTGACACTTATGGTGGGACTGACCCTGATGGATTTTTCCCTCTCTTCCTTAAGAAGATTGCTGTTGTTTTAGCACCTAAATTGGCTGTGGTATTTAGGTTGCTCTTGAAATCTGGTAGTTTTCCTCTTTGCTGGCGTAAAGCCAGAATTACCCCAATTCCAAAGGGAGCCACTGCGTCATCAAATCTATCCGAGTATCGTCCCATTTCCATTACACCTATTCTTTCTAAGATCTTTGAGAGGCTTTTAGCGAGGCGTCTTAACTCTTATTGTAATAATAATGATTTAATACCCATTTCACAATTTGGTTTTCGCAAAGGTTTGGGTACCTGCGATGCACTTTTGACCTTGTCTCACGCACTTCAATCTTCGTTGGACAAGGGATATGAATCTCGTGTTGTGGCTATTGATTTTAGCTCTGCTTTTGATCGGGTTAATCATAAAGCACTTTTACATAAGCTGCAACTTATTGGTATTGGTGGTAGTCTCTTATCAATTTTTAAAGAATTTCTGATGAACAGGTCACAATGTGTTGTCATTGATGGGTGCACTTCTGTCCCTGTACCTGTTGTTTCGGGTGTTCCACAGGGCAGTGTACTTGGGCCTCTGTTTTTTATTCTCTTTACTGCTGACTTGGGCTTTGAGCTCGAAAATAAGCTTATTTCTTATGCTGATGACACAACTTTATATTCACCCATTCCATCACCAGGGAGTAGAATTGAAGTTGCAGCATCCCTAAGCAGGGACTTGGCTAAGATTACTTCTTGGTGTGAACTTTGGGGTATGAAGCTTAATGCCAAGAAAACTCACTCCATGATTATTAGCAGATCACGCACTTTGGTTCCTCCTCATCCTTGTTTGCATATTTCTGGTGAACAAATTGAGGATGTGACAGGTTTGCATTTGTTGGGAGTGACTCTTGATCCCAAGTTGACCTTTGAAAGGCATATTCGTTCCTTATCTTCTACTATTGCACAAAAGATTGGTTTACTCCGCAAGTGTTTTAAAAAATTTGCGTGTGAAACCATAGTCTTAAAATCTTTTTATGCTTTTATTTTGCCTCACTTTGAATATTGCTCTTCTGTTTGGAACTCTGCTGCTGACTGTCATCTAAAGTTGCTTGACAGAGCTCTTACTTCTATAAAATTTGTTCTACCTGCTGTATCTCTTGATCTCCATCATCGGCGTCAGGTTGGTGCCCTTAGTCTTGTATTCAAAATTTTTAACAATACTCGGCATCCCCTGCATAGTGTTTTACCTGAACGTTTTATTCCGACTCGCATAACAAGGTTTACAAGGAGTCTTAATGACTTTGCCATGACTCTAATTAATGCTTCTACATCTCAATTTTCTCGTTGTTTTATTCCTTCTATGATTACCTTATGGAATCATCTGCCTAACGAGGTTGTACAGTCAACTGATATTACTGGTTTTAAATCTAAAGTTAATGTCTTATTGCAACAGTAGTTTGACTATTTTTTAAAAATCATATATTTTCTTTTGTATAAGCTTTCATTGACAACTAGTTTTCTCTTTTGGGCTCTCTATACTCAGTACCCCCTTTCCTTTTTTCTTTGTTGTTGTAGTCTCTCTTCAGTACTCCCCAGGTATTTTGTGTGGATCCATCTACTGATGTGTCTGCACCCTGTTGGGAGGCTATGACAGCTTCTATAATAATAATAATAATATCAACCATAATTAATGGGGTGGTGGGTGTGGGGGTGGTGTGGGGGTGTCATTACAGTCCTTGGACTTTAAATATCAACAGTCATTCATGGGGTGGTGGATGTGTGGGTGTCATTATAGTGCTTGAACTGTAAATATCAACAGTCATTCTTGGGGTGGTGGGTGTGTGGGTGTCATTACAGTGCATAGACTGTAAATATCAACAGCCATTTATGGAGTGGTGGTTGTGTGGCTGTCATTACAGTGCTTGGACTGTAAATATCAACAGTCAATCATGGGGTGGTGGGTGTGTGGGTGTCATTACAGTGCTTGGACTGTAAATATCAACAGTCATTCATGAAGTGGTGGGTGTATGGGTGTCATTACAGTGCTTGGACTGTAAATATCAACAGTCATTCAAGAACTGGTGGGTGTGTGGGTGTCATTACAGAGCTTGGACTGTAAATATCAACAGTCATTTATAGGGTGGTGTGTGTGTGAGTGTAATTACAGAGCTTGGACTGTAAATATCAACAGTCATTTATGGGGTGGTTGGTGTGTCGGTGTCATTACAGTGCTTGGACTGTAAATATAAAAAGTCATTCTTGGGGTGGTGGGTGTGTGGGTGTCATTACAGTGCTTTGACTTTAAATATCAACAGTCATTCATGGGGTGGTGGATGTGTGGATGTCATTATAGTGCTTGAACTGTAAATATCAACAGTCATTCATAGGGTGGTGGGTGTGTGGGTTTCATTACAGTGCTTGGACTGTAAATAGAAAAAGTCATTCTTGGGGTGGTGGGTGTGTGGGTGTCATTACAGTGCTTAGACTGTAAATTTCAACAGTCATTTATAGGGTGGTGGGTGTGTGGCTGTCATTACAGTGCTTTGACTGTAAATATCAAGAGTCATTCATATGTGGTGGGTGTGTGGGTGTCATTACAGTGTTTTAATTGTAAATATCAACAGTCATTTATAGGTTGGTTGGTGTCATTAGAGTGCTTGGACTGTAAATATCAACAGTCATTCATGGGGTGGTGGGTGTGTGGATGTTATTACAGTGCATCGACTGAAAATATCAACTGTCATTCCTGGGATGTTGGGTGTGTGGGTGTCATTACAGTGCTTGGACTGTAAATATCAACCGTGATTTATTGGTTGGTGGGTGTTTGGGTGTCATTACAGTGCTTGGACTGTAAATATAAAAAGTCATTCTTGGGGTGGTGGGTGTTTGGGTGCCATTACAGTGCTTAGACTGTAAATATCAAAAGCAATTTATGGGGTGGTAGTTGTGTGGCTGTCATTACAGTGCTTGGACTGTAAATATCAACAGTCATTCATGGGGTGGTGGGTGTGTGGGTGTCATTACATTGCTTAGACTGTAAACATTAACAGTCATTTATTGGGTTGTGGGTGTGTGGGTGTCATTACAGAGCTTGGACTGTAAATATTAACAGTCATTCATGGGGTGGTTAGTGTGTAGGTGCCATTACAGTGCTTGGACTGTAAATATCAAATGTCATTTTTGGGGTGGTGGGTGTGTGGGTGTCATTACAGTGCTTGGACTGAAAATATCAATAGTCATAATGGGGTGTTGGGTGTGTGAGTGTCATTACAGTGCTTTGACTGTTAATATTAACTGTCATTTATGGGGTGGTGGGTGTGTAGGTGTCATTACAGTGTTTGGACTGTAAATATCAAAAGTTATTCTTGGGGTGGTGAGTGTGTGGGTGTCATTACAGTGCTTAGACTGTAAATTTCAACAGTCATTTATGGGGTGATGGGTGTGTGGCTGTCATTACAGTGCTTGGACTGTAAATATCAACAGTCAATCATGGGGTGTTTGGTGTTTGGGTGTCAATACAGTGCTTTGACTGTAAACATCAACAGTCATTCATAGGTGGTGGGTGTGTGAGTGTCATTACATTGTTTTGATTGTAAATATCAACAGTCATTCATAGGTTGGTTGGTGTCATTAGAGTGCTTGGACTGTAAATATCAACAGTCATTCATGGGGTGGTGGGTGTGTGGATGTCATTACAGTGCATGGACTGAAAATATCAACTGTCATTCCTGGGGTGGTGAGTGTGTGGTTGTCATTACAGTACTTGGACTGTAAATATCAACCATGATTTATGGGGTGGTGGGTGTGTAGGTGTCATTACAGTGCTTGGACTGTAAATATCAACCATAATTAATGGGGTGGTGGGTGTGGGGGTGTCATTACAGTGCTTGGAATTTAAATATCAACAGTCATTCATGGGGTGGTGGATGTGTGGGTGTCATTATACTGCTTGAACTGTAAATATCATCAGTCATTCATGGGGTGGTGGGTGTTTGGGTGTCATTACAGTGCTTGGACTGTAAATATAAAAAGTCATTTTTGGGGTGGAGGGTGTGTGGGTGTCATTACAGTGCTTAGACTGTAAATATCAACAGCCATTTATGAAGTGGTGGTTGTGTGGCTGTCATTACAGTGCTTGGACTGTAAATATCAACAGTCAATCATGGGGTGGTGGGTGTGTGGGTGTCATTACAGTGCTTGGACTGTCAATATCAACAGTCATTTATGGAGTGGTGGGTGTGTGGGTGTCATTACAGTGCTTGGACTGTAAATATCAACAGTCATTCATGGGGTGGTGGGTGTGTAGGTGTCATTACAATGCTAAGACTGTAAACATATTAACAGTCATTTATTGGGTGGTTGGTGTGTGGGTGTCATTACAGAGCCTGGACTGTAAATATCAACAGTCATTCATAGGGTGGTGTGTGTGTGAGTGTAATTACAGAGCTTGGACTGTAAATATCAACAGTCATTTATGGGGTGGTTGGTGTGTCGGTGTCATTACAGTGCTTGGACTATAATATCAAAATTCATTCTTGGGGTGGTGAGTGTGTGGGTCTCATTACAGTGCTTGGACTTTAAATATCAACAGTCATTCATGGGGTGGTGGATGTGTGGATGTCATTATAGTGCTTGGACTGTAAATATCAAAAGTCATTCATGGGGTGGTGGGTGTGTGGGTGTCATTACAGTGCTTAGACTGTAAATTTCAACAGTCATTTATGGGGTGGTGGGTGTGTGACTGTCATTACAGTGCTTGGACTGTAAATATCAACAGTCAATCATGGGGTGGTAGTTGTTTGGGTGTCATTAAAGTGCTTTGACTGTAAATATCAACAGTCATTAATAGGAGGTGGGTGTGTGGGTGTAATTACAGTGTTTCGATTGCAAATATCAACAGTCATTCATAGGTTGGTTTGTGTCATTAGAGGGTTTGGACTGTAAATATCAACAGTCATTCATGGGGTTGTGGGTGTGTGGATGTCATTACAGTGCATGGACTGAAAATATCAACTGTCATTCCTGGGGTGGTGGGTGTGTAGGTATCATTACAGTGCTTGGACTGTAAATATTAACCATAATTAATAGGGTGGTGGGTGTGGGGTGTCATTACAGTGCTTGGACTTTAAATATCAACAGTCATTAATGGGGTGGTTGATGTGTGGGTGTCATTATAGTGCTTGAACTGTAAATATCAACAGTCATTCATAGGGTGGTGGGTGTGTTGGTGTCATTACAGTTCTTGGACTGTAAATATAAAAAGTCATTCTTGGGGTGATGGGTGTGTGGGTGTCATTACAGAGCTTGGACTGTAAATATCAACAGCCATTTATGGAGATTTGGTTGTGTAGTTGTCATTACAGAGCTTGGACTGTAAATATCAACAGTCAATCATGGGGTGGTGGGGGTGTGGGTGTCATTACAGTGCTTGGACTGTAAATATTAACAGTAATTTATGGAGTGGTGGGTGTGTGGGTGTCATTACAGTGCTTGGACTGTAAATATCAACAGTCATTCATGGGGTGGTGGGTTTGTAGGTATCATTACAGTGCTTAGACTGTAAACATATTAATAGTCATTTATGTTGTGGTGGGTGTGTGGGTGTCATTACCGAGCTAGGACTGTAAATATCAACAGTCATTCATAGGGTGGTGTGTGTGTGTGAGTGTAATTACTGAGCTTGGACTGTAAATATCAACAGTCATTTATGGGGTGGTTGGTGTGTCGGTGTCATTACATTGCTTGGACTGTAAATATCAACAGTCATTCTTGGGGTGGTGGGTTTGTGGGTGTCATTACAGTGCTTAGACTGTAAATATCAACAGTCATTTATAGGGTTGTGGGTGTGTGGCTGTCATTACAGTGCTTGGACTGTAAATATCAACAGTCAATCATGGGGTGGTGGGTTTGTGGGTGTCATTACAGTGCTTGGACTTAAAATATCAACAGTCATTCATGGGGTATTGGGTGTGTGAGTGTCATTACAGTGCTTGGACTGTAAATATTAACTGTCATTTATGGGGTGGTGGGTGTGTAGGTGTTATTACAGTGTTTGGACTGTAAATATCAACAGTCAATCATGGGGTGGTGGGTGTGTTGGTGTCATTACAGTGCTTGGACTGTCAATATCAACATTCATTTATGGAGTGGTGGGTGTGTTGGTGTCATTACAGTGCTTGGACTGTAAATATCAACAGTCATTCATGGGGTGGTGGGTGTGTAGGTGTCATTACAGTGCTAAGACTGTAAACATATTAACAGTCATTTATTGGGTGGTTGGTGTGTGGGTGTCATTACAGAGCCTGGACTGTAAATATCAACAGTCATTTATAGGGTGGTGTGTGTGTGTGAGTGTAATTACAGAGCTTGGACTGTAAATATTAACAGTCATTCATGGGGTGGTGGGTGTGTGGGTGTCATTAAGTTGTTAAGACTGTAAATTTCAACAGTCTTTTTTGGGGGGGTGGGTGTGTGGCTGTCATTACAGTGCTTGGACTGTAAATATCATCAGTCAATAATGGGGTGGTGAGAGTTTGGGTGTCATTACAGTTCTTTGACTGTAAATATCAACAGTCATACATAGGTGGTGGATGTGTGGGTGTCATTACAGTGTTTTGATTGTAAATATCAACAGTCATTCATAGGTTGGTTGGTGTCATTAGAGTGCTTGGACTGTAAATATCAACAGTCATTCATGGGGTGGTTAGTGTGTGGATGTCATTACAGTGCATGGACTGAAAATATCAACTGTCCTTCCTGGGGTGGTGGGTGTGTGGGTGTCATTACAGTGCTTGGACTGTAAATATAAAAAGTCATTCTTGGTGTGGTGGGTGTGTGGGTGTCATTAAAGTGCTTAGACTGTAAATATCAACAGTCATTTATGGGGTGGTGGGTGTGTGGGTGTCATTACAGTGCTTGGACTGTAAATATCAACAGTCATTCATAGGAGGTGGGTGTGTGGGTGTAATTACAGTGTTTTGATTGTAAATATCAACAGTCATTCATAGGTTGGTTTGTGTCATTAGAGTGCTTGGACTGTAAATATATACAGTCATTTATAGGGTGGTGGGTATGTGGGCGACATTACAGTGCTTGGACAATAAATATCAACCAAAATTCATGGGGTGATGGGTGTGTGTGGGTATCATGACAGTGCTTGGACTGTAAATATCAACAGCCATTTATGGAGATTTGGTTGTGTAGTTGTCATTACAGTGCTTGGACTGTAAATATCAACAGTCAATCATGGGGTGGTGGGGGTGTGGGTGTCATTACAGTGCTTGGACTGTAAATATTAACAGTAATTTATGGAGTGGTGGGTGTGTGGGTGTCATTACAGTGCTTGGACTGTAAATATCAACAGTCATTCATGGGGTGGTGGGTTTGTAGGTATCATTACAGTGCTTAGACTGTAAACATATTAATAGTCATTTATGTTGTGGTGGGTGTGTGGGTGTCATTACCGAGCTAGGACTGTAAATATCAACAGTCATTCATAGGGTGGTGTGTGTGTGTGAGTGTAATTACTGAGCTTGGACTGTAAATATCAACAGTCATTTATGGGGTGGTTGGTGTGTCGGTGTCATTACATTGCTTGGACTGTAAATATCAACAGTCATTCTTGGGGTGGTGGGTTTGTGGGTGTCATTACAGTGCTTAGACTGTAAACATATTAATAGTCATTTATGTTGTGGTGGGTGTGTGGGTGTCATTACCGAGCTAGGACTGTAAATATCAACAGTCATTCATAGGGTGGTGTGTGTGTGTGAGTGTAATTACTGAGCTTGGACTGTAAATATCAACAGTCATTTATAGGGTTGTGGGTGTGTGGCTGTCATTACAGTGCTTGGACTGTAAATATCAACAGTCAATCATGGGGTGGTGGGTGTGTGGGTGTCATTACAGTGCTTGGACTTAAAATATCAACAGTCATTCATGGGGTATTGGGTGTGTGAGTGTCATTACAGTGCTTGGACTGTAAATATTAACTGTCATTTATGGGGTGGTGGGTGTGTAGGTGTTATTACAGTGTTTGGACTGTAAATATCAACAGTCAATCATGGGGTGGTGGGTGTGTTGGTGTCATTACAGTGCTTGGACTGTAAATATCAACAGTCATTCATGGGGTGGTGGGTGTGTAGGTGTCATTACAGTGCTAAGACTGTAAACATATTAACAGTCATTTATTGGGTGGTTGGTGTGTGGGTGTCATTACAGAGCCTGGACTGTAAATATCAACAGTCATTTATAGGGTGGTGTGTGTGTGTGAGTGTAATTACAGAGCTTGGACTGTAAATATTAACAGTCATTCATGGGGTGGTGGGTGTGTGGGTGTCATTAAGTTGTTAAGACTGTAAATTTCAACAGTCTTTTTTGGGGGGGTGGGTGTGTGGCTGTCATTACAGTGCTTGGACTGTAAATATCATCAGTCAATAATGGGGTGGTGAGAGTTTGGGTGTCATTACAGTTCTTTGACTGTAAATATCAACAGTCATACATAGGTGGTGGATGTGTGGGTGTCATTACAGTGTTTTGATTGTAAATATCAACAGTCATTCATAGGTTGGTTGGTGTCATTAGAGTGCTTGGACTGTAAATATCAACAGTCATTCATGGGGTGGTTAGTGTGTGGATGTCATTACAGTGCATGGACTGAAAATATCAACTGTCCTTCCTGGGGTGGTGGGTGTGTGGGTGTCATTACAGTGCTTGGACTGTAAATATAAAAAGTCATTCTTGGTGTGGTGGGTGTGTGGGTGTCATTAAAGTGCTTAGACTGTAAATATCAACAGTCATTTATGGGGTGGTGGGTGTGTGGGTGTCATTACAGTGCTTGGACTGTAAATATCAACAGTCATTCATAGGAGGTGGGTGTGTGGGTGTAATTACAGTGTTTTGATTGTAAATATCAACAGTCATTCATAGGTTGGTTTGTGTCATTAGAGTGCTTGGACTGTAAATATATACAGTCATTTATAGGGTGGTGGGTATGTGGGCGACATTACAGTGCTTGGACAATAAATATCAACCAAAATTCATGGGGTGATGGGTGTGTGTGGGTATCATGACAGTGCTTGGACTGTATATATCAACAGTCAATCATGGGGTAGTGAGTGTGTGGGTGTTATTACAGTTCTTGGACTTTGAATATCAACAATCATTCATTGGGTGGTGGATGTGTGGGTGTCATTACAGTGCTCAGACTGTAAATATTAACAGTCATTCATGTGGTTGTGGGTGTGTGGATGTCATTACAGTGCTTGAACTGAAAATATCAACTGTCATTCATGAGGTGGTGGGTGTGTTGGTGTCATTAGAGTGCTTGGACTATAAATATCAACTGTCATTGATGGGGTGGTGGGTGTGTGGGTGTCATTACAGTTCCTGGACTGTAAATATCAACAGTCATTCATAGGGTGGTGGGTGTGTGAGTGTCATTACAGTGTTTTAACTATAAATATCAACTGTCATATATAGGGTGGTGGGGGTCATTAGAGGGTTTGGACTGTAAATATCAACAGTCATTCGTGGGGTCGTTGGTGAGTGGGTGTCATTACAGTGCTTGGACTGTAAATTCAGCCATAATTCATAGGGTGGTGGGTGTGGGGGTGTCATTACAGTACTTGGACTGTAAATATCAACAGTCATTCATGGTGTGATGGGTGTGTGGGTGTCTTTTCAGAGCTTGGACTGTAAATATCAATAGTCATTCATGGGGTGGTGGGTGTGAGGATGTCACCACAGTGTTTAGACTGTATATATCAACAATCATTCATGGGGTTGTGGGTGTGTGGGTGTCATTATAGTGCTTGGACTGTAAATATCAACAGTCATTCATGAGGTGGTGGGTGTGTGGGTGTCATTACATTGCTTGGACTGTAAATATCAAGTCATTCATGGGGTGGTGGGTGTATGGGTGTCATTAGTGCTTGGACTGTGAATATCAACAGTCATTAATTGGGTGGTGGGTGTGTGTGACATTACAGTGCATGGACTGTAAATATTAACAGTCATTCATGGGGTAGTGGGTGTGTGGATGTCATTACAGTGCTCGGACTGAAAATATCAACCATTATTTATGGGCTGGTGGGTGTTTGGGTGTTATTACAGTGGTTGGACTGTAAATATCAACAGTCATTCATGGGTTAGTGGGTGTGTGGATGTCATTACAGTTCTTGGACTAATAATATCAACTGTCATTATTGGGGTGGTGGGTGTGTGGGTGTTATTACAGTGGTTGGACTGTAAATATCAACCGTCATTCAAAGGGTGGTGGGTGTGTGAGTGTCATTTTAGAGCTTGGACTGTAAATATCAACAGTCATTCATGGAGTGGTGGTTGTGTGGGTGTCATTACAGTGCTTGGACTGTAAATATCAACAGTCATTAATTGGGTGGTGGAGGTGTAACTGTCATTACAGAGCTTGGACTGTAAATATCAACAGTCAATAATGGGGTGGTCGGTGTGTAGGTGTCATTACAGTGCTCAGACTGTAAATATCATCAGTAATTCATGGGGTTGTGGGTGTGTAGGTGTCATTACAGTGCTTGGACTGTAAATATCAACCATAATTCATGAGGTGGTGGGTGTAAGGTGTCATTACAGTTCTTGGACTGTAAATATAAACCATCATTAATTAGGTGGTGGGTTTGTGGGTGTCATTACAGTGCTCAGACTGTAAATATTAACTGTCATTCATGGCGTTGTGGGTGTGTGGGTGTCATTACAGTTCTTTGACTGTAAATATCAACTGTCATTCATAGGGTGTTGGGTGTGTGATTGTCATTATAGAGCTTGGACAGTAAATATCAACAGTCATTAATGGAGTGGTAGTTGTGTGGGTGTCATTACAGTGCTTGGACTGTAAATATCAACAGTCATTAATTGGGTGGTGGGTGTGTGTGTGACATTACAGTGCATGGACTGTAAATATTAACAGTCATTCATGGGGTAGTGGGTGTGTGGATGTCATTACAGTGCTCGGAGTGAAAATATCAACTGTCATTCATAGGGTGTTAAGTGTGTGAGTGTCATTACAGTGGTTGGACTGTAAATATCAACCGTCATTCATAGGGTGGTGGGTGTGTGAGTGTCATTATAGAGCTTGGACTGCAAATATCAACAGTCATTCATGGAGTGGTCGGTGTGTGGGTGTCATTACAGTGCTTGGACTGTAAATATCAACACTCATTAATTGGGTGTTGGAGGTGTAAGTGTCATTACAGTGCGTGGACTGTAAATATCAACAGTCAATCATGGGGTGGTCGGTGTGTGGGTGTCATTACAGTGCTTGGACTGTAAATATCAACAGTCATTCATGGGATGGTGCATGTGTTGGTGTCATGACAGTGCTTAGACTGTCCAATATCAACAGTCATTCATGGGGTGGTGAGTGTGTGGGTGCCAATACAGTTCTTGGACTATAAATATAAACCATCATTCGTTAGGTGGTGGGTGTGGGGGTGTCATTACAGTGCTTGGGCTATAAATATCAACTGTCATTTATGGGGTTGTTGGTGTGTGGGTGTCATTACAGTTCTTGGACTGTATATATCAACAGTCATACATAGGTTGGTAGGTGTGTGAGTGTCATTACAGAGCTTGGACTGTAAATATCAACAGTGATTCATAGGTTTGTGGGTGTGTAGGTGTTATTACAGTGCTTGGACTGTAAATATCAAAAGTCATTCTTGGGGTGGTGGGTGTGTGGGTGTCATTACAGTGCTTAGACTGTAAATATCAACAGTCATTTATGGGGTGGTGGGTGTGTGGCTTTCATTATAGTGCTTGGACTGAAAATATCAACAGTCAATCATGGAGTGTGGGTAGGTGGGTGTCATTACAGTGCTTGGACTGTAAATATCAACCGTCATTCATGGGGTGGTGGTTGTGTGGTTGTCATTACAGTGTTTTGATTGTATATATCAACAGTCATTTATAAGGTGCTGGGTGTCATTAGAGTGCTTGGACTGTAAATATCAACAGTCATTCATGGAGTGGTGGGTGTGTTGGTGTCATTACAGTGCTTGGGCTGTAAATATCAACCATAATTCATGGGGTGGTGGGTGTGGGGTGTCATTACAGTTCTTGGACTGTAAATATAAACCATCATTCATTAGGTGGTGGGTTTGTGGGTGTAATTACAGTGCTCATACTGTAAATATTAACAGTCATTTATGGGGTTGTGGGTGTGTGGGTGTCATTATAGTTTTTTGACTGTAAATATCATCTGTCATTCATAGGGTGGTGGGTGTGTGAGTGTCATTACAAAGCTTGGACTGTAAATATCAACAGTCATTCATGAGGTTGTATGTGTGTAGGTGTCATTACAGTGCTTGGACTGTAAATATCAAAAGTCATTCTTTGGTGGTGGGTGTGTGGGTGTCATTACAGTGCTTAGACTGTAAGTATCAACATTCATTTATGGGGTGGTGGGTGTGTGGCTGTCATTATAGTGCTTGGACTGTAAATATCAACAGTTAATCATGGGGTGGTGGGTGTGTGGGTGTCATTAGACTGCTTGGAATTTAAATATTAACAGTCATGAATGGTGTGGTGGGTGTGTGGATGTCATTACAGTGCTTAGACTGAAAATATCAACAGTCATTCATGGGGTGGTAGGTGTGTGATTGTCATTACAGTGCTTGGACTATAAATATCAACCATCATTTATGGGGTTGTGGGTGTGTGGGTGTCATTACAGTTCTTTGACTGTAAACATCAACTGTCATTCATAGGGTGGTGGGTGTGTGAGTGTCATTACAAAGCTTGGACTGTAAATATTAACAGTCATTCATGGGGTTGTATGTGTATATGTGTCATTACAGTGCTTGGACTGTAAATATCAAAAGTCATTCTTGGGGTGGTGGGTGTGTAGGTGTCATTACAGTGCTTAGACTGTAAGTATCACCAGTCAATTATGGGGTGGTGGGTGTGTGTGTGACATTACAGTGCATGGACTGTAAATATTAACAGTCATTCATGGGGTAGTGGGTGTGTGGATGTCATTACAGTGCTCGGACTGAAAATATCAACCGTTTTTTATGGGGTGGTGGGTGTGTGGGTGTTATTACAGTGGTTGGACTGTAAATATCAACTGTAATTCATAGGGTGGTGGGTGTGTGAGGGTCATTATAGAGCTTGGACTGTAAATATCAACAGTCATTCATGGAGTGGTCGGTATGTGGGTGTCATTACAGTGCTTGGACTGTAAATATTAACAGTCATTTATAGGGTGGTGGGTGTGTGGATGTCATTACAGGGCTTAGACTGAAAATACCAACAGTCGTTGATGGGGTTGTGGGTGTGTGGGTGTCATTACAGTTCTTGGACTGTATATATCAACAGTCATACATAGGGTGGAGGGTGTGTGAGTGTCATTAAAGAGCTTGGACTGTAAATATCATCAGTAGTTCATGGGGTTGTGGGTGTGTGGGTGTCATTACAGTTCTTTGACTGTAAATATCAACTGTCATTCATAGGGTGGTGGGTGTGTGAGTGTCATTACAAAGCTTCGACTGTAATTATCAACAGTCATTCATGGGGTTGTATGTGTGTATGTGTCATTACAGTGCTTGGACTGTAAATATCAAAAGTCATTCTTGGGGTTGTGGGTGTGTGTGTGTCATTACAGTGCTTAGACTGTAAGTATCAACATTTATTTATGGGGTGGTGGGTGTGTGTGTGACATTGCAGTGCATGGACTGTAAATATTAACAGTCATTCATGAGGTAGTGGGTGTGTGGATGTCATTACAGTGCTCGGACTTAAAATATCAACCTTTATTTATGGGGTGGTGGGTGTGTGGGTGTCATTACAGTGCTTGGACTGTAAATATCAACTGTCATTTATGGGGTTGTGGGTGTGATGGTGTCATTACAGTTCTTGGACTGTATATATCAACAGTCATAAATAGGGTGGAGGGTGTGTGATTGTCATTAAAGAGCTTGGACTGTAAATATCATCAGCAATTCATGGGGTTGTGGGTGTGTAGGTGTTATTACAGTGCTTGGACTGTAAATATCAAAAGTCATTCTTGGGTTGGTGGGTGTGTGGGTGTCATTACAGTGCTTAGACTGTAAATAACAACAGTCATTTATGGGGTGGTGGGTGTGTGGCCGTCATTATAGGTTTTGGACTGTAAATATCAACAGTCAATCATAGAGTAGTGGGTATGTGGGTGTCATTAGAGTGCTTGGAGTGTAAATATCAACAGTCAATCATGGGGTGGTGGGTATGTGGGTGTCATTACAGTGCTTGGACTGTAAATATCAACAGTCATTCATTGGGTGGTGGGTGTGTGGGTGTCATTACAATGTTTTGATTGTAAATATCAACAGTCATTAATAAGGTGGTGGTTGTCATTAGAATGCTTGGACTGTAAATATCAACAGTCATTCATGGAGTAGTGGGTGTGTTAGTGTCATTACAGTGCTTGGACTATAAATATCAACCATAATCATGGGGTGGTGGGTGTGGGGCGTCATTACAGTGCTTTGACTGTAAATATCAACAGTCATTCATAGGGTGGTGGGGGTGAGGGTGTCATTACAGTGCTTCGACTGTAAACATCAACAATCATTCATTCGGTGGTGGGTGTGTGGGTGTCATGATAGTGCTTGGACTGTAAATATCAACAGTCATTAATGGGGTGGTGGGTGTGTGGGTGTCATTACATTGCTTGGACTGTAAATATCAAGTCATTCAAGGGGTGGTGGGTGTCTGTGTGTCATTAGTGCTTGGACTGTGAATATCAACAGTCATTCATGGGGTGGTGGGTGGCATTACAGTGCTTAGACTCTAATATCAACAGTCATTAATAGGGTGATGGGTGTGTGGGTGTCATTACAGTTCTTGGACTGTAAATATCAACCATCATTCAAAGGGTGGGGGGTGTGTGAGTGTCATTATAGAGCTTGGACTGTAAATATCAAAAGTCATTCATAGAGTGGTGGTTGTGTGGGTGTCATTACATTGCTTGGACTGTAAATATCAACAGTCATTAATTGGGTGGTGGAGGTGTAAGTGTCATTACAGAGCTTGGACTGTAAATATCAACAGTCAATCATGGGGTGGTCGGTGTGTGGGTGTCATTACAGTGCTCAGACTGTAAATATCATCAGTAATTCATGGGGTTGTGGGTGTGTAGGTGTCATTACGGTGCTTGTACTGTAAATATCAACCATAATTCATGGGGTGGTGGGTGTGGGGTGTCATTACAGTTCTTGGATTGTAAATATAAACCATCATTAATTAGGTGGTGGGTTTGGGGGTGTCATTACAGTGCTCAGACTGTAAATATTAACAGTAATTCTTGGGGTTGTTGGTGTGTGGGTGTCATTACAGTTTTTTGACTATAAATATCAACTGTCATTCATAGGGTGTTGGGTGTGTGAGTGTCATTATAGAGCTTGGACTGTAAATATCAACAGTCTTTCATGGACTGGTAGTTGTGTGGGTGTCATTACAGTGCTTGGACTGTAAATATCAACAGTCATTAATTGGGTGGTGGGTGTATGGGTGTCATCAGTGCTTGGACTGTGAATATCAACAGTCATTCATGGCGTGGTGGGTGGCATTACAGTGCTTAGACTCTAATATCAACTGTTATTCATTGGGTGATGGGTGTGTAGGTGTCATTACAGTGCTTGGACTGTAAATATAAACAGTTATTCATGGGAATGTGGGTGTTTGGGTGTAATTATAGTGTTTGGACTGTAAATATTATCAGTCATTCATGGGGTAGTGGGTGTGTGGATGTCATTACAGTGCTTGGACTAATAATATCAACTGTCAATAATGGGGTGGTGGGTGTGTGGCTTTCATTACAGTTCTTGTACTGTAAATATCAACCATCCTTTATTGGGTGGTTGGTGTGTGTGTGACATTACAGTGCATGGACTGTAAATATCAACCATAATTCATGGGGTGGTGGGTGTGGGGTGTCATTACAGTTCTTGGACTGTAAATATAAACCATCATTCATTAGGTGGTGGGTTTGTGGGTGTCATTACCGTGCTCAGACTGCAAATATTAACAGTCATTCATGGGGTTGTGGGTGTGTGGGTGTCATTACAGTTTTTTCACTGTAAATATCAACTGTCATTCATAGGGTGGTGGGTGTGTGAGTGTCATTACAAAGCTTGGACTGTAAATATCAACAGTCATTCATGACATTGTATGTGTGTAGGTGTCATTACAGTGCTTGGACTGTAAATATCAAATCATTCATAGGGTGGTGGGTGTATGGGTGTCATCAGTGCTTGGACTGTGAATATCAACAGTCATTCATGGCGTGGTGGGTGTGTTAGTGTCATTACAGTGCTTTAACTATAAATATCAACCATAATCATGGGGTGGTGGGTGTGGGGCGTCATTACAGTGCTTTGACTGTAAATATCAACAGTCATTCATGGGGTGGTGGGGGTGAGGGTGTCATTACAGTGCTTAGACTGTAAATATCAACAATCATTTATGGGGTGGTGGGTGTGTGGGTGTCATTACATTGCTTGGACTGTAAATATCAAGTCATTCAAGGGGTGGTGGGTGTCTGTGTGTCATTAGTGCTTGGACTGTGAATATCAACAGTCATTCATGGGGTGGTGGGTGGCATTACAGTGCTTAGACTCTAATATCAACTGTTATTCACTGGGTGATGGGTGTGTAGGTGTCATTACAGTGCTTGGACTGTAAATATAAACAGTTATTCATGGGGATGTGGGTGTGTGGGTGTCATTACAGTTCTTTGATTGTAAATATCAACTGTCATTCATAGGGTGTTGGGGGTGTTAGTGTCATTATAGAGCTTGGACTGTAAATATCAACAGTCATTCATGGAGTGGTAGTTGTGTGGGTGTCATTACAGTGCTTGGACTGTAAATATCAACAGTCATTAATTGGGTGGTGGAGGTTTAAGTGTCATTACAGTGCTTGGACTGTAAATATCAACAGTCAATCATGGGGTGGTCGGTGTGTGGGTTTATTTACAGTGCTTGGACTGTAAATGTCAACAGTCATTCATGGGGTGGTGCATGTGTTGGTGTCATGACAGTGCTTAGACTGTCAATATCAACAGTCATTTATGGGGTGGTGAGTGTGTGGGTGTCAATACAGTTCTTGGAATATAAATATAAACCATCATTCATTAGGTGGTGGGTGTGTCGGTGTCATTACAGTGCTTGGGCTATAAATATCAACTGTCATTTATGGGGTTGTTGGTGTGTGGGTGTCATTACAGTTCTTATACTGTATATATCAACAGTCATATATAGGTTGGTGGGTGTGTGAGTGTCATTACAGAGCTTGGACTGTAAATATCAACAGTCATTCATGAGGTTGAATGTGTGTAGGTGTCATTACAGTGTTTGGACTGTAAATATCAAAAGTCATTCTTTGGTGGTGGGTGTGTGGGTGTCATTACAGTGCTTAAACCGTAAGTCTCAACATTCATTTATTAGGTGGTGGGTGTGTGGCTGTCATTATAGTGGTTGGACTCTAAATATCAATAGTCAATCATGGGGTGGTGGGTATGTGGGTGTCATTACAGTGCTTGGACTTTAAATATCAACAGTCATTCATTGGGTGGTGGGTGTGTGGGTGTCATTACATTGTTCTGATTGTAAAAATCAACAGTCATTAATAAGGTGGTGGGTGTCATTCGAATGCTTGGACCGTAAATATCAACAGTTATTCATGGAGTGGTGGGTGTGTTGGTGTCATTACAGTGCTTGGACTATAAATATCAACCATAATCATGGGGTGGTGGGTGTGGGGCGTCATTACAGTGCTTTGACTGTAAATATCAACAGTAATTTATGGGGTGGTGGGAGTTAGGGTGTCATTACAGTGCTTAGACTTTAAATATCAACAATCATTCATGGGGTGGTGGGTGTGTAGGTGTCATTATAGTGCTTGGACTGTAAATATCAACAGTCATTAATGGGGTTGTGGGTGTGTGGGTGTCATTACAGTTCTTGGACTGTATATATCAACAGTCATACATAGGGTGGAGGGTGTGTGAGTGTCATTCCAGAGCTTGGACAGTAAATATCATCAGTGATTCATGGGGTTGTGGGTGTGTAGGTGTCATTACAGTGCTTGGACTGTAAATATCAAAAGTCATTCTTGGGGTGGTGGGTGTGTGGGTGTCATTACAGTACTTAGACTGTAAATATCAACAGTCATTTATGGGGTGGTGGGTGTGTGGCCGTCATTATAGTGCTTGGACTGTAAATATCAACAGTCAATTATAGAGTGGTGGGTATGTAGGTGTCATTACAGTACTTGGACTGTAAATATCAACCGCCATTCAAGGGGTGGTGGTTGTGTGGTTGTCATTACAGTGTTTTGATTGTAAATATAAACAGTCATTTATAAGGTGCTGGGTGTCATTAGAGTGCTTGGACTGTAAATATCAACAGTCATTCATGGAGTGGTTGGTGTGTTGGTGTCATTACAGTGCTTGGACTGTAAATATCAACCATAATTCATGGGGTGGTGGGTGTGTGGTGTCATTACAGTTCTTGGACTGTAAATATAAACCATCATTCATTAGGTGGTGGGTTTGTGGGTGTCATTACCGTGCTCAGACTGCAAATATTAACAGTCATTCATGGGGTTGTGGGTGTGTGGGTGTCATTACAGTTCTTTGACTGTAAATATCAACTGTCATTCATAGGGTGGTGGGTGTGTGAGTGTCATTACAAAGCTTGGACTGTAAATATCAACAGTCATTCATGACGTCCTATGTGTGTAGGTGTCATTACAGTGCTTGGACTGTAAATATCAAAAGTCATTCTTTGGTGGTGGGTGTGTGGGTGTCATTACAGTGCTTAAACTTTAAGTCTCAACAGTCATTTATGGAGTGGTGGGTGTGTGGCTGTCATTATAGTGCTTGGACTGTAAATATCAACAGTCAATCATGGGGTGGTGGGTATGTGGGTGTCATTACAGTGCTTGGACTGTAAATATCAACAGTCATTCATTGGGTGGTGGGTGTGTGGGTGTCATTACAGTGTTTTGATTGTAAATATCAACAGTCATTAATAAGGTGGTGGGTGTCATTAGAATGCTTGGACTGTAAATATCAACAGTCATTCATGGAGTGGTGGGTGTGTTAGTGTCATTACAGTGCTTGGACTATAAATATCAACCATAATCATGGGGTGGTGGGTGTGGGTGTCATTACAGTGCTTTGACTGTAAATATCAACAGTCATTCATGGGGTGGTGGGGGTGAGGGTGTCATTACAGTGCTTAGACTGTAAATATCAACAATCATTCATGGGGTGGTGGGTGTGTGGGTGTCATTACATTGCTTGGACTGTAAATATCAAGTCATTCAAGGGGTGGTGGGTGTCTGGTTGTCATTAGTGCTTGGACTGTGAATATCAACAGTCATTCATGTGGTGGTGGGTGGCATTACAGTGCTTAGACTCTAATATCAACAGTCATTAATGGGGTGATGGGTGTGTGGGTGTCATTACAGTTCTTGGACTGTAGATATCAACAGTTATTCATGGGGATGTGGGTGTTTGGGTGTCTATGCAGTGCTTGGACTGTAAATATCAACAGTTAATCATATGGTGGTGGGTGTGTGGCTGTCATTTCAGTGCTTAGACTGTAAATATCAATAGTCATTCATGGGGTGGTGGGTGTGAGGATTTCATCACAGTGCTTAGACTGTATATATCAACAATCATTCATGGGGTTGTGGGTGTGTGGGTGTCATTATAGTGCTTGGACTGTAAATATCAACAGTTATTCAAGAGGTGGTGGGTGTGTGGGTGTCATTACATTGCTTGGACTGTAAATATCAAGTCATTCATTGGGTGGTGGGTGTATGGGTGTCATCAGTGCTTGGACTGTGAATATCAACAGTCATTCATGGCATGGTGGGTGGCATTACAGTGCTTAGACTCTAATATCAACTGTTATTCATAGGGTGATGGGTGTGTAGGTGTCATTACAGTGCTTGGACTGTAAATATATACAGTTATTATTGGGGATGTGGGTGTTTGGGTGTAATTATAGTGTTTGGACTGTAAATATTATCAGTCATTCATGGGGTAGTGGGTGTGTGGATGTCATTACAGTGCTTGGACTAATAATATCAACTGTCATTAATGGGGTGGTGGGTGTGTGGGTTTCATTACAGTTCTTGTACTGTAAATATCAACCATCCTTTATTGGGTGGTTGGTGTGTGTGTGACATTACAGTGCATGGACTATAAATATTAACAGTCATTCATGGGGTAGTGGGTGTGTGGATGTCATTACAGTGCTCGGACTGAAAATATCAACTGTTATTTATGGAGTGGTGGGTGTGTGGGTGTTATTACAGTGGTTGGACTGTAAATATCAACCGTCATTCAAAGGGTGGTGGGTGTGTGAGTGTTATTATAGAGCTTGGACTGTAAATATCAACA
This sequence comes from Petrolisthes cinctipes, assembly GCA_033782935.1. NCBI lineage: Eukaryota > Metazoa > Arthropoda > Malacostraca > Decapoda > Porcellanidae > Petrolisthes > Petrolisthes cinctipes. Next base: position 3,751,380 of record JAWQEG010000115.1, read on the forward strand.
GTCATTCATGGAGTGGTGGTTGTGTGGGTGTCATTACAGTGCTTGGACTGTAAATATCAACAGTCATTAATTGGGTGGTGGAGGTGTAAGTGTCATTACAGAGCTTGGACTGTAAATATCAACAGTCAATCATGGGGTGGTCGGTGTGTAGGTGTCATTTAAGTGCTCAGACTGTAAATATCATCAGTAATTCATGGGGTTGTGGGTGTGTAGGTGTCATTACAGTGCTTGGACTGTAAATATCAACCATAATTCATGGGGTGGTGGGTGTGGGGTGTCATTACAGTTCTTGGACTGTAAATATAAACCATCAATAATTAGGTGGTGGGTGTGTGGCTGTTATTTCAGTGCTTAGACTGTAAATATCAATAGTCATTCATGGGGTGGTGGGTGTGAGGATGTCATCACAGTGCTTAGACTGTATATATCAACAATCATTCATGGGGTTGTTGGTGTGTGGGTGTCATTATAGTGCTTGGACTGTAAATATCAACAGTCATTCATGAGGTGGTGGGTGTGTGGGTGTCATTACATTGCTTGGACTATAAATATTAAATCATTCATAGGGTGGTGGGTGTATGGGTGTCATCAGTGCTTGGACTGTGAATATCAACAGTCATTCATGGCGTGGTGGGTGGCATTACAGTGCTTAGACTCTAATATCAACTGTTATTCATTGGGTGATGGGTGTGTAGGTGTCATTACAGTGCTTGGACTGTGAATATAAACAGTTATTCATGGGGATGTGGGTGTTTGGGTGTCATTATAGTGTTTGGACTGTAAATATTATCAGTCATTCATGGGGTAGTGGGTGTGTGGATGTCATTACAGTGCTTGGAATAATAATATCAACTGTCAATAATGGGGTGGTGGGTGTGTGGGTTTCATTACAGTTCTTGTACTGTAAATATCAACAATCCTTTATTGGGTGGTTGGTGTGTGTGTGACATTACAGTGCATGGACTGTAAATATCAACCATAATTCATGGGGTGGTGGGTGTGGGGTGTCATTACAGTTCTTGGACTGTAAATATAAACCATCATTCATTAGGTGGTGGGGTTGTGCGTGTCATTACCGTGCTCAGACTGCAAATATTAACAGTCATTCATGGGGTTGTGGGTGTGTGGGTGTCATTACAGTTTTTTCACTGAAAATATCAACTGTCATTCATAGGGTGGTGGGTGTGTAATTGTCATTACAAAGCTTGGACTGTAAATATCAACAGTCATTCATGACGTTGTATGTGTGTAGGTGTCATTACAGTGCTTGGACTGTAAATATCAAATCATTCATAGGGTGGTGGGTGTATGGGTGTCATCAGTGCTTGGACTGTGAATATCAACAGTCATTCATGGCGTGGTGGGTGTGTTATTGTCATTACAGTGCTTGAACTATAAATATCAACCATAATCATGGGGTGGTGGGTGTGGGGCGTCATTACAGTGCTTTGACTGTAAATATTAACAGTCATTCATGGGGTGGTGGGGGTGAGGGTGTCATTACAGTGCTTAGACTGTAAATATCAACAATCATTTATGGGGTGGTGGGTGTGTGGGTGTCATTACATTGCTTGGACTGTAAATATCAAGTAATTCAAGGGGTGGTGGGTGTCTGTGTGTCATTAGTGCTTGGACTGTGAATATCAACAGTCATTCATGGGGTGGTGGGTGGCATTACAGTGCTTAGACTCTAATATCAACAGTCTTTAATGGGGTGATGGGTGTGTGGGTGTCATTACAGTTCTTGGACTGTAGATATCAACAGTTATTCATGGGGATGTGGGTGTTTGGGTGTCTATGCAGTGCTTGGACTGTAAATATCAACAGTTAATCATATGGTGGTGGGTGTGTGGCTGTCATTTCAGTGCTTAGACTGTAAATATCAATAGTCATTCATGGGGTGGTGGGTGTGAGGAGATCATCACAGTGCTTAGACTGTATATATCAACAATCATTCATGGGGTTGTGGGTGTGTGGGTGTCATTATAGTGCTTGGACTGTAAATATCAACAGTCATTCATGAGGTGGTGGGTGTGTGGGTGTCATTACATTGCTTGGACTGTAAATATCAAATCATTCATAGGGTGGTGGGTGTATGGGTGTCATCAGTGCTTGGACTGTGAATATCAACAGTCATTCATGGCGTGGTGGGTGGCATTACAGTGCTTAGACTCTAATATCAACTGTTATTCATTGGGTGATGGGTGTGTAGGTGTCATTACAGTGCTTGGACTGTAAATATAAACAGTTATTCATGGGGATGTGGGTGTTTGGGTATCATTATAGTGTTTGGACTGTAAATATTATCAGTCATTCATGGGGTAGTGGGTGTGTGGATGTCATTACAGTGCTTGGACTAATAATATCAACTGTCAATAATGGGGTGGTGGGTGTGTGGGTTTCATTACAGTTCTTGTACTGTAAATATCAACCATCCTTTATTGGGTGGTTGGTGTGTGTGTGACATTACAGTGCATGGACTGTAAATATTAACAGTCATTCATGGGGTAGTGGGTGTGTGGATGTCATTACAGTGCTCGGACTGAAAATATCAACCGTTATTTATGGGGTGGTGGGTGTGTGGGTGTTATTACAGTGGTTGGACTGTAAATATCAACAGTCATTAATTGGGTGGTGGAGGTGTAAGTGTCATTACAGAGCTTGGACTGTAAATATCAACAGTCAATCATGGGGTGGTCGGTGTGTAGGTGTCATTAAAGTGCTCAGACTGTAAATATCATCAGTTATTCATGGGGTTGTGGGTGTGTAGGTGTCATTACAGTGCTTGGACTGTAAATATCAACCATAATTAATGGGGTGGTGGGTGTGGGTTGTCATTACAGTTCTTGGACTGTAAATATAAACCATCATTAATTAGGTGGTGGGTTTGTGGGTGTCATTACATTGCTCAGACTGTAAATATTAACAGTCATTCATGGGGTTGTGGGTGTGTGGGTGTCATTACAGTTCTTTGAATGTAAATATCAACTGTCATTCATAGGGTGTTGGGTGTGTGAGTGTCATTATAGAGCTTGGACTGTAAATATCAACAGTCATTAATGGAGTGGTAGTTGTGTTGGTGTCATTACAGTGCTTGGACTGTAAATATCAACAGTCACTAATTGGGTGGTGGGTGTGTGTGTGACATTACAGTGCATGGACTGTAAATATTAACAGTCATTCATGGGGTAGTGGGTGTGTGGATGTCATTACAGTGCTCAGACTGAAAATATCAACCGTTATTTATGGGGTGGTGGGTGTGTGGGTGTTATTACAGTGGTTGGACTTTAAATATCAACCGTCATTCATAGGGTGGTGGGTGTGTGAGTGTCATTATAGACCTTGGACTGTAAATATCACCAGTCATTCATGGAGTGGTGGTTGTGTGGGTGTCATTACAGTGCTTGGACTGTAAATATCAACAGTCATTAATTGGGTTGTTGAGGTGTAAGTGTCATTACAGAGCTTGGACTGTAAATATCAACAGTCAATCATGGGGTGGTCGGTGTGTGGGTGTCATTACATTGCTCAGACTGTAAATATCATCAGTAATTCTTGGGGTTGTGGGTGTGTAGGTATCATTACAGTGCTTGTACTCTAAATATCAACCATAATTCATTGGATGGTGGGTGTGGGGTGTCATTACAGTTCTTGGACTGTAAATATAAACCATCATTAATTAGGTGGTGGGTTTGTGGGTGTCATTACAGTGCTCAGACTGTAAATATTAACAGTCATTCATGGGGTTGTGGGTGTGTGGGTGTCATTACAGTTCTTTGACTGTAAATATCAACTGTCATTCATAGGGTGTTGGGGGTGTGAGTGTCATTATAGAGCTTGGACTGTAAATATCAACAGTCATTCATGGAGTGGTAGTTGTGTGGGTGTCATTACAGTGCTTGGACTGTAAATATCAACAGTCATTAATTGGGTGGTGGAGGTGTAAGTGTCATTACAGTTCTTGGACTGTAAATATCAACAGTCAATCATGGGGTGGTCGGTGTGTGGGTGTCATTACAGTGCTTGGACTGTAAATGTCAACAGTCATTCATGGGGTGGTGCATGTGTTGGTGTCATGACAGTGCTTAGACTGTCAATATCAACAGTCATTCATGGGGTGGTGAGTGTGTGGGTGTCAATACAGTTCTTGGACTATAAATATAAACCATCATTCATTAGGTGGTGGGTGTGTCGGTGTCATTACAGTGCTTGGGCTATAAATATCAACTGTCATTTATGGGGTTGTTGGTGTGTGGGTGTCATTACAGTTCTTATACTGTATATATCAACAGTCATACATAGGTTGGTGGGTGTGTGAGTGTCATTACAGAGCTTGGACTGTAAATATCAACAGTCATTTATGAGGTTGTATGTGTGTAGGTGTCATTACAGTGCTTGGACTGTAAATATCAAAAGTCATTCTCTGGTGGTGGGTGTGTGGGTGTCATTACAGTGCTTAAACCGTAAGTCTCAACATTCATTTATGGGGTGGTGGGTGTGTGGCTGTCATTATAGTGGTTGGACTGTAAATATCAACAGTCAATCATGGGGTGGTGGGTATGTGGGTGTCATTACAGTGCTTGGACTGTAAATATCAACAGTCATTCATTGGGAGGTGGGTGTGTGGGTGTCATTACATTGTTCTGATTGTAAATATCAACAGTCATTAAAAAGGTGGTGGGTGTCATTCGAATGCTTGGACTGTAAATATCAACAGTTATTCATGGAGTGGTGGGTGTGTTGGTGTCATTACAGTGCTTGGACTATAAATATCAACCATAATCATGGGGTGGTGGGTGTGGGGCGTCATTACAGTGCTTTGACTGTAAATATCAACAGTAATTCATGGGGTTGTGGGTGTGTAGGTGTCATTACAGTGCTTGGACTGTAAATATCAAAAGTCATTCTTGGGGTGGTGGGTGTGTGGGTGTCAATACAGTGCTTAGACTGTAAATATCAACAGTCATTTATGGGGTGGTGGGTGTGTGGCCATCATTATAGTGCTTGGACTGTAAATATCAACAGTCAATTATAGAGTGGTGGGTATGTGGGTGTCATTACAGTGCTTGGACTGTAAATATCAACCGTCATTCATGGGGTGGTGGTTGTGTGGTTGTCATTACAGTGTTTTGATTGTAAATATAAACAGTCATTTATAAGGTGCTGGGTGTCATTAGAGTGCTTGGACTGTAAATATCAACAGTCATTCATGGAGTGGTGGGTGTGTTGGTGTCATTACAGTGCTTGGACTGTAAATATCAACCATAATTCATGGGGTGGTGGGTGTAGGGTGTCATTACAGTTCTTGGACTGTAAATATAAACCATCATTCATTAGGTGGTGGGTTTGTGGGTGTCATTACCGTGCTCAGACTGCAAATATTAACAGTCATTCATGGGGTTGTGGGTGTGTGGGTGTCATTACAGTTCTTTGACTGTAAATATCAACTGTCATTCATAGGGTGGTGGGTGTGTGAGTGTCATTACAAAGCTTGGACTGTAAATATCAACAGTCATTCATGACGTCGTATGTGTGTAGGTGTCATTAGAGTGCTTGGACTGTAAATATCAAAAGTCATTCTTTGGTGGTGGGTGTGTGGGTGTCATTACAGTGCTTAAACTTTAAGTCTCAACAGTCATTTATGGAGTGGTGGGTGTGTGGCTGTAATTATAGTGCTTGGACTGTAAATATCAACAGTCAATCATGGGGTGGTGGGTATGTGGGTGTCATTACAGTGCTTGGACTGTAAATATCAACAGTCATTCATTGGGTGGTGGGTGTGTGGGTGTCATTACAGTGTTTTGATTGTAAATATCAACAGTCATTAATAAGGTGGTGGGTGTCATTAGAATGCTTGGACTGTAAATATTAACAATCATTCATGGAGTGGTGGGTGTGTTAGTGTCATTACAGTGCTTGGACTATAAATATCAACCATAATCATGGGGTGGTGGGTGTGGGGCGTCATTACAGTGCTTTGACTGTAAATATCAACAGTCATTCATGGGGTGGTGGGGGTGAGGGTTTTATTACTGTGCTTAGACTGTAAATATCAACAATCATTCATGGGGTGGTGGGTGTGTGGGTGTCATTACATTGCTTGTACTGTAAATATCAAGTCATTCAAGGGGTGGTGGGTGTCTGTGTGTCATTAGTGCTTGGACTGTGAATATCAACAGTCATTGATGGCGTGGTGGTTGGCTTTACAGTGCTTAGACTCTAATATCAACAGTCATTAATGGGGTGATGGGTGTGTGGGTGTCATTACAGTTCTTGGACTGTAGATATCAACAGTTATTCATGGGGATGTGGGTGTTTGGGTGTCTATGCCATGCTTCGACTGTAAATATCAACAGTTAATCATATGGTGGTGGGTGTGTGGCTGTCAATTCAGTGCTTAGACTGTAAATATCAATAGTCATTCATGGGGTGGTGGGTGTGAGGATGTCATCACAGTGCTTAGACTGTATATATCAACAATCATTCATGGGGTTGTGGGTGTGTGGGTGTCATTATAGTGCTTGGACTGTAAATATCAACAGTCATTTATGAGGTGGTGGGTGTGTGGGTGTCATTACATGGCTTCGACTGTAAATATCAAGTCATTCATTGGGTGGTGGGTGTATGAGTGTCATCAGTGCTTGGACTGTGAATATCAACAGTCATTCATGGCGTGGTGGGTGGCATTACAGTGCTTAGACTCAAATATCAACTGTTATTCATAGGGTGATGGGTGTGTAAGTGTAATTACAGTGCTTGGACTGTAAATATAAACAGTTATTCATGGGGATGTGGGTGTTTGGGTGTCATTATAGTGTTTGGACTGTAAATATTATCAGTCATTCATGGGGTAGTGGGTGTGTGGATGTCATTACAGTGCTTGGACTAATAATATCAACTGTCATTAATGGGGTGGTAGGTGTGTGGGTTTCATTACAGTTCTTGTACTGTAAATATCAACCATCCTTTATTGGGTGGTTGGTGTGTGTGTGACATTACAGTGCATGGACTGTAAATATTAACAGTCATTCATGGGGTAGTGGGTGTGTGGATGTCATTACAGTGCTCGGACTGAAAATATCAACCGTTATTTATGGAGTGGTGGGTGTGTAGGTGTTATTACAGTGGTTGGACTGTAAATATCAACCGTCATTCAAAGGGTGGTGGGTGTGTGAGTTTCATTATAGAGCTTGGACTGTAAATATCAACAGTCATTCATGGAGTGGTGGTTGTGTGGGTGTCATTACAGTGCTTGGACTGTAAATTTCAACAGTCATTAATTGGGTGGTGGAGGTGTAAGTGTCATTACAGAGCTTGGACTGTAAATATCAACAGTCAATCATGGGGTGGTCGGTGTGTAGGTGTCATTTAAGTGCTCAGACTGTAAATATCATCAGTAATTCATGGGGTTGTGGGTGTGTAGGTGTCATTACAGTGCTTGGACTGTAAATATCAACCATAATTCATGGGGTGGTGGGTGTGGGGTGTCATTACAGTTCTTGGACTGTAAATATAAACCATCATTAATTAGGTGGTGGGTTTGTGGGTGTCATTACAGTGCATGGACTGTAAATATTAAGAGTCATTCATGGGGTAGTGGGTGTGTGGATGTCATTACAGTGCTCGGACTGAAAATATCAACCGTTATTTATGGGGTGGTGGGTGTGTGGGTGTTATTACAGTGGTTGGACTGTAAATATCAACCGTCATTCATAGGGTGGTGGGTGTGTGAGTGTCATTATAGAGCTTGGACTGTAAATATCAACAGTCATTCATGGAGTGGTCGGTGTGTGGGTGTCATTACAGTGCTTGGACTGTAAATATCAAAAGTCATTAATTGGGTGGTGGAGGTGTAAGTGTCATTACAGTGCTTGGACTGTAAATATCAACAGTCAATCATGGGGTGATGGGTGTGTAGGTGTCATTACAGTGCTTGGACTGTAAATATCAACCATAATTCATGGGGTGGTGGGTGTGGGGTGTCATTACAGTTCTTGGACTGTAAATATAAACCATCATTAATTAGGTGGTGGGTGTTTGGGTGTCATTACAGTGCATGGACTGTAAATATTAAGAGTCATTCATGGGGTAGTGGGTGTGTGGATGTCATTACAGTGCTCGGACTGAAAATATCAACCGTTATTTATGGGGTGGTGGGTGTGTGGGTGTCATTACAGTTCTTGGACTATAAATATAAACCATCATTCATTAGGTGGTGGGTGTGTGGCTGTCATTTCAGTGCTTAGACTGTATATATCAACAATCATTCATAGGGTGATGGGTGTGTAGGTGTCATTACAGTGCTTGGACTGTAAATATAAACAGTTATTCAAGGGGATGTGGGTGTTTGGGTGTCATTATAGTGTTTGGACTGTAAATATTATCAGTCATTCATGGGGTAGTGGGTGTGTGGATGTCATTACAGTGCTTGGACTAATAATATCAACTGTCATTAATGGGGTGGTGGGTGTGTGGATTTCATTACAGTTCTTGTACTGTAAATATTAACCATACTTTATTGGGTGGTTGGTGTGTTTGTGGCATTACAGTGCATGGACTGTAAATATTAACAGTCATTCATGGGGTAGTGGGTATGTGGATGTCATTACAGTGCTCGGACTGAAAATATCAACCGTTATTTATGGAGTGGTGGGTGTGTGGGTGTCATTAGAATGCTTGGACTGTAAATATCAACAGTCATTCATGGAGTGGTGGGTGTGTTAGTGTCATTACAGTGCTTGGACTATAAATATCAACCATAATCATGGGGTGGTGGGTGTGGGGCGTCATTACAGTGCTTTGACTGTAAATATCAACAGTCATTAATTGGGTGTTGGAGGTGTAAGTGTCATTACAGTGCTTGGACATTAAATATCAACAGTCAATCATGGGGTGGTCGGTGTGTGGGTGTCATTACAGTGATTGGACTGTAAATGTCAACAGTCATTCATGGGGTGTTGCATGTGTTGGTGTCATTACAGTGCTTAGACTGTCAATATCAACAGTCATTCAAGGGGTGGTGAGTGTGTGGGTTTCAATACAGTTCTTGGACTATAAATATAAACCATCATTCATTAGGTGGTGGGTGTGTGGGTGTCATTACAGTGCTTCGGCTATAAATATCAACTGTCATTTATGGGGTTGTTGGTGTGTGGGTGTCATTACAGTTCTTGGACTGTATATATCAACAGTCATACATAGGTTGGTGGGTGTGTGAGTGTCATAACAGAGCTTGGACTGTAAATATAATCATTAATTCATGGGGTTGTGGGTGTGTAGGTGTCATTACAGTGCTTAGACTGTAAATATCAACAGTCATTTATGGGGTGGTGGGTGTGTGGTTGTCATTACAGTGTTTTGATTGTATATATCAACAGTCATTTATAAGGTGCTGGGTGTCATTAGAGTGCTTGGACTGTAAATATTAACAGTCATTCATGGAGTGGTCGGTGTGTTGGTGTCATTACAGTGCTTGGAGTGTAAATATCAACCATAATTCATGACGTGGTTGGTGTGGGGTGTCATTACAGTTCTTGGACTGTAAATATAAACAATCATTCATTAGGTGGTGGGTTTGTGGGTGTCATTACAGAGCACAGACTGTAAATATTAAGAGTCATTCATGGGGTTGTGGGTGTGTGGGTGTCATTACAGTTCTTTGACTGTAAATATCAACTGTCATTTATAGGGTGGTGGGTGTGTGAATGTCATTACAAAGCTTGGACTGTAAATATCAACAGTCATTCATGAGGTTTTATGTGTGTAGGTGTCATTACAGTGCTTGGACTGTAAATATCAAAAGTCATTCTTTGGTGGTGGGTGTGTGGGTGTCATTACAGTGCTTTGACTGTAAATATCAACAGTCATTCATGGGGTGGTTAGGGTGAGGGTGTCATTACAGTGCTTAGACTTTAAATATCAACAATCATTCATGGGGTGGTGGGTGTGCGGGTGTCATTATAGTGCTTGGACTGTAAATATCAACAGTCAATAATGTGGTGGTGGGTGTGTGGGTGTCATTACATTGCTTGGACTGTAAATATCAAGTCATTCAGGGGGTGGTTGGTGTCTGTGTGTCATTAGTACTTGGACTGTGAATATCAACAGTCATTCATGGGGTGGTGGGTGGCATTACAGTGCTTAGACTCTAATATCAACAGTCATTCATGGGGTGATGGGTGTGTGAGTGTCATTACAGTTCTTGGACTGTAGATATCAACAGTTATTCATGGGGATGTTGGTGTTTGGGTGTCTATGCAGTGCTTGGACTGTAAATATCAACAGTCAATCATGGGGTGGTCGGTGTGTGGGTGTCATTACAGTGCTTGGACTGTAAACGTCAACAGTCATTCATGGGGTGGTGCATGTGTTGGTGTCTTGACAGTGCTTAGACTGTAAATATCAACAGTCATTCATGGGGTGGTGAGTGTGTGGGTGTCATTACAGTTCTTGGACTATAAATATCAACCATCATTCATTAGGTGGTTGATATGTGGGTGTCATTACAGTGCTCAGACTGTAAATATTAACAGTCATTTATGGGGTGGTGGGTGTGTGGATGTCATTACAGGGCTTAGATTCAAAATATCAACAGTCATTTATGGGGTAGTGGATGTGTGGGTGTCATTACAGTGCTTGCAATATGAATATCAACTGTCATTTATGGGGTTGTGGGTGTCATTGCAGTTCTTGGACTGTAAATATCAACAGTCATACATAGTGTGGTGGGTGTGTGAGTGTCATTACAGAGCTTGGACTGTAAATATCATCAGTAATTCATGGGGTTTTGGGTGTGTAGGTGTCATTACAGTGCTTGGACTGTAAATATCAAAAGTCATTCTTGGGGTGGTGGTTGTGTGGGTGTCATTAGAGTGCTTAGACTGTAAATATCAACAGTCATTTATGGGGTGGTGGGTGTGTGGCTGTCATTATAGTGCTTGGACTGTAAATATCAACAGTCAATCATGGAGTGGTAGGTATGTGGTTGTCATTACAGTGCTTGGACTGTAAATATCAAAAGTCATTCTTGGGGTGGTGGGTGTGTGGGTGTCATTAGAGTGCTTGGACTGTAAATATCAACAGTCATTCATGGAGTGGTGGGTGTGTTGGTGTCATTACAGTGCTTGGACTGTATATATCAACCATAATTCATAAGGTGGTGGGTGTGGGGTGTCATTACAGTTCTTGGACTGTAAATATAAACCATCATTCATTAGGTGGTGGGTTTGTGGGTGTCATTACAGTGCTCAGACTGTAAATATCAACAGTCATTCATGAGGTTGTATGTGTGTAGGTGTCATTACAGTGCTTGGACTGTAAATATCAAAAGTCATTCTTTGGTGGTGGGTGTGTGGGTGTCATTACAGTGCTTAGACTGTAAGTATCAACAGCCATTTATGGGGTGGTGGGTGTCTGGCTGTCATTATAGTGCTTGGACTGTAAATATCAATAGTTAATCATGGGGTGGTGGGTGTGTGGGTGTCATTAGACTGCTTGGACTGTAAATATTAACAGTCATGAATGGTGTGGTGGGTGTGTGGATGTCATTATAGTGCTCGGACTGAAAATATCAACCGTTATTTATGGGGTGGTGGGTGTGTGGGTGTTATTACAGTGGTTGGACTGTAAATATCAACATTCATTCAAAGGGTGGTGGTTGTGTGAGTGTCATTATAGAGCTTGGACTGTAAATATCAACAGTCATTCATGGAGTTGTGGTTGTGTGGGTGTCATTACAGTGCTTGGACTGTAAATATCAACAGTCATTAATTGGGTGGTGGAGGTGTTACTGTCATTACAGAGCTTGGACTGTAAATATCAACAGTCAATCATGGGGTGGTCGGTGTGTGGGTGTCATTACAGTGCTCAGACTGTAAATATCATCAGTAATTCATAGGGTGTGGGTGTGTAGGTGTCATTACAGTGCTTGTACTGTAAATATCAACCACAATTCATGGGGTGGTGGGTGTGGGGTGTCATTACAGTTCTTGGACTGTAAATATAAACCATCATTAATTAGGTGGTGGGTTTGTGGGTGTCATTACAGTGCTCAGACTGTAAATATTAACAGTCATTCATGGGGTTGTGGGTGTGTGGGTGTCATTACAGTTCTTTGACTGTAAATATCAACTGTCAGTCATAGGGTGTTGGGTGTGTGAGTGTCATTATAGAGCTTGGACTGTAAATATCAACAGTCATTCATGGAGTGGTAGTTGTGTGGGTGTCATTACAGGGCTTGGACTGTAAATATCAACACTCATTAATTGTGTTGTGGGTGTGTGTGTGACATTACAGTGCATGGACTGTAAATATTAACAGTCATTCATGGGGTAGTGGGTGTGTGGATGTCATTACAGTGCTCGGACTGAAAATATCAACCGTTATTTATGGGGTGGTGGGTGTGTGGGTGTTATTACAGTTGTTGGACTGTAAATATCTACCGTCATTCATAGGGCGGTGGGTGTGTGAGTTTCATTATAGAGCTTTTACTGTAAATATCAACAGTCATTCATGGAGTGGTCGATGTGTGGGTGTCATTACAGTGCTTGAACTGTAAATATCAAAAGTCATTAATTGGGTGGTGGAGGTGTAAGTGTCATTACAGTGCTTGGACTGTAAATATCAACAGTCAATCATGGGGTGGTCGGTGTGTGGGTATCATTACAGTGATTGGACTGTAAATGTCTACAGTCATTCATGGGGTGGTGCATGTGTTTGTGTCATGACAGTGCTTAGACAGTCAATATCAACAGTCATTCATGGGGTGGTGAGTGTGTGGGTGTCAATACAGTTCTTGGACTATACATATAAACCATCATTCATTAGGTGGTGGGTGTGTGGGTGTCATTACAGTGCTTGGGCTATAAATATCAACTGTCATTTATAGGGTTGTTGGTGTGTGGGTGTCATTACAGTTCTTGGACTGTATATATCAACAGTCATACATAGGTAGGTGGGTGTGTGAGTGTCATTACAGAGCTTGGACTGTAAATATCATCAGTAATTCATGGGGTTGTGGGTGTGTAGGTGTCATTACAGTGCTTGGACTGTAAATATCAAAAGTCATTCTTGGGGTGGTGGGTGTGTGGGTGTCATTACAGTGCTTAGACTGTAAATATCAACAGTCATTTATAGGGTGGTGGGTGTGTGGCTGTCATTATAGTGCTTGGACTGTAAATATCAACAGTCAATCATGGAGTGGTGGGTAGGTGGGTGTCATTACAGTGCTTGGACTGTAAATATCAACCGTCATTCATGGGGTGGTGGTTGTGTGGTTGTCATTACAGTGTTTTGATTGTATATATCAACAGTCATTTATAAGGTGCTGTGTGTCATTAGACTGCTTAGACTGTAAATATCAACAGTCATTTATGGAGTGGTGGGTGTGTTGGTGTCATTACAGTGCTTGGAGTGTAAATATCAACCTTAATTCATGGGGTGGTGGGTGTGGGGTGTCATTACAGTTCATGGACTGTAAATATAAACCATCATTCATTAGGTGGTGGGATTGTGGGTGTCATTACCATGCTCAGACTGCAAATATTAACAGTCATTCATGGGGTTGTGGGTGTGTGGGTGTTATTACAGTTCTTTGACTGTAAATATCATCTGTCATTCATAGGGTGGTGGGTGTGTGAGTGTCATTACAAAGCTTGGACTGTAAATATCAACAGTCATTCATGAGGTTGTATGTGTGTAGGTGTCATTACAATGCATGGACTGTAAATATCAAAAGTCATTATTTGGTGGTTGGTGTGTGGGTGTCATTACAGTGCTTATACTGTATGTATCAACAGTCATTTATGGGGTGGTGGGTGTGTGGCTGTCATTATAGTGCTTGGACTGTAAATATCAACAGTCAATCATGGGGTGGTGGGTATGTGGGTGTCATTACAGTGCTTGGACTGTAAATATCAACAGTCATTCATTGGGTGGTGGGTGTGTGGGTGTCATTACAGTGTTTTGATTGTAAATATCAACAGTCATTAAAATGGTGGTGGGTGTCATTCGAATGCTTGGACTGTAAATATCAACAGTCATTCATGAAGTGGTGGGTGTGTTGGTGTCATTACAGTGCTTGGACTATAAATATCAACCATAATCATGGGGTGGTGGGTGTGGGGCGTCATTACAGTGCTTTGACTGTAAATATCAACAGTCATTCATGGGGTTGTGGGGGTTAGGGTGTCATTACAGTGCTTAGACTGTAAATATCAACAATCATTCATGGGGTGGTCGGTGTGTGGGTGTCATTATAGTGCTTGGAGAGTAAATATCAACAGTCATTAATTGGGTGGTGGGTGTGTGGCTGTCATTTCATTGCTTGGACTGTAAATATCAAGTCATTCAAGGGGTGGTGGGTGTCTGTGTGTCATTAGTGCTTGGACTCTGAATATCTACAGTCATTCATGGGGTGGTGGGTTGCATTACAGTGCTTACACCCTAATATCAACAGTCATTCATGGGGTGATGGGTGTGTGGGTGTCATTACAGTTCTTGGACTGTAGATATCAACAGTTATTCATGGGGATGTTGGTGTTTGGGTGTCTATGCAGTGCTTGGACTGTAAATATCAACAGTTAATCATATGGTGGTGGGTGTGTGGCTGTTATTAGACTGCTTGGAGTGTAAATATTAACAGTCATTTATGGTGTAGTGGGTGTGGGGATGTAATTACAGTGCTAAGACTGAAAATATCAACAGTGATTCATGGGGTGGTAGGTGTGTGATTGTCATTACAGTGCTTGGACTATAAATATCAACCGTCATTTTTGGGGTGGTGGGTGTGTGGGTGTCATTACAGTTCTTTGACTGTAAATATCAACTGTCATTCATAGGGTGTTGGGTGTGTGAGTGTCATTACAAAGCTTGGACTGTAAATATCAACAGTCATTCATGGGGTTGTATGTGTGTAGGTGTCATTACAGTGCTTAGACTGTAAATATCAAAAGTCATTCTTCGGGTGGTGGGTGTGTGGGTGTCATTACAGTGCTTGGACTGTAAATATCAACAGTCAATAATTAGGTGGTGGAGGTGAAAGTGTCATTACAGTGCTTGGACTGTAAATATCAACAGTCAATCATGGGGTGGTCGGTGTGTGGGTGTCATTACAGTGTTTGGACTGTAAATGTCAACAGTCATTCATGGGGTGGTGCATGTGTTGGTGTCATGACAGTGCTTAGACTGTAAATATCAACAGTCATTCATGGGGCGGTGAGTGTGTGGGTGGCATTACAGTTCTTGAACTATAAATATCAACCATCATTCATTAGGTGGTGGGTTTGTGGGTGTCATTACAGTGCTCAGACTGTAAATATTAACAGTCATTTATCTGGTGGTGGGTGTGTGGATGTCATTACAGGGCTTAGACTCAAAATATTAACAGTCATTTATGGGGTGGTGGATGTGTGGGTGTAATTACATTGCTTGCAATATAAATATCAACTGTCATTTATGGGGTTGTGGGTGTGTGGGTGTCATTACAGTTCTTGGACTTTAAATATCAACAGTCATACATAGGGTGGTGGGTGTGTGAGTGTCATTACAGAGCTTGGACTGTAAATATCATCAATAATTCATGGGGTTGTGGGTGTGTAGGAGTCATTACAGTGCTTGGACTGTACATATCAACAGTCATTTATGGGGTGGTGGGTGTGTGGCTGTCATTATAGTGCTTGGACTGTAAATATCAACAGTTATTCATGGGGTTGTGTGTGTGTGGGTGTCATTACAGTTCTTTGACTGTAAATATCATTTGTCATTCATAGGGTGGTGGGTGTGTGAGTGTCATTACAAAGCTTGGGCTGTAAATATCAACAGTCATTCATGAGATTGTATGTGTGTAGGTGTCATTACAGTGCTTGGACTGTAAATATCAAAAGTTAATCATGGGGTGGTATTTGTGTGGTTGTCATTACAATTTGTTGATTGTAAATATCAACTGTCATTTATAAGGTGGTGGGTGTCATTAGAGTGCTTGGACTGAAAATATCAACAGTCATTCATGGAGTGGTGGGTCTGTTGGTGTCATTACAGTGCGTGGACTGTAAATATCAACCATAATTCATGGGGTGGTGGGTGTGGGGTGTCATTACAGTTCTTGGACTGTAAATATAAACCATCTTTCATTAGGTGGTGGGTTTGTGGGTGTCATTACAGTGCTCAGACTGTAAATATTAACAGCCATTCATGGGGTTGTGTGTGTGTGGGTGTCATTACAGTTCTTTGACTGTAAATATCATTTGTCATTCATAGGGTGGTGGGTGTGTGAGTGTCATTACAAAGCTTGGACTGTAAATATCAACAGTCATTCATGAGGTTGTATGTGTGTAGGTGTCATTACAGTGCTTGGACTGTAAATATCAAAAGTTAATCATGGGGTGGTGGGTGTGTGGGTGTCATTAGGCTGCTTGGACTGTAAATATTAACATTCATTTATGGGGTGGTGGGTGTGTGGGTGTCATTACAGTGCTTGGACTGTAAATATTAACAGTCATTAATTGGGTGGTGGAGGTGTAAGTGTCATTACAGTGCTTGGACTGAAAATATCAACAGTCAATCATGGGGTGATCGGTGTGTGGGTGTCATTACTGTTCTTGGACTGGAAATGTCAACAGTCATTCATGGGGTGGTGCATTTGTTGGTGTCATGACAGTGCTTAGACTGTAAATATCAACAGTCATTCATGTGGTGGTGAGTGTGTGGGTGTCATTACAGTTCTTGGACTATAAATATCAACCATCATTCATTAGGTGGTGAGTTTGTGGGTGTCATTACAGTGCTCAGACTGTAAATATTACAGTCATTATATGGGTGGTGGAGGTGTAAGTGTCATTACAGTGCTTGGACTGTAAATATCAACCATAATTCATGAGGTGGTTGGTGTGGGGTGTCATTACAGTTCTTGGACTGTAAATATAAACCATCTTTCATTAGGTGGTTGGTTTGTGGGTGTCATTACAGTGCTCAGACTGTAAATATTAACAGTCATTCATGGGGATGTGGGTGTGTGGGTGTCATTACAGTTCTTTGACTGTAAATATCATCTGTCATCCATAGGGTGGTGGGTGTGTGAGTGTCATTACAAAGCTTGGACTGTAAATATCAACAGTCATTCATAGGGTGGTGGGTGTGTGAGTGTCATTATAGAGCTTGGACTGTAAATATCAACAGTCATTTATGGAGTGCTCGGTGTGTTTGTGTCATTACAGTGATTGGACTGTAAATATCAACAGTTATTAATTGGGTGGTGGAGGTGTAAGTGTCATTACAGTGCTTGGACTGTAAATATCAACAGTCAATCATGGGGTGGTCGGTGTGTGGGTATCATTAAAGTGCTTGTACTGTAAATGTCAACAGTCAATCAAGGGGTGGTGCATGTGTTGGTGTCATGACAGTGCTTAGACTGTCAATGTCAACAGTCATTCATAGGGTGGTGAGTGTGTGGGTGTCATTACAGTTCTTGGACTATAAATATAAACCATCATTCATTAGTTGGTGGGTTTGTGGGTGTCATTACAGTGCTCAGACTGTAAATATTAACAGTCATTTATGGGGTGGTGGGTGTGTGGATGTCATTACAGGGCTTAGACTGAAAATATCAACAGTCATTTATGGGGTGGTGGGTGTGTGGGTGTCATTATAGTGCTTGGACTATAAATATCAACTGTCATTTATGGGGTTGTGGGTGTGTGGGTGTCATTACAGTTCTTGGACTGTATATATCAACAGTCATACATAGGGTGGTGTGTGTGTGAGTGTCATTACAGAGCTTGGACTGTAAATATCATCAGTAATTCATGGGGTTGTGGGTGTGTAGGTTTTTATTACAGTGCTTGGACTGTAAACATCAACCGTCATTCATGGGGTGGTGGTTGTGTGGTTGTCATTACAATGTTTTGATTGTAAATATCAACAGTCATTTATAAGGTGGTGGGTGTCATTAGAGTGCTTGGACTGTAAATATCAACAGTCATTCATGTAGTGGTGGGTGTATTGGTGTCATTACAGTGCGTGGACTGTAAATATCAACCATAATTCATGGGGTGGTGGGTGTGGGGTGTCATTACAGTTCTTGGACTGTAAATATAAACCATCTTTCATTAGGTAGTGGGTTTGTGGGTGTCATTACAGTGCTCAGACTGTAAATATTAACAGTCATTCATGGGGTTGTGGTTGTGTGGGTGTCATTACAGTTCTTTGACTGTAAATATCATCTGTCATTCATAGGGTGGTGGGTGTGTGAGTGTCATTACAAAGCTTGGACGGTAAATATCAACAGTCATTCATGAGGTTGTATGTGTGTAGGTGTCATTACAGTGCTTGGACTGTAAATATCAAAAGTTAATCATGGGGTGGTGGGAGTGTGGGTGTCATTAGACTGCTTGGACTGTAAATATTAACAGTCATTTATGGGGTGGTGGCTGTGTGGGTGTCATTACAGTGCTTGGACTGTAAATATCAACAGTCATTAATTCGGTGGTGGAGGTGTAAGTGTCATTACAGTGCTTGGACTGAAAATATCAACAGTCAATCATGGGGTGGTCGGTGTGTGGGTGTCATTACAGTGCTTGGAAAGTGAATGTCAACAGTCATTCATGGGGAGGTGCATGTGTTGGTGTCATGACAGTGCTTAGACTGTAAATATCAACAGTCATTCATGTGGTGGTGAGTGTGTGGGTGTCATTACAGTTCTTGGACTATATATATCAACCATCATTCATTAGGTGGTGGGTTTGTGGGTGTCATTACAGTGCTCAGACTGTAAATATTAACAGTCATTATATATGTGGTGGAAGTGTAAGTGTCATTACAGTGCTTGGACTGTAAATATCAACAGTCATTCATAGGGTGGTGGGTGTGTGAGTGTTATTATAGAGCTTGGACTGTAAATATCAACAGTCATTCATGGGGTTGTGGGTGTGTGGGTGTCATTACAGTTCTTGGACTGTATATATCAACAGTCATACATAGGGTGGTGTGTGTGTGAGTGTCATTACAGTTCTTGGACTATAAATATCAACCATCATTCATTAGGTGGTGGGTTTGTGGGTGTCATTACAGTGCTCAGACTGTAAATATTAACAGTCATATATGGGGTGGTGGGTGTGTGGATGTCATTACAGGGCTTAGACTGAAAATATCAACATTCGTTTATGGGGTGGTGGGTGTGTGGGTGTCGTTACAGTGCTTGGACTATAAATATCAACTGACATTTATGGGGTTGTGGGTGTGTGGGTGTCATTACAGTTCTTGGACTGTATATATCAACAGTCATACATAGGGTGGTGTGTGTGTGAGTGTCATTACAGAGCTTGGACTGTAAATATCATCAGTAATTAATGGGGTTGTGGATGTGTAGATTTTTTATTACAGTGCTTGGACTGTAAATATCAAAAGTCATTCTTGGGGTGGTGGGTGTGTGGGTGTCATTACAGTGCTTAGACTGTAAATATCAACAGTCATTCATGGGGTGGTGGTTGTGTGGTTGTCATTACAGTGTTTTGATTGTAAATATCAACAGTCATTTATAAGGTGGTGGGTGTCATTAGAGTGATTGGACTGTAAATATCAACAGTCATTCATGGAGTGGTGGGTGTGTTGGTGTCATTACAGTGCTTGGACTGTAAATATCAACCATAATTCATGGGGTGGTGGGTGGTGGGTGTCATTACAGTTCTTGGACTGTAAATATAAACCATCATTCATTAGGTGGTGGGTTTGTGGGTGTCATTACCGTGCTCAGACTGCAAATATTATCAGTCATTCATGGGGTTGTGGGTGTGTGGGTTTCATTACAGTTCTTTGACTGTAAATATCAACTGTCATTCATAGGGTGGTTGGTGTGTGAGTGTCATTACAAAGCTTGGACTGTAAATATCAACAGTCATTCATGAGGTTGTATGTGTGTAGGTGTCATTACAGTGCTTGGACTGTAAATATCAAAAGTCATTCTTTGGGGGTGGGTGTGTGGGTGTCATTACAGTGCTTAAACTGGAAGTCTCAACAATCATTTTTGGGGTGGTGGGTGTGTAGCTGTCATTATAGTGCTTGGAGTGTAAATATCAACAGTCAATCATGGGGTGGTGGGTGTGTGGGTGTCATTACAGTGTTTTGATTGTAAATATCAACAGTCATTAATAAGGTGGTGGGAGTCATTAGAATGTTTGGACTGTAAATATCAACAGTCATTTATGGAGTGGTGGGTGTGTTGGTGTCATTACAGTGCTTGGACTATAAATATCAACCATAATCATGGGGTGGTGGGTGTGGGGCGTCATTACAGTGCTTTCACTGTAAATATCAACAGTCATTCATTAGGTGGTTTGGGTGAGGGTGTCATTACAGTGCTTAGACTGTAAATATCAACAATCATTCATGGGGTGGTGGGTGTGTGGGTGTCATGATAGTGCTTGGACTGTAAATATCAACAGTCATTAATGGGGTGGTGGGTGTGTGGGTGTCATTACATTGCTTGGACTGTAAATATCAAGTCATTCAAGGGGTGGTGGGTGTCTGTGTGTCATTAGTGCTTGGACTGTGAATATCAACAGTCATTCATGGGGTGGTGGTTGGCATTACAGTGCTTAGACTCTAATATCAACAGTCATTAATGGGGTGATGGGTGTGTGGGTGTCATTACAGTTCTTGGACTGTAGATATCTACAGTTATTCATGGGGATGTGGGTGTTTGGGTGTCTATGCAGTGCTTGGACTGTGAATATCAAAGGTTAATCATATGGTGGTGGGTGTGTGGGTGTCATTAGACTGCTTTTTGTGTAAATATTAACAGTCATTTATGGTGTAGTGGGTGTATGGGTGTCATTACAGTGCTTACACTGTAAGTATCAACAGTCATTTATGGGGTGGTGGGTGTGTGGGTGTCATTACAGTGCTTGGACTGTAAATATCAACAGTCATTAATTGGGAGGTGGAGGTGTAAGTGTCATTACAGTGCTTTGACTGTAAATATCAACAGTCAATCATGGGGTGGTCGGTGTGTGGGTGTCATTACAGTGCTTGGACTGTAAATGTCAACAGTCATTCATGGGGTGGTGCATGTGTTGGTGTCATGCCAGTGCTTAGACTGTAAATATCAACAGTCATTCATGGGGTGGTGAGTGTGTGGGTGTCATTACAGTTCTTGGACTATAAATATCAACCATCATTCATTAGGTGGTGGGTTTGTGGGTGTCATTACAGTGCTCAGACTGTATATGTTAACAGTCATTTATGGGGTGGTGGGTGTGTGGATGTCATTACAGGGCTTAGACTCAAAATATCAACAGTCATTTATGGGGTGGTGGATGTGTGGGTGTCATTACACTGCTTGCAATATAAATATCAACTGTCATTTATGGGGTTGTGGGTGTGTGGGTGTCATTACAGTTCTTGGACTGTAAATATCAACAGTCATACATAGGGTGGTGGGTGTGTGAGTGTCATTACAGAGCTTGGACTGTAAATATCATCAGTAATTCATGGGGTTGTGGGTGTGTAGGTGTCATTACAGTGCTTGGACTGTAAATATCAAAAGTCATTCATGGGGTGGTGGGCGTGTGGGTGTCATTAGAGTGCTTAGACTGTAAATATCAACAGTCATTTATGGGGTGGTGGGTGTGTGGGTGTCATTTGACTGCTTGGACTGTAAATATTAACAGTCATTCATGGTGTGGTGGGTGTGTGGATGTAATTACAGTGCTTGGACTGTAAATATCAACAGTTATTAATTGGGTGGTGGAGGTGTAAGTGTCATTAAACTGCTTGGACTGAAAATATTAACAGTCAATCATGGGGTGGTCGGTGTGTGGGTGTCATTACAGTGCTTGGACTGTAAATTTCAACAGTCATTCATGGGGTGGTGCATGTGTTGGTGTCATGACAGTGCTTAGACTGTAAATATCAACAGTCATTCATGGGGTGGTGAGTGTGTGGGTGTCATTACAGTTCTTGGACTATAAATATCAACCATCATTCATTAGGTGGTGGGTTTGTGGGTGTCATTACAGTGCTCAGACTGTAAATATCAACAGTCATTAATTGGGTGGTGGAGGTGTAAGTGTCATTACAGTGCTTGGACTGAAAATATCAACAGTCAATTATGGGGTGGTCGGTGTATGGGTGTCATTACAGTGCTTGGACTGTAAATGTCAACAGTCATTCATGGGGTGGTGCATGTGTTGGTGTCATGACAGTGCTTAGACTGTCAATATCAACAGTCATTCATGGGGTGGTTAGTGTGTGGGTGTCAGTACAGTTCTTGGACTATAAATATCAACCATCATTCATTAGGTGTTGGGTTTGTGGGTGTCATTACAGTGTTCAGACTGTAAATATTAACAGTCATTATATGGGTGGTGGAGGTGTAAGTGTCATTACAGTGCTTGGACTGTAAATATCAACAGTCAATCATGGGGTGGTCGGTGTGTGGGTGTCATTACAGTGCTTGGACTGTAAATGTCAACAGTCATTCATGGGGTGGTGCATGTGTTGGTGTCATGACAGTGCTTAGACTGTAAATATTAACAGTCATTTATGGGGTGGTAAGTGTGTGGGTGTCATTACAGTTCTTGGACCATAAATATCAACAATCATTCATTAGGTGGTGGGTTTGTGGGTGTCATTACAGTGCTTAGACTGAAAATATTAACAGTCATTTATGGGGTGGTGCGTGTGTGGGTGTCATTACAGTGCTTGTACTATAAATATCAACTGTCATTTATGGGATTGTGGGTGTGTGGGTGTCATTACAGTTCTTGGACTGTAAATATCAACAGTCATACATAGGTTGGTGGGTGTGTGAGTAACATTACAGAGCTTGGACTTAATATATCATCAGTAATTCATGGGGTTGTGGGTGTGTAGGTGTCATTACAGTGCTTGGACTGTAAATATCAAAAGTCATTCTTCGGGTGGTGGGTGTGTGGGTGTCATTAGAGTGCTTAGACTGTAAATATCAACAGTCATTTATGGGGTGGTGGGTGTGCGGCTGTCATTATAGTGCTTGGACTGTAAATATCAACAGCCAATCATGGAGTGGTACGTATGTGGGTGTCATTACAGTGCTTGGACTGTAAAAATCAACCGTCATTCATGGGGT
The DNA here is from genome assembly GCA_033782935.1 of Petrolisthes cinctipes. Classification (NCBI taxonomy): domain Eukaryota; kingdom Metazoa; phylum Arthropoda; class Malacostraca; order Decapoda; family Porcellanidae; genus Petrolisthes; species Petrolisthes cinctipes. The sequence continues at coordinate 3,774,478 of JAWQEG010000115.1, forward strand.
GGTGGTTGTGTGGTTGTCATTACAGTGTTTTGATTGTAAATATCAACAGTCATTTATAAGGTGGTGGGTGTCATTATAGTGCTTGGACTGTAAATATCAATAGTCATTCATGGAGTGGTGGGTGTGTTGGTGTCATTACAGTGCGTGGACTGTAAATATCAATTATAATTCATGGAGTGATGGGTCTGGGGTGTCATTACAGTTCTTGGACTGTAAATATAAACCATCATTCATTAGGTGGTGGGTTTGTGGTTGTCATTACAGTGCTCAGACTGTAAATATTAACAGTCATTCATGGGGTTGTGGGTGTGTGGGTGTCATTACAGTTCTTTGACTGTAAATATCATCTGTCATTCATAGGGTGGTGGGTGTGTGAGTGTCATTACAAAGCTTGGACTGTAAATATCAACAGTCATTCATGAGGTTGTATGTGTGTAGGTGTCATTACAGTGCTTGGACTGTAAATATCAAAAGTCATTCTTTGGTGGTGGATGTGTGGGTGTCATTACAGTTCTTAGACTGTAAGTATCAACAGTCATTTATAAGTTGGTGGGTGTGTGGTTGTCATTATAGTGCTTGGACTGTAAATATCAACAGTTAATCATGGGGTGGTGGGTGTGTGAGTGTCATTAGACTGCTTGGACTGTAAATATTAACAGTCATTCATGGTGTGGTGGGTGTGTGGATGTAATTACAGTGCTTGGACTGTAAATATCAACAGTTATTAATTGGGTGGTGGAGGTGTAAGTGTCATTACACTGCTTGGACTGAAAATATTAACAGTCAATCATGGGGTGGTCGGTGTGTGGGTGTCATTACTGTGCTTGGACTGTAAATTTCAACAGTCATTCATGGGGTGGTGCATGTGTTGGTGTCATGACAGTGCTTAGACTGTAAATATCAACAGTCATTCATGGGGTGGTGAGTGTGTGGGTGTCATTACAGTTCTTGGACTATAAATATCAACCATCATTCATTAGGTGGTGGGTTTGTGGGTGTCATTACAGTGCTCAGACTGTAAATATCAACAGTCATTAATTGGGTGGTGGAGGTGTAAGTGTCATTACAGTGCTTGGACTGAAAATATCAACTATAATTCATGGGGTGGTGGGTGTGGGGTGTCATTACAGTTCTTGGACTGTAAATATAAACCATCATTCATTAAGTGGTGGGTTTGTGGTTGTCATTACAGTGCTCAGACTGTAAATATTAACAGTCATTCATGGTGTGGTGGGTGTGTGGATGTCATTACAGTGTTTAGACTGAAAATATCAACAGTCATTTATGGGGTGGTGTGTGTGTGATTATCATTACAGTGCTTGAACTATAAATATCAACCGTCATTTATGGGGTTGTGGGTGTGTGGGTGTCATTACAGTTCTTTGACTGTAAATATCAACTGTCATTTATAGGGTGGTGGGTGTGTGAGTGTCATTACAAAGCTTGGACTGTAAATATCAACAGTCATTCATGGGGTTGTATGTGTGTAGGTGTCATTACAGTACTTGGACTGTAAATATCAAAAGTCATTCTTGGGGTGGTGGGTGTGTGGGTCTCATTACAGTGCTTAGACTGTAAGTATCAACAGTCATTTATGGGGTGGTGGGTGTGTGGGTGTCAATACAGTGCTTGGACTGTAAATATCAACAGTCATTAATTGGGTGGTGGAGGTGTAAGTGTCATTAGAGTGCTTGGACTGTAAATATCAACAGTCAATCATGGGGTGGTCGGTGTGTGGGTGTCATTACAGTGCTTGGACTGTAAATGTCAACAGTCATTCATGGGGTTTTGCATGTGTTGGTGTCATGACAGTGCTTCGACTGTAAATATCAACAGTCATTCATGGGGTGGTGAGTGTGTGGGTGTCATTACAGTTCTTGGACTATAAATATCAACCATCATTCATTAGGTGGTGGGTTTGTGGGTGTCATTACAGTGCTCAGACTGTAAATATTAGCAGCCATTTATGGGGTGGTGGGTGTGTGGGTGTCATTACAGTGCTTGGACTATAAATATCAACTGTCATTTATAGGGCTGTGGGTGTGTGGGTGTCATTACAGTTCTTGGACTGTAAATATCAACAGTCATACATAGGGTGGTGGATGTGTGAGTGTCATTACAGAGCTTGGACTGTAAACATCATCAGTAATTCATGGGGTTGTGGGTGAGTAGGTGTCATTACAGTGCTTGGACTGTAAATATCAACCGTCATTTATAGGGTTGTGGGTGTGTGGGTGTCATTACATTTCTTTGACTGTAAATATCAACTGTCATTCATAGGGTGGTGGGTGTGTGACTGTCATTACAAAGCTTGGACTGTAAATATCAACCGTCATTTATGGGGTTGTATGTGTGTAGGTGTCATTACAGTGCTTGGACTGTAAATATCAAAAGTCATTCTTGGGGTGGTGGGTGTGTGGGTTTCATTACAGTGCTTAGACTGTAAAAATCAACAGTCATTTATGTTGTGGTGGGTGTGTGGCTGTCATTATAGTGCTTGGACTGTAAATATCAACAGTCAATCATGGAGTGATAGTTGTGTGGTTGTCATTACAGTGTTTTGATTTTAAATATCAACAGTCATTTATAAGGTGGTGGGTGTCATTAGAGTGCTTGGACTGTAAATATCAACAGTCATTCATGGAGTGGTGGGTGTGTTGGTGTCATTACAGTGCTTGGACTGTAAATATCAACCATAATTTATGGGGTGTTGTGTGTGGGGTGTCATTACAGTTCTTGGACTGTAAATACAAACCATCATTCATTTGGTGGTGGGTTTATGGGTGTCATTACAGTGCTCAGACTGAAAATATTAACAGTCATTAATGGGGTTGTGGGTGTGTGGGTGTCATTACAGTTCTTTGACTGTAAATATCAACAGTCATTATTAAGGTGGTGGGTGTCATTAGAATGCTTGGACTATAAATATCAACAGTCATTCATGGAGTGGTGGGAGTGTTGGTGTCATTTCAGTGCTTGGACTATAAATATCAACCATAATCATGGGGTGGTGGGTGTGGGGCGTCATTACAGTGCTTTGCATGTAAATATCAACAGTCATTCATGGGGTGGTGGGGGTGAGGGAGTCATTACAGTGCTTAGACTGTAAATATCAACAATCATTCAAGGGGTGGTGGGTGTGTGGGTGTCATTATAGTGCTTGGACTGTAAATATCAACAGTCATTAATGGGGTGGTGGGTGTGTGGGTGTCATTACATTGTTTGCACTGTAAATATCAAGTCATTCAAGGGGTGGTGGGTGTCTGTGTGTCATTAGTGCTTGGACTGTAAATATAAACAGTCATTCATTGTGTGATGGGTGGCATTACATTGTTTAGACTCTAATATCAACAGTCATTCATGGGGTGATGGGTATTTGGGTGTCATTACAGTGCTTGGACTGTAGATATCAACAGTTATTCATGGGGACGTGGGTGTTTGGGTATCTATGCAGTGCTTGGACTGTAAATATAAACAGTTTATTATGGGGTGGTGGGTGTGTGGGTGTCATTAGACTGCTTGGACTGTAAATATTAACAGTCATTCATGGTGTGGTGGGTGTGTGGATGTCATTACAGTGCTTAGACTGAAAATATCAACAGTCATTCATAGGGTGGTGGCTGTGTGATTGTCATTACAGTGCTTGGACTATAAATATCAACTGTCATTTATGGGGTTGTGGGTGTGTGGGTGTCATTACAGTTCTTTGACTGTAAATATCCACTGTCTTTTATAGGGTGGTGGGTGTTTGAGAGTCATTACAAAACTTGGACTGTAAAAATCAACAGTCATTTATGGGGTTGTATTATTGTAGGTGTCATTACAGTGCTTGGACTGTAAATATCAAAAGTCATTCTTGGGGTGGTGGGTGTGTGGGTGTCATCACAGTGCTTAGACTGTAGGTATCAACAGTCATTAATGGCGTGGTGGGTGTGTGGGTGTCATTATAGTGCTTGGACTGTAAATATCAACAGTCAATCATGGGGTGGTGGGTGTGTGGGTGTCATTACAGTGTTTTGATTGTAAGTATCAACAGTCATTAATAAGGTGGTGGGTGTCATTAGAATGATTGGACTGTAAATATTAACAGTAAATCATGGAGTGGTGGGTGTATTGATGTCATTACAGTGCTTGGAATGTAAATATCAACCATAATCATGGGGTTGTGGGTATGGGGCGTCATTACAGTGCTTTGACTGTAAATATCAACAGTCATTCATGGGGTGGTGGGGGTGAGGGTTTCATATTAGTGCTTAGACTGTAAATATCAACAATCATTCATGGGGTGGTGGGTGTGTGGGTGTCATTATAGTGCTTGGACTGTAAATATCAACAGTCATTCATGGGGTGGTGGGTGTGTGGGTGTCATTAAAGTGTTTTGACTGAAAATATTAACAGTCATTCATAGGGTGGTGGGTGTCACTAGAGTGCTTGGACTGTTAATATCAACAGTTATTTATGGGGAGGTAGGTGTGTTGGTGTCATGACAGTACTTGGACTGTAAATATCAAAAGTCATTCATTAGGTGGTGAGTGTGTGGGTGTTATTACAGTTCTTGGACTGTAAATATCAACCATCATTCATTGGGTGGTGGGTGTGTGGGTGTCATTACAGTGCTAAGACTCTAAATATTATCAGTCATTCATGGGGTTGTGGTTGTGTGGATGTCATTACAGTGCTTGGACTAAAAATATCAACTGTCATTCATGGGGTGGTGGGTGTGTGGGTTTAATTACAGTTCTTGGACTGTATATATCAACCATCATTCATTGGGTGGTGGATGTGTGTGTGACATTACAGTGCTTGGACTGTAAATATTAACAGTCATTAATGGGGTGGTGGGTTTGTGGATGTCATTACAGTGCTCGGACTGAAAATATCAACCATAATTTATAGGGTGGTGGATTTGTGGGTGTTATTACAGTGGTTGGACTGTAAATATCAACATTCATTCATAGGGTGCTGTGTGTGTGAGTGTCATTACAGAGCTTGGACTGTAAATATCAACAGTTATTCATAAAGTGGTGGGTATGTGGGTGTCATTACAGTGCTTCGACAGTAAATATCAACAGTCATTCCTGGGGTGGTAGGTGTGTGGGTGTCATTACATTGCTTAGACTGTAAATATCAACAGTCATTAATTGGGTGGTGGGTGTCATTACACTGCTTGGACTGTAAATATCAACAGTCATTCCTGGGGTGGTGGGTGTGTGGGTGTCATTACAGTGCTTGTACTATAAATATCAACCGTCATTTTTGGGGTTAAGGGTGTGTGGGTGTCATTACAGTTCTTGGACTGTAAATATCAACAGTAATACATAGGCTGGTGGGTGAGTGAATGTCATTACAGAGCTTGGACTATAAATGTCAACAGTCATTTATTGGGTTGTTGGTGTGTAGGTGTCATTATAGTGCTTGGACTGTAAATATCAAAAGTCTATCATGGTGTTATTGGGTATGTGGGTGTCATTACAGTTCTTGGACTGTAAATATCAACAGTCATTCATGGGATGGTGGGTGTGTGAGTGTCATTACAGTGTTTTGATTTTAAATATCAACAGTCATTTATAAGGTGGTGGGTGTCATTAGAGTGTTTGGACTGTAAATATTAACAGTCATTCATGGAGTGGTGGGTGTATTGGTGTCATTACAGTGCTTGGACTGTAAATATCAACCATAATTCATGGGGTGGTGGGTGTGGGGTGTCATTACAGTTCTTAGACTGTAAATATCAACCATCATTCATTGGGTGGTGGATGTGTGTGTGACATTACAGTGCTTGGACTGTCAATATTAACAGTCATTTATGGGGTAGTGGGTGTTTGGATGTCATTACAGTGCTTGGACTGTAAATATCAACAGTCATTCATGGAGTGGTGGGTGTGTGGGTGTCATTACACTACTTGGACTGTAAATATCAACAGTCATTCATGGGGTTTTGCGTGTGTTGTTGTCATGACAGTGCTTGGACTGTAAATATCAACAGTCATTCATGGGGTGGTGAGTGTGTGGGTGTCATTACAGTGCTCAGACTGTAAATATTAACAGTCATTCATGGGGTGGTGGGTGTGTGGATATCATTGCAGTGCTTAGACTGAAAATATCAACAGTCATTTATGGAGTGGTAGGTGTGTTTGTGTCATTACAGTGCTTGGACTATAAATATCAACGGTCATTTTTGGGGTTGTGGGTGTGTGGGTGTCATTACAGTTCTTGGACTGTAAATATCATAAGTCATTCTTGGGGTGGTGGATGTGTGGCTGTCATTATAGTGGTTGGACTGTAAATATCAACAGTCATTCGTGGGGTTGTGTGTGTGTAGGCGACATTACAGGGCTTGGACTGTAAATATCAACCATAATGCATGGGGTGGTGGGTGTGGGGCATCATTACTGTGCTTTGACTGTAAATATCAACTGTCATTCATGGGGTGGTGGAGGTGAGGGTTTTATTACAGTGCTTGGACTGTAAATATCAACAGTCATTCATGGGGTGGTGGGTGTGTGGATGTTATTACAGTGCTTGGACTGTAAATATCAAGTCATTTATGGGGTGGTGGGAGTGTGTGTGTCATTAGTGCTTGGACTGTAAATATCAACAGTCATTTATGGGGTGGTGGGTGTGTTGTTATCATTACAGTGCTTGAACTGTAAATTTCAAAAGTCATTCATGGGGTGGTGGGTGGGAGGGTGTTATTACAGTGCTTGGACTAAAAAATATCAACCATCAATTATGCAGTGGTGTTGTGTGTGGATTTCATTACAAAGCTTGGACTGTAAATATAAACAGTCATTCATAGGTTGGTGGGTGTGTGAGTGACATTACAGAGCTTGGAATGTAAATATCAACAGTCGTTTATGGGGTGGTGGGTGTGTTGTTATCATTACTGTGCTTGGACTGTAAATTTCAAAAGTCATTCTTGGGGTGGAGGGTGTGTGGGTGTCATTACAGTGCTTAGACTGTAAATATCAACAGTCATTTATTGGGTGGTGGGTGTTTGGCAGTCATTACAGTGCTTGGACTGTAAATATCAACAATCAATCATGGGGTGGTGGGTGTATGGGTGTCATTACAAAGCTTGGACTGTAAATATCAACAGTCATTCATGGGGTAGTGTGTGTGTGGGTGTCATTACAGTGATTGGACTGTAAATATCAACAGTCATTCTTGGGTAAGTGGGTGTGTGGGTGTCATTATAGTGCTTAGACTGTAAATACCAACAGTCATTTATGAGGTGATTGGTGTTTGGCTGTTATTACAGTGCTTGGACTGTAAATATCAACTGTAATTCATGGTGTGGTGGCTGTGTGAGTGTCATTACAGTTTTTGGCCTGTAAATATCAACCATAATTCATTGGGTGGTGGGTGTGGGGGTGTCATTACAGTGGTTTGACTGTTAATATCAACAGTCATTCATGGGGTGGTGGGTGTGAGGGTGTCATTACAGTGCTTGGACTGTAAACATTAATAGTCATTCATGGGGTGGTGAGTGTATGAGTCTCAATATAGTGCTTGGACTGTAAATATCAACAGTCCTTCATGGGGTGATGGGTGTGTGGGTGTCATTACAGTGCTTGGACTGTAAATATCAAGTCATTCATGGGATGGGAGGTGTGTGTGTGTGTCATTAGTGCATGGACTGTAAATATCAACAGTCATTCATGGGGTGGTGGGTGGCATTTCAGTGCTTGGACTGTAAATATCAACAGTCATTCATGGGGTGATGGGTGTGTGGATGTCATTACAGTGCTTGGACTGTAAATATCAACAGTCATTCATGGGTTGGTGGGTGTGTGGGTGTCATTACAGTGCTTGGACTATAAATATCAACAGTCATTCATGAGGTGGTAGGTTTGTGGGTGTCATTACAGTGCTTAGACTGAAAATATCAAGTCATTCATGGGGTGGTGGCTGTGTAAGTGTCATTACTATACTTGGACTGTAAATATCAACAGTCATTCATGGGGTGGTGGGTGTGTGGGTGTCATTACAGTGTTTTGATTGTAAATATCAACAGTCATTCATGGGTTGTGAGGGTTTCATTAGAGTGCTTGGACTGTAAATATCAACAATAATTCATAGGGTGGTGGGTGTGTGGGTGTCATTACAGTGCTTAGACTGTAAATATCAAGTAATTCGTGGGGTGGTGGCTGTGTGAGTGTCATGACAGTTCTTGGATTGTAAATATCAGCAGTCATTCATGGGGTCGAGAGTGTGTGGGTGTCATTACAGTGCTTGAACTATAAATATCAACAGCCATTCATAGGGTGGTGGGTGTCATTAGTGTGCTTGGACTGTAAATATCAACAGTCATTCATGGGGTGGTGGGTGTGTGGGTGTCATTACAGTGCTTGGACTTTAAATAACAACCATAATTTATGAGGTAGTGGGTGTGGGGGTGTCATTAATGTGCTTTGACTGTAAATATCGACAGTCATTCATGGGGTGGTGGGTGTGTGGGTGTCATTACAGTGTTTTGATTGTAAATATCAACAGTCATTTATAAGGTGGTGGGTGTCATTAAAGTGCTTGAACTGTAAATATTAACAGTCATTCATGGAGTGGTGGGTGTATTAGTGTCATTACAGTGCTTGGACTGTAAATATCAACAGTCATTCATAGGGTGGGGGGTGTGTGGTTGTCATTAAAGTGCTTTGACTGTAAATATCGACAGTCATTCATGGGGTGGTGAGTTTGTGGGTGTCATTACAGTGCACAGACTGAAAATATTGACATTCATTTATGGGGTGGTGGGTATGTAGGTGTCATTACAGTTCTTGGACTGAAAAAATCAACAGTCAATTATAGGGTGGTGGGTGTGTGAGTGTCATTACAGAGCTTGGACTGTAAATATCAACAGTCATTCATGGGGTTGTGTGTGTAGGTGTCATTACAGTGCTTGGACTGTAAGTATCAACAGTCATTTATGGGATTGTGGGTGTGTGGCTGTCATTATAGTGCTTGGACTGTAAATATCAAGAGTCAATCATGGGGTGGTATGTATGTGGGTGTCATTACAGTGCTTGGACTGTAAAATATCGACAGTCATTCATGGGGTGATGGGTGTGTGGCTGTCATTACAGTGTTTTGATTGTAAATATCAACAGTCATTTATAAGGTGGTAGGTGTCATTAGAGTGCTTAGACTGTAAATAGTAACAGTCATTCATGGAGTGGTGGGTGTGTTGGTGTCATTACAGTGCTTGGACTGTAAATATCAACCATAATTCATGGGGTGGTGGGTGTGGGGTGTCATTACAGTTCTTGGACTTTAAATATCAACCATAATTCATTGGGTGGTGGATGTGTGTGTGATATTACAGTGCTTGGACTGTAAATATTTACAGTCATTCATGCGGATGGTGGGTGTTTGGATGTCATTACAGTGCTTTGACTGTAAATATTAACAGTCATTCATGGGGTGGTGGGTGTGAGGGTGACATTACAGTGCTTGGACTGTAAATATTAACAGTCATTCATGGGGTGGTGGGTGTGTGGGTGTCATTACAATGGTTGGATTGTAAATATCAACAGGCATCAATAGGGTGGTGGGTGTCATTAGAGTGCTTGAACTTGAAATATCAACAGTCATTCATGGGTTGTGAGGGTGTCATTAGAGTGCTTGGACTGTAAATATCAACAGTCATTCATTGGGTGGTGGGTGAGTGGGTGTCATGACAGTGCTTGGACTGTAAATATCAACAGTCATTTATGAGGTGGTGAGTGTGTTGGTGTCATTACAGTTCTTGGACTATAAATATCAACAGTCATTCATGGGGTGGTGGTTGTGTGGGTGTCATTACAGTGCTTGGACTATAAATATCAACAGTCATTCATGGGGTGGTGGGTGTGTGGGTGTCATTACAGTGCTTAGACTATAAATATCAACAGTCATTCGTAAGGTGGTGGGTGTCATTAGAGTGCTTGGACTGTAAATATCAACAGTCATTCATGGGGTGGTGTGTGTGAGTGTCATTACAGAGTTTGGACTGTAAATATCAACAGTCATTTATGGGAGTGGTGTGTGTGTGGGTGTCATTACAGTGCTTGGACTATAAATATCAACAGTCATTCATGGGGTGGTGGGTGTGTGGGTGTCATTAGAGTGCTTGGACTGTAAATATCAACAGTCATTCATGGGGTGGTGGGTTTGTGGGTGTCATTACAGTTCTTGGACTGTAAATATTAACCATAATTCATGGGGTAGTGGGTGTGGGGGTGTCATTACAGTGCTTTGACTGTAAATATCAACAGTAATTCATGGGGTGGTGGAGGTGAGGGTGTTATTACAGTGCTTGGACTGCAAATATCAACAGTCATTCATGGGGTGGTGTGTGTGTGGATGTTATTACAGTGCTTGGACTGTAAATATCAAGTCATTTATGGGGTGGTGGGTGTGTGTGTGTCATTAGTGCTTGGACTGTAAATATCAACAGTCATTTCTGGGGTGGTGGGTGTGTTATTATCATTACAGTGCTTGGACTGTAAATTTCATAAGTCATTTTTGGGGTGGTGGGTGTGAGGGTGTTATTACAGTGCTTGGACTATAAATATCAACCATCAATTATTCGGTGGTGTTGTGTGTGGATTTCATTACAGAGCTTGGACTGTAAATATCAACAGTCATTCATAGGTTGGTGGGTGTGTGAGTGTCATTACAGAGCTTGGAAGGTAAATATCAACAGTCATTTATGGGGTGGTGGGTGTGTTGTTATCATTACTGTGCTTGGACTGTAAATTTAAAAAGTCATTCTTGGGGTGGTGGGTGTGTGGGTGTCATTACAGTGCTTAGACTGTAAATATCAACAGTCATTTATTGGGTTGTGGGTGTTTGGCTGTCATTACAGTGCTTGGACTAAAAATATCAACAGTCATTCATGGGTTGGTGGGTGTGTGGGTGTCATTACAGTGCTTGGACTATAAATATCAACAGTCATTCATGGGGTGTAGGTTTGTGGGTGTCATTACAGTGCTTAGACTGAAAATATCAACAGTCATTTATTGGGTTGTGGGTGTTTGGCTGTCATTACAGTGCTTGGACTGTAAATATCAACAATCAATCATGGGGTGGTGGGTGTATGGGTGTCATTACAGAGCTTGGACTGTAAATATCAACAGTCATTCATGGGGTGTTGGGTGTGTGGGTGTCATTACAGTGATTGGACTGTAAATATCAACAGTCATTCTTGGGTAGGTGGGTGTGTGTGTGTCATTATAGTGCTTAGACTGTAAATACCAACAGTCATTCATGAGGTGGTGGGTGTTTGGATGTTATTACAGTGCTTGGACTGTAAATATCAACAGTAATTTATTGTGTGGTGGCTGTGTGAGTGTCATTACAGTACTTGGACTGTAAATAACAACAGTCATTCATGGGGTGGTTGGTGTGTGGGTGTCATTACAGTGTTTTGATTGTAAATATCAACAGTCATTCATAGGGTGGTGGGTGTCATTAGAGTGCTTGGACTGTAAATATCAACAGTCATCGATTGGGTGGTTGGTGTGTGGGTGTCATTACAGTTCTTGGACTGTAAATATCAACCATAATTCATTGGGTGGTGGGTGTGGGGGTGTCATTACAGTGCTTTGACTGTAAATATCAACAGTCATTCATGGGGTGGTGGGTGTGAGGGTGACATTACAGTTCTTGGACTGTAAACATTAATAGTCATTCATGGGGTGGTGAGTGTGTGAGTCTCATTATAGTGCTTGGACTGTAAATATCAACAGTCATTCATGGGGTGATGGGTGTGTGGGTGTCATTACAGTGCTTGGACTGTAAATATCAAGTCATTCATGGGATGGTAGGTGTGTGTGTGTCATTAGTGCATGGACTCTAAATATCAACAGTCATTCATGGGGTGGTGGGTGGCATTACAGTGCTTGGACTGTAAATATCAACAGTCATTTATTGGGTGATGGGTGTGTGGATGTCATTACAGTGCTTGGACTAAAAATATCAACAGTCATTCATGGGTTGGTGGGTGTGTGGGTGTCATTACAGTGCTTGGACTATAAATATCAACAGTCATTCATGGGGTGTAGGTTTGTGGGTGTCATTACAGTGCTTAGACTGAAAATATCAAGTCATTCATGGGGTGGTGGCTGTGTAAGTGTCATTACAGTACTTGGACTGTAAATATCAACAGTCATTCATGGGGTGGTGGGTGTGTGGGTGTCATTACAGTGTTTTGATTGTAAATATCAACAGTCATTCATGGGTTGTGAGGGTGTCATTAGAGCGCTTGGACTGTAAATATCAACAGTCATTCATAGGGTGGTGGGTGTATGGGTGTCATTACAGTGCTTAGACTGTAAATATCAACAGTCATTCATAGGGTGGTGGGTGTGTGGCTGTCATTACAGTGCTTAGACTGTAAATATCAAGTAATTCGTGGGGTGGTGGCTGTGTGAGTGTCATGACAGTTCTTGGATTGTAAATATCAGCAGTCATTCATGGGGTCGAGAGTGTGTGGGTGTCATTACAGTGCTTGAACTATAAATATCAACAGCCATTCATAGGGTGGTGGGTGTCATTAGTGTGCTTGGACTGTAAATATCAACAGTCATTCATGGGGTGGTGGGTGTGTGGGTGTCATTACAGTGCTTGGACTTTAAATAACAACCATAATTTATGAGGTAGTGGGTGTGGGGGTGTCATTAATGTGCTTTGACTGTAAATATCGACAGTCATTCATGGGGTGGTGGGTGTGTGGGTGTCATTACAGTGTTTTGATTGTAAATATCAACAGTCATTTATAAGGTGGTGGGTGTCATTAAAGTGCTTGAACTGTAAATATTAACAGTCATTCATGGAGTGGTGGGTGTATTAGTGTCATTACAGTGCTTGGACTGTAAATATCAACAGTCATTCATAGGGTGGGGGGTGTGTGGTTGTCATTAAAGTGCTTTGACTGTAAATATCGACAGTCATTCATGGGGTGGTGAGTTTGTGGGTGTCATTACAGTGCACAGACTGAAAATATTGACATTCATTTATGGGGTGGTGGGTATGTAGGTGTCATTACAGTTCTTGGACTGAAAAAATCAACAGTCAATTATAGGGTGGTGGGTGTGTGAGTGTCATTACAGAGCTTGGACTGTAAATATCAACAGTCATTCATGGGGTTGTGTGTGTAGGTGTCATTACAGTGCTTGGACTGTAAGTATCAACAGTCATTTATGGGATTGTGGGTGTGTGGCTGTCATTATAGTGCTTGGACTGTAAATATCAAGAGTCAATCATGGGGTGGTATGTATGTGGGTGTCATTACAGTGCTTGGACTGTAAAATATCGACAGTCATTCATGGGGTGATGGGTGTGTGGCTGTCATTACAGTGTTTTGATTGTAAATATCAACAGTCATTTATAAGGTGGTAGGTGTCATTAGAGTGCTTAGACTGTAAATAGTAACAGTCATTCATGGAGTGGTGGGTGTGTTGGTGTCATTACAGTGCTTGGACTGTAAATATCAACCATAATTCATGGGGTGGTGGGTGTGGGGTGTCATTACAGTTCTTGGACTTTAAATATCAACCATAATTCATTGGGTGGTGGATGTGTGTGTGATATTACAGTGCTTGGACTGTAAATATTTACAGTCATTCATGCGGATGGTGGGTGTTTGGATGTCATTACAGTGCTTTGACTGTAAATATTAACAGTCATTCATGGGGTGGTGGGTGTGAGGGTGACATTACAGTGCTTGGACTGTAAATATTAACAGTCATTCATGGGGTGGTGGGTGTGTGGGTGTCATTACAATGGTTGGATTGTAAATATCAACAGGCATCAATAGGGTGGTGGGTGTCATTAGAGTGCTTGAACTTGAAATATCAACAGTCATTCATGGGTTGTGAGGGTGTCATTAGAGTGCTTGGACTGTAAATATCAACAGTCATTCATTGGGTGGTGGGTGAGTGGGTGTCATGACAGTGCTTGGACTGTAAATATCAACAGTCATTTATGAGGTGGTGAGTGTGTTGGTGTCATTACAGTTCTTGGACTATAAATATCAACAGTCATTCATGGGGTGGTGGTTGTGTGGGTGTCATTACAGTGCTTGGACTATAAATATCAACAGTCATTCATGGGGTGGTGGGTGTGTGGGTGTCATTACAGTGCTTAGACTATAAATATCAACAGTCATTCGTAAGGTGGTGGGTGTCATTAGAGTGCTTGGACTGTAAATATCAACAGTCATTCATGGGGTGGTGTGTGTGAGTGTCATTACAGAGTTTGGACTGTAAATATCAACAGTCATTTATGGGAGTGGTGTGTGTGTGGGTGTCATTACAGTGCTTGGACTATAAATATCAACAGTCATTCATGGGGTGGTGGGTGTGTGGGTGTCATTAGAGTGCTTGGACTGTAAATATCAACAGTCATTCATGGGGTGGTGGGTTTGTGGGTGTCATTACAGTTCTTGGACTGTAAATATTAACCATAATTCATGGGGTAGTGGGTGTGGGGGTGTCATTACAGTGCTTTGACTGTAAATATCAACAGTAATTCATGGGGTGGTGGAGGTGAGGGTGTTATTACAGTGCTTGGACTGCAAATATCAACAGTCATTCATGGGGTGGTGTGTGTGTGGATGTTATTACAGTGCTTGGACTGTAAATATCAAGTCATTTATGGGGTGGTGGGTGTGTGTGTGTCATTAGTGCTTGGACTGTAAATATCAACAGTCATTTCTGGGGTGGTGGGTGTGTTATTATCATTACAGTGCTTGGACTGTAAATTTCATAAGTCATTTTTGGGGTGGTGGGTGTGAGGGTGTTATTACAGTGCTTGGACTATAAATATCAACCATCAATTATTCGGTGGTGTTGTGTGTGGATTTCATTACAGAGCTTGGACTGTAAATATCAACAGTCATTCATAGGTTGGTGGGTGTGTGAGTGTCATTACAGAGCTTGGAAGGTAAATATCAACAGTCATTTATGGGGTGGTGGGTGTGTTGTTATCATTACTGTGCTTGGACTGTAAATTTAAAAAGTCATTCTTGGGGTGGTGGGTGTGTGGGTGTCATTACAGTGCTTAGACTGTAAATATCAACAGTCATTTATTGGGTTGTGGGTGTTTGGCTGTCATTACAGTGCTTGGACTAAAAATATCAACAGTCATTCATGGGTTGGTGGGTGTGTGGGTGTCATTACAGTGCTTGGACTATAAATATCAACAGTCATTCATGGGGTGTAGGTTTGTGGGTGTCATTACAGTGCTTAGACTGAAAATATCAACAGTCATTTATTGGGTTGTGGGTGTTTGGCTGTCATTACAGTGCTTGGACTGTAAATATCAACAATCAATCATGGGGTGGTGGGTGTATGGGTGTCATTACAGAGCTTGGACTGTAAATATCAACAGTCATTCATGGGGTGTTGGGTGTGTGGGTGTCATTACAGTGATTGGACTGTAAATATCAACAGTCATTCTTGGGTAGGTGGGTGTGTGTGTGTCATTATAGTGCTTAGACTGTAAATACCAACAGTCATTCATGAGGTGGTGGGTGTTTGGATGTTATTACAGTGCTTGGACTGTAAATATCAACAGTAATTTATTGTGTGGTGGCTGTGTGAGTGTCATTACAGTACTTGGACTGTAAATAACAACAGTCATTCATGGGGTGGTTGGTGTGTGGGTGTCATTACAGTGTTTTGATTGTAAATATCAACAGTCATTCATAGGGTGGTGGGTGTCATTAGAGTGCTTGGACTGTAAATATCAACAGTCATCGATTGGGTGGTTGGTGTGTGGGTGTCATTACAGTTCTTGGACTGTAAATATCAACCATAATTCATTGGGTGGTGGGTGTGGGGGTGTCATTACAGTGCTTTGACTGTAAATATCAACAGTCATTCATGGGGTGGTGGGTGTGAGGGTGACATTACAGTTCTTGGACTGTAAACATTAATAGTCATTCATGGGGTGGTGAGTGTGTGAGTCTCATTATAGTGCTTGGACTGTAAATATCAACAGTCATTCATGGGGTGATGGGTGTGTGGGTGTCATTACAGTGCTTGGACTGTAAATATCAAGTCATTCATGGGATGGTAGGTGTGTGTGTGTCATTAGTGCATGGACTCTAAATATCAACAGTCATTCATGGGGTGGTGGGTGGCATTACAGTGCTTGGACTGTAAATATCAACAGTCATTTATTGGGTGATGGGTGTGTGGATGTCATTACAGTGCTTGGACTAAAAATATCAACAGTCATTCATGGGTTGGTGGGTGTGTGGGTGTCATTACAGTGCTTGGACTATAAATATCAACAGTCATTCATGGGGTGTAGGTTTGTGGGTGTCATTACAGTGCTTAGACTGAAAATATCAAGTCATTCATGGGGTGGTGGCTGTGTAAGTGTCATTACAGTACTTGGACTGTAAATATCAACAGTCATTCATGGGGTGGTGGGTGTGTGGGTGTCATTACAGTGTTTTGATTGTAAATATCAACAGTCATTCATGGGTTGTGAGGGTGTCATTAGAGCGCTTGGACTGTAAATATCAACAGTCATTCATAGGGTGGTGGGTGTATGGGTGTCATTACAGTGCTTAGACTGTAAATATCAACAGTCATTCATAGGGTGGTGGGTGTGTGGCTGTCATTACAGTGCTTAGACTGTAAATATCAAGTAATTCGTGGGGTGGTGGCTGTATGAGGGTCATAACAGTGCTTGGATTGTAAATATCAGCAGTCATTCATGGGGTGGAGAGTGTGTGGGTGTCATTACAGTGCTTGGACTATAAATATCAACAGCCATTCATAGGGTGGTGGGTGTCATTAGAGTGCTTGGACTGTAAATATCAACAGTCATTCATGGGGTGGTGGGTGTTTGGGTGTCATTACAGTGCTTGGACTGTAAATAACAACCATAATTTATGAGGTAGTGGGTGTGGGGGAGTCATTACAGTGCTTTGACTGTAAATATCGACAGTCATTCTTGGGGTGGTGGGTGTGTGGGTGTCATTACAGTGCTTAGACTGTAAATATCAACAGTCATTTATTGTGTGGTAGGTGTTTGGCTGTCATTACAGTGCTTGGACTGTAAATATCAACAATCAATCATGGGGTGGTGGGTTTATGGGTGTCATTACAGAATTTGGACTGTAAATATCAACAGTCATTCATGTGGTGGTGGGTGTGTGGGTGTCATTACAGTGATTGGACTGTAAATATCAACAGTCATTCTTGGGTAGGTGGATGTGTGGGTGTCATTATAGTGCTTAGACTGTAAATACCAACAGTCATTCATGAGGTGGTGGGTGTTTGGATGTTATTACAGTGCTTGTACTGTAAATATCAACAGTAATTAATGGTGTGGTGGCTGTGTGAGTGTCATTACAGTGCTTGGACTATAAATATCAACAGTCATTCATGGGGTGTAGGTTTGTGGGTGTCATTACAGTGCTTAGACTTAAAATATCAAGTCATTCATGGGGTGGTGGCTGTGTAAGTGTCATTACAGTACTTGGACTGTAAATATCAACCGTCATTCATGGGGTGGTGGGTGTGTGGGTGTCATTACAGTGTTTTGATTGTAAATATCAACAGTCATTCATGGGTTGTGAGGGTGTTATTAGAGTGCTTGGACTGTAAATATCAATAGTCATTCATAGGGTGGTGGGTGTGTGGGTGTCATTACAGTGCTTAGACTGTAAATATCAACAGTCATTCATAGGGTGGTGGGTGTGTGGCTGTCATTACAGTGCTTAGACTGTAAATATCAAGTAATTCGTGGGGTGGTGGCTGTGTGAGTGTCATGACAGTGCTTGGATTGTAAATATCAGCAGTCATTCATGGGGTGGAGAGTGTGTGGAGGTCATCACAGTGCTTGGACTATAAATATCAACAGCCATTCATAGGGTGGTGGGTGTCATAAGAGTGCTTAGACTGTAAATATCAACAGTCATTCATGGGGTGGTGGGTGTGTGGGTGTCATTACAGTGCTTGGACTGTAAATAACAACCATAATTTATGAGGTAGTGGGTGTGGGGGTGTCATTACAGTGCTTTGACAGTAAATATCAACCCTCATTCATTGGGTGGTGGATGTGTGTGTGACATTACAGTGCTTAGACTGTAAATATCAACCGTCATTCATGGGGTGGTGGGTGTGTGGGTGTCATTACAGTGCTTGGACTGTAAATAACAACCATAATTTATGAGGTAGTGGGTGTGGGGGTGTCATTACAGTGCTTTGACTGAAAATATCGACAGTCATTCATGGGGTGGTGGGTGTGTGGGTGTCATTACAGTGTTTTGATTGTAAATATCAACAGTTATTTATAAGGTGGTGGGTGTTATTAGAGTGCTTGGACTGTAAATATCAACCATAATTTATGGAGTGGTGGGTGTGGGGTGTCATTACAGTTCTTGGACTGTAAATATCAACCATCATTCATTGGGTGGTGGATGTGTGTGTGACATTACAGTGCTTGGACTGTAAATATTAACAGTCATTCATGGGGATGGTGGGTGTTTGGATGTCATTACAGTACTTTGACTGTAAATATCAACAGTCATTCATGGGGTGGTGGGTGTGAGGGTGACATTACAGTGCTTGGACTGTAAATATCAACAGTCATTCATGGGGTGGTGGGTGTGTGGGTGTCATTACAGTGATTGGACTGTAAGTATCAACAGTCATTTATGGGATAGTTGGTGTGTGGCTGTCATTATAGTGCTTGGACTGTAAATATCAACAGTCAATCATGGGGTGGTATGTATGTGGGTGTCATTACAGTGCTCAGACTGTAAATATCAAGTAATTCGTGGGGTGGTGGCTGTGTGAGTGTCATTAGAGTGCTTGGACTGTAAATATCAACAGTCATTCATGGGGTGGTGGGTGTGTGGGTGTCATTACAGTGCTTGGACTGTAAATAACAAACATAATTTATGAGGTAGTGAGTGTGGGGGTGTCATTACAGTGCTTTGACAGTAAATATCGACAGTCATTCATGTGGTGGTGGGTGTGTGGGTGTCATTACAGTGTTTTGATTGTAAATATCGACAGTCATTTATAAGGTGTTGGATGTCATTAAAGTGCTTGGACTGTAAATATTAACAGTCATTAATGGAGTGTTGGGTGTATTAGTGTCATTACATTGCTTGGACTGTAAATATCAACAGTCATTCATAGGGTGGGGGGTGTGTGGCTGTCATTACAGTGCTTTGACTGTAAATATCGACAGTCATTTATGGGGTGGCGGGTTTGTGGGTGTCATTTCAGTGCTCAGACTGTAATTATTGACATTCATTTATGGGGTGGTGGGTGTGTGGGTGTCATTACAGTTCTTGGTCTGAAAAAATCAACAGTCATTTATAGGGTGGTGGGTGTGAGAGTGTCATTACAGAGCTTGGACTGTAAATATCAACAGTCATTCATGGAGTTGTGTGAGTGTAGGTGTCATTACAGTGATTGGACTGTAAGTATCAACAGTCATTTATGGGATAGTTGTTGTGTGGCTGTCATTATAGTGCTTGGACTGTAAATATCAACTGTCAATCATGGGGTGGTATGTATGTGGGTGTCATTACAGTGCTTGGACGGTAAAATATCGACAGTCATTCATAGGGTGATGGGTGTGTGGGTGTCATTACAGTGTTTTGATTGTAAATATCAACAGTCATTTATATGGTGGTGGGTGTCATTAGAGTGCTTAGACTGTAAATAGTAACAGTCATTTATGGAGTGGTGGGTGTGTTGATGTCATTACAGTGCTTGGACTGTAAATATCAACCATAATTCATGGGGTGGTGGGTGTGGGGTGTCATTACAGTTCTTGGACTGTAAATATCAACCATCATTCATTGGGTGGTGGATGTGTGTGTGACATTACAGTGCTTGGACTGTAAATATTAATAGTCATTCATGGGGATGGTGGGTGTTTGGATGTCATTACAGTGATTTGACTGTAAATATCAACAGTCATTCATGGGGTGGTAGGTGTGAGGGTGACATTACAGTGCTTGGACTGTAAATATTAACAGTCATTCATGGGGTGGTGGGTGTGTGGGTGTCATTACAATGGTTGGATTGTAAATATCAACAGTCATCAATAGGGTGGTGGGTGTCATTAGAGTGCTTGAACTGGAAATATCAACAGTCATTTATGGGTTGTGAGGGTGTCATTAGAGTGCTTGGACTGTAAATATCAACAGTCATTCATGGGGTGGTGGGTGTGTGGGTATCATGACAGTGCTTGGACTGTAAATATCAACAGTCATTTATGGGGTGGTGAGTGTGTTGGTGTCATTACAGTGCTTGGACTATAAATATCAACAGTCATTCATGGGGTGGTGTGTGTGTGGGTGTCAATACAGTGCTTGGACTATAAATATCAACAGTCATTCATGGGGTGGTGGGTGTGTGGGTGTCATTACAGTGCTTAGACTATAAATATCAACAGTCATTCATAGGGTGGTGGGTGTGTGGGTGTCATTACAGTGCTTAGACTGTAAATATCAAGTAATTCGTGGGGTGGTGGCTGTGTGAGTGTCATTAGAGTGCTTGGACTGTAAATATCAACAGTCATTCATGGGGTGGTGGGTGTGTGGGTGTCATTACAGTGCTTGGACTGTAAATAACAACCATAATTTATGAGGTAGTGGGTGTGGGGGTGTCATTACAGTGCTTTGACTGTAAATATCGACAGTAATTCATGGGGTGGTGGGTGTGTGGGTGTCATTACAGTGTTTTGATTGTAAATATCAACAGTCATTTATAAGGTGGTGGATGTCATTAAAGTGCTTGGACTGTAAATATTAACAGTCATTCATGGAGTGTTGGGTGTATTAGTGTCATTACAGTGCTTAGACTGTAAATATCAACAGTCATTCATAGTGTGAGGGATGTGTGGCTGTCATTACAGTGCTTTGACTGTAAATATCGACAGTCATTCATGGGGTAGTGGGTTTGTGGGTGTCATTATAGTGCTCAGACTGTAAATATTGACAT
Organism: Petrolisthes cinctipes; assembly: GCA_033782935.1. Taxonomy (NCBI): domain Eukaryota; kingdom Metazoa; phylum Arthropoda; class Malacostraca; order Decapoda; family Porcellanidae; genus Petrolisthes; species Petrolisthes cinctipes. The sequence goes on from JAWQEG010000115.1 coordinate 3,795,444, forward strand.
TTATTTATGGGGTGGTGGGTGTGTAGGTGTCATTACAGTGCTTGGACTGTAAATATCAACAGTAATTTATGGGGTTGTGTGTGTAGGTGTAATTACAGTGCTTGGACTGTAAGTATCAACAGTCATTTATGGGATAGTGGGTGTGTGGCTGTCATTATAGTGCTTGGACTGTAAATATCAACAGTCAATCATGTGGTGGTATGTATGTGGGTGTTATTACAGTGCTTGGACTGTAAATATCAACCCTAATTCATAGGGTGGTGGGTGTGGGGTGTCATTACAGTTCTTGGACTGTAAATATCAACCATCATTCATGGGGTGGTGGGTGTGTGGGTGTCATTACAATGGTTGGATTGTAAATATCAACAGTCATCAATAGGGTGGTCGGTGTCATTAGAGTGCTTGAACTGGAAATATCAACAGTCATTCATGGGTTGTGAGGGTGTCATTAGAGTGATTGGACTGTAAATATCAACAGTCATTCATGGGGTGGTGGGTGTGTGGGTGTCATGACAGTGCTTGGACTGTAAATATCAACCATAATTCATGGGATGGTGGGTGTGGGGTGTCATTACAGTTCTTGGACTGTAAATATCAACCATCATTCATTGGGTGGTGGATGTGTGTGTGACATTACAGTGCTTGGACTGTAAATATTAACAGTCATTAATGGGGATGGTGGGTGTTTCGATGTCATTACAGTGCTTTGACTGTAAATATCAACAGTCATTCATGGGGTGGTGGGTGTGAGGGTGACATTACAGTGCTTGGACTGTAAATATTTACAGTCATTCATGGGGTGGTGGGTGTGTGGGTGTCATTACAATGGTTGGATTGTAAATATCAACAGTCATCAATAGGGTGGTGGGTGTCATTAGAGTGCTTGAACTTGAAATATCAACAGTCATTCATGGGTTGTGAGGGTGTCATTAAAGTGCTTGAACTGTAAATATCAACAGTCATTCATGGGGTGGTGGGTGTGTGGGTGTCATGACAGTGCTTGGACTGTAAATATCAACAGTCATTTATGGGGTGGTGAGTGTGTTGGTGTCATTACTGTGCTTGGACTATAAATATTAACAGTCATTCATGGGGTGGTTGGTGTGTGGGTGTCATTACAGTGCTTGGACTATAAATATCAACAGTCATTCATGGGGTGGTGGGTGTGTGGGTGTCATTACAGTGCTTAGACTATAAATATCAACAGTCATTCATAGGGTGGTGGGTGTCATTACAGTGCTTGGACTGTAAATTTCAACAGTCATTCATGGGGTGGTGTGTGTGTGAGTGTCATTACAGAACTTGGACTGTAAATATCAACAGTCATTCATGTGGTGGTGGGTGTGTGGGTGTCATTACAGTGCTTGGACTATAAATAACAACCATAATTTATGAGGTAGTGGGTGTGGGAGTGTCATTACAGTGCTTTGACTGTAAATATTGACAGTCATTCATGTTGTGGTGGGTGTGTGGGTGTCATTACAGTGTTTTGATTGTAAATATCAACAGTCATTTATAAGGTGGTGGGTGTCATTAAAGTGCTTGGACTGTAAATATTAACAGTCATTCATGGAGTGGTGGGTGTATTAGTGTCATTACAGTGCTTGGACTGTAAATATCAACAGTCATTCATAGGGTGGGGGGTGTGTGGCTGTCATTAGAGTGCTTTGACTGTAAATATTGACAGTCATTCATGGGGTGGTGGGTTTGTGGGTGTCATTACCATGCTCAGACTGTAAATATTGACATTCATTTATGGGGTGGTGGGTGTGTAGGTGTCATTACAGTTCTTGGACTGAAAAAATCAACTGTCATTTATAGGGTGGTGGGTGTGTGAGTGTCATTACAGAGCTTGGACTGTAAATATCAACAGTCATTCATGGGGTTGTGTGTGTGTAGGTGTCATTACAGTGCTTGGACTGTAAAATATCGACAGTCATTCATGGGGTGATGGGTGTGTGGGTGTCATTACAGTGTTTTGATTGTAAATATCAACAGTCATTTATAAGGTGGTGGGTGTCATTAGAGTGCTTAGACTGTAAAAAGTAACAGTCATTCATGGAGTGGTGGGTGTATTGGTGTCATTACAGTGCTTGGACTGTAAATATCAACCATAATTCATGGGGTGGTGGGTGTGGGGTGTCATTACAGTTCTTGGACTGTAAATATCAACCATCATTCAATAGGTGGTGGATGTGTGTGTGACATTACAGTGCTTGGACTGTAAATATTAACAGTCATTCATGGGGATGGTGGGTATTTGGATGTCATTACAGTGCTTTGACTGTAAATATCAACAGTCATTCATGGGGTGGTGGGTGTGTGGGTGTCATTACAATGGTTGGATTGTAAATATCAAGTAATTCGTGGGGTGGTGGCTGTGTGAGTGTCATTAGAGTGCTTGGACTGTAAATATCAACAGTCATTCATGGGGTGGTGGGTGTGTGGGTGTCATTACAGTGCTTGGACTGTAAATAACAACCATAATTTATGAGGTAGTGGGTGTGGGGGTGTCATTACAGTGCTTTGACTGTAAATATCGACAGTAATTCATGGGGTGGTGGGTGTGTGGGTGTCATTACAGTGTTTTGATTGTAAATATCAACAGTCATTTATAAGGTGGTGGATGTCATTAAAGTGCTTGGACTGTAAATATTAACAGTCATTCATGGAGTGTTGGGTGTATTAGTGTCGTTACAGTGCTTAGACTGTAAATATCAACAGTCATTCATAGTGTGGGGGGTGTGTGGCTGTCATTACAGTGCTTTGACTGTAAATATCGACAGTCATTCATGGGGTGGTGGGTTTGTGGGTGTCATTACAGTGCTTGGACTGTAAATATTGACATTTATTTATGGGGTGGTGGGTGTGTAGGTGTCATTACAGTTCTTGGACTGAAAAAATCAACAGTCATTTATAAGGTGGTGGGTGTGTGAGTGTCATTACAGAGCTTGGACTGTAAATATCAACAGTAATTCATGGGGTTGTGTGTGTAGGTGTAATTACAGTGCTTGGACTGTAAGTATCAACAGTCATTCATGGGGTGGTGGGTGTGTGGGTGTCATGACAGTGCTTGGACTGTAAATATCAACCATAATTCATGGGGTGGTGGGTGTGGGGTGTCATTACAGTTCTTGGACTGTAAATATCAACCATCATTCATTGGGTGGTGGATGTGTGTGTGACATTACAGTGCTTGGACTGTAAATATTAACAGTCATTAATGGGGATGGTGGGTGTGTGGGTGTCATTACAATGGTTGGATTGTAAATATCAACAGTCATCAATAGGGTGGTGGGTGTCATTAGAGTGCTTGAACTTGAAATATCAACAGTCATTCATGGGTTGTGAGGGTGTCATTAGAGTGCTTGGACTGTAAATATCAACAGTCATTCATGGGGTGGTGGGTGTGTGGGTGTCATGACAGTGCTTGGACTGTAAATATCAACAGTCATTTATGGGGTGGTGAGTGTGTTGGTGTCATTACTGTGCTTGGACTATAAATATTAACAGTCATTCATGGGGTGGTTGGTGTGTGGGTGTCATTACAGTGCTTGGACTATAAATATCAACAGTCATTCATGGGGTGGTGGGTGTGTGGGTGTCATTACAGTGCTTAGACTATAAATATCAACAGTCATTCATAGGGTGGTGGGTGTCATTACAGTGCTTGGACAGTAAATATCAACAGTCATTCATGGGGTGGTGTGTGTGTGAGTGTCATTACAGAACTTGGACTGTAAATATCAACAGTCATTTATGGGGTGGTGTGTGTGTGGGTGTCATTACAGTGCTTGGACTGTAAATATCAACATTCATTCACAGGATGGTGGGTGTGTGGGTGTCATTACAGTGCTTAGACTGTAAATATCAAGTAATTCGTGGGGTGGTGGCTGTATGAGTGTCATTAGAGTGCTTGGACTGTAAATATCAACAGTCATTCATGGGGTGGTGGGTGTGTGGGTGTCATTACAGTGCGTGGACTGTAAATAACAACCATAATTTATGAGGTAGTGGGTGTGGGGGTGTCATTACAGTGCTTTGACTGTAAATATCGACAGTCATTCATGGGGTGGTGGGTGTGTGGGTGTCATTACAGTGTTTTGATTGTAAATATCAACAGTCATTTATAAGGTGGTGGGTGTCATTAAAGTGCTTGGACTGTAAATATTAACAGTCATTCATGGAGTGGTGGGTGTATTAGTGTCATTACAGTGCTTGGACTGTAAATATCAACAGTCATTCATAGGGTGGGGGGTGTGTGGCTGTCATTACAGTGCTTTGACTGTAAATATCGACAGTCATTCATGGGGTGGTGGGTTTGTGGGTGTCATTACCGTGCTCAGACTGTAAATATTGACATTCATTTATGGGGTGGTGGGTGTGTAGGTGTCATTACAGTTCTTGGACTGAAAAAATCAACAGTCATTTATAGGGTGGTGGGTGTGTGAGTGTCATTACAGAGCTTGGACTGTAAATATCAACAGTCATTAATGGGGTTGTGTGTGTGTAGGTGTCATTACAGTGCTTGGACTGTAAGTATCAACAGTCATTTATGGGATAGTGGGTGTGTCGCTGTCTTTATAGTGCTTGGACTGTAAATATCAACAGTCAATCATGGGGTGGTATGTATGTGGGTGTCATTACAGTGCTTGGACTGTAAAATATTGACAGTCATTCATGGGGTGATGGGTGTGTGGGTGTCATTACAGTCTTTTGATTGTAAATATCAACAGTCATTTATAAGGTGGTGGGTGTCATTAGAGTGCTTAGACTGTAAATAGTAACAGTCATTCATGGAGTGGTGGGTGTGTTGGTGTCATTACAGTGCTTGGACTGTAAATATCAACCATAATTCATGGGGTGGTGGGTGTGGGGTGTCATTACAGTTCTTGGCTGTAAATATCAACCATCATTCATTAGGTGGTGGATGTGTGTGTGACATTACAGTGCTTGGACTGTAAATATTAACAGTCATTCATGGGGATGGTGGGTGTTTGGATGTCATTACAGTGCTTTGACTGTAAATATCAACAGTCATTCATGGGGTGGTGGGTGTGTGGGTGTCATTACAATGGTTGGATTGTAAATATCAACAGTCATCAATAGGGTGGTGGGTGTCATTAGAGTGATTGAACTGGAAATATCAACAGTCATTCATGGGTTGTGAGGGTGTCAATAGAGTGCTTGGACTGTAAATATCAACAGTCATTCATGGGGTGGTGGGTGTGTGGGTGTCATGACAGTGCTTGGACTGTAAATATCAACAGTCATATATGGGGTGGTGAGTGTGTTGGTGTCATTACAGTGCTTGGACTGTAAATATCAACAGTCATTTATGGGGTTGTGAGTGTGTGGGTGTCATTACAGTGCTTGGACTGTAAATATCAACATTCATTCATGGGATGGTGGGTGTGTGGGTGTCATTACAGTATTTTGATTGTAAATATCAACAGTCATTCATAGGGTGGTGGATGTCATTACAGTGCTTTGACTGTAAATATCAACAGTCATTCATGGGGTGGTGGGTGTGAGGGTGACATTACAGTGCTTGGACTGTAAATATTAACAGTCATTCATGGGGTGGTGGGTGTGTGGGTGTCATTACAATGGTTGGATTGTAAATATCAACAGTCATCAATAGGGAGGTGGGTGTCATTAGAGTGCTTGAACTTGAAATATCAACAGTCATTCATAAGTTGTGAGGGTGTCATTAGAGTGCTTGGACTGTAAATATCAACAGTCATTCATTGGGTGGTGGGTGTGTGGGTGTCATGACAGTGCTTGGACTCTAAATATCAACAGTCATTTATGGGGTGGTGAGTGTGTTGGTGTCATTACTGTGCATGGACTATAAATATCAACAGTCATTCATGGGGTGGTTGGTGTGTGGGTGTCATTACAGTGCTTGGACTATAAATATCAACAGTCATTCATGGGGTGGTGGGTGTGTGGGTGTCATTACAGTGCTTAGACTATAAATATCAACATTCATTCATAGGGTGGTGGGTGTCATTAGAGTGCTTGGACTGTAAATATCAACAGTCATTTATGGGTGGTGTGTGTGTGAGTGTCATTACAGAGCTTGGACTGTAAATATCAACAGTCATTTATGGGGTGGTGTGTGTGTGGGTGTCATTACAGTGCTTGGACTGTAAATATCAACATTCATTCATGGGATGGTGGGTGTGTGGGTGTCATTACAGTATTTTGATTGTAAATATCAACAGTCATTCATAGGGTGGTGGGTGTCATTAGAGTGCTTGGACTGTATATATCAACCGTCATTCATGGGGTGGTGGGTTTGTGGGTGTCATTACAGTTCTTGGACTATAAATATCAACCATAATTCATGGGGTAGTGGGTGTGGGGGTGTCATTAAAGTGCTTTGACTGTAAATATTAACAGTCATTCATGGGGTGGTGGGTGTGTGGATGTCATTACAGTGCTTAGACTGAAAATATCAACAGTCATTCGTGGGGTGATGGGTGTGTGGGTGTCATTACAGTGCTTGGACTATAAATATCAACAGTCATTCATGGGGTGTTGGGTGTGTGGTTGTCATTACAGTGCTTAGACTATAAATATCAACAGTCATTCATGGGGTGGTGGGTGTGTGGGTGTCATACCAGTGCTTAGTCTGTAAATATCAACAGTCATTCATAGGGTGGTGGGTGTGTGGCTGTCATTACAGTGCTTGGACTGTAAATATTAACAGTCATCCATTTGGTGGTGTGTGTGTGAGTGTCATTACAGAGCTTGGACTGTAAATATTAACAATCATTCATGGGCTGGTGTGTGTGTGGGTGTCATTACAGTGCTTGGACTGTAAATATCAACATTCATTCATGGAATGGTGGGTGTGTGGGTGTCATTACAGTGCTTGGACTGTAAAAATTATGTCATTCATGGGGTGGTGGGTTTGTGTGGGTCATTAGTGCTTGGACTGTAAATATAAACAGTCATTCATAGGGTGGTGGGTGGCATTACAGTGCTTGGACTGTAACTATCAACAGTCATTTATGGGTTGTGTGGGTGTCATTACAGAGGTTGGACCGTAAATATCAACAGTAATTCATGAGGTGGTGGGTGTGTGGGTGTTATTACAGTGCTTCGACTGTAAATATCAACAGTCATTCATGGGGTGGTGGGTGTGTGGATGTCATTCCAGTGCTTGGACTGTAAATATCAACTATCATTCATGAGGTGGTTAGTGTGGGGCGTCATTACAGTGCTTTTACTGTAAATATCAACAGTCATTCATGGGGTGGTGGGTGTGTGGGTGTCATTACAGTTCTTGGACTGTAAATATCAACAGTCATTCATAGGGTGGTGAGTGTGTGGGTTTCATTACAGTGATTGGGCTGTAAATATCAATAGTCATTCAAGGGTTTATGGGTGTGTGGGTGTCATTACAGTGTTTGGACTGTAAATATCAACAGTCATTCATGAGGTGGTGGGTGTGTGGGTGTCATTACAGTGCTTGGACTGTAATTATCAACAGTCATTAATGGGGTGGTGCAAATAAGTCCATCTAAACATTTTGGTTTTAGTAAAATATTTTCAAAATTAATTGAAGACTTGAAGGAACTTGAGAACAACGGCATTCAAATTAATAATGATAATTTGAAGGGGACACTATATTGCATTACTTGGGATAACTTGGGGTTTCATGGCATTGGTGCTATTACAGAAATTTTTTGTAGATATTGTAACATAACCCTAAAAGAATTTCCTACTGACCCTGTGCATGTTGGTGTAATGAGAACAGTGGAAGACTATACATTAGCAATACAACAACTTTAAAACGAGAACACTGTCAAAATTTTAAATAATGTCATAGGTATTAAATTTAATTATCCATTCAATGCACTGAAATATTATCATGTCTGCAGAGCAGGTTTTCCACCATGCCTGGGTCATGACATTTTTTAGGGTGTTGGTGATTATAATGTTGCTCTGATATTGAAGAATTTAGTTAATGAAAAGAGATGGCTAACTTATGCAGAACTTAATCAGTGTATAATTATGTTTCTTTATCGTGGTACTGATGCTGCCTCAATGCCATGTCAAGTAAATACTTCAGGTACTAAATTTGGTGGTCAGGCTACACAAAACTGGTGTTTAATCAGGCTGTTGCCTGTTATATTATATGGCAAAATAGTTGATGTTAATGATCCTGTTTGGCAGTTGTTCCTGTTATTACGTAACATTACTGAAATTATCTGTGCCCCAAAGTTTGACGACTCTGACCTTGCATATCTAGCAATACTTATTAATGAATATTTAGAAGACAGACAAAGAATTTTTCAAATGACAAACTGAGGCCAAAGCATCATTTTCTAAAACATTATCCAAACCTAATTTTGCTGTTTGGCCCATTAATTCGTTTGTGGACATTACGCTTTGAAAGCAAGCACTGCTACTTCAAAGGATGCATTAAAAGTGCCCATTCCTTCAAGAATGTGTGTCAGACCATGAGTGAAAAACATCAGTTATTACAAGCATACAAACAGGCCAGTTCATATTTTCCCACTGATATAGAGGTTGTAAAAAACATTTTGTTAATCTCAGATACATAAAGTTCAGATATTAAAAAAGCCTTAATGATGTGTCAGATTACTGAAGGTGCAGAAGTTAGCTTGGAAGTGACAATAATGGGGACTCCATACAAGAAGGGACACTATGTGGTGTTAAGTAAATGTGAACAGGGTCTAATGTTAGGTGAGATTCAGTTCATAATATTGAACTCCTGTACAAAAGCATAATTTTTAGTAAAAAAAATTCACAGAACAAATTTCCAAGGAGTTGCAATTATCTACAGTATTGAACACCTTCCCATGCTCTTCCTTTAAATGTACAGAATTTTCTAAACTCCTAGATTATTACCCACTGGTTGACTACAAAAGAGGAAAATAATTGTTGATCCCACTCAAACACAATATATCTGCATAAGACTTCCAAGAAAATTGAAAAGGTAATTTAAAGATTATAATTCTATATTCATGTAGACCATTAGATTTCCTGTACAGTACTGTATACCAGTACTACAGTACATTATATTCATCTCCTTTCCCTGGGGCATGATTTCAAGAAAATGACAAAAGGTTGAACTGAAATGGAAGCTAATTGTTAAAGTTCCATACAAAAGATTAAAACATTCTGAACTGGAATTGGTTGTAGCTAAGGACCATGATGGTTATGAAGCTGATGACAGTGATAGTGATACTTGTAGTACAAGTAGTAGAGAGACAGTGATTTACATGACAGGTAAAGTACAGTACTGTACCATATGCACTGTAATTATGAAAACTGCTTATATGAGTAATGTACAGCATACTAAAGTAACTCCACTTCTCTACCTTTAATTGTGTTCTACATTGAATTTTTTACACAAAAATCATAAGTAAAATGAAAATGGTTAAATGACTTCTGTAAACTGGGGTTCGGCTTCCCTGAGCTCAGCTAGCTAAGTTAAACTGTTCTAATGAGATATGGTAGGCCTATGTGCAGTTATGTTAACTTACTTCCTTGGTTTGGATCATTATGGGTTTAATCTAGCAGTAGCTGTTTCATTTTCTAATTATTTTCTAATTATCAGAGACTGGATTGATTGATTGATTTATTGATGCTATTAGGCATCTGGCGGCGCAACAGCAATGGTCATATACCGCCCAACATAAAATGGTCATCTACATCATTAATAAAATATGTAAAAAGATTAAATAATTTTCACTACCTCGAAAGGGAGAAGCAGCATGAATAAAACCCACATCTTCCAAAAAATCATATATTAATGAAATAACCTACTTAAGTTAGATATATAAAAGAATTGAAATATTAACGAAAGAAACATTAAACTTTAACTACCTAAAAATTAATAGCCATAAATACAATAAAATTCACAATTTGTGGAGAAGGCCAGCCTCCTCCACATACGAGAGGGTGTTCTCTCCCACACCACAAGCCTCCTCCCCGAGGACCTGAGAGAGACTGTAAGAACCGTCACCCTCCTGGTACTCAGAGAGGTGCCTTCGACGAAGGTCACCAAGGCTGGGACACTCAACAATAAGATGCTGCACTGTCAAAGGGACCAGACAATCATCACAGTAGGGAGGGTGAGCCCTCTCCATTAAAAAGCCATGAGTCAATAATGTGTGGCCAATGTGCAGACGGACAAGAGCCGTCTCCCACCAGCGGGACAGGCCACTGTAGCTCCACAAACCAAGGTGCTGGCGGATGTCGCGGAGCTTGTTAGCTCCGACGGCATCCTATCTGTCCTACCAGCAGGAACAAACAGTAGCATCTATGTAGGGTCGAAGGTCCACTGCAGAAACAGGATGATGCCTGGCAGGAGGCCGGGAATTGGAGACCGCAGCCTTAGCCAGGGCGTCAGCCCGCTCATTCCCATCAACACCCACATGGGCTGGGACCCAACAACAAGTGATTTTGCGGCCACGACGACCCAGGAGGACAAGCCACTCAAGAATTGCCAACACCAGAGGATGGGAAGAGTTAAAATTACACAAGGCCTGCCAGGCACTACAGGAATCGCTAAAAATAGTAAACGGAGGCTGAGGGAGAGTAAAAATTACTTGGAGGGCATATAAAATGGCCGAGAGCTCAGCAGTAAAAATTGACATGACAGAAGGGAGCCTGCCGCCACGGCAAAAGTCAGGAAAGACAACTCCAAAGCCAACTCCAGCATCAGACTTTGACCCATCAGTGTACACAGAAAGGGACTCCCTGTGAGTGAAGGCATGTTCTAAAAAGAGGGAACGAGCCACTGGAGGAGAAAGAGATTCCTTCTTGTCTGTAAAGCAGGTGTAGGGAAAAACTTCTGGAAAAAGCCATGGAGCCACCCTGGGGACCCTCACAGGTCAAATCTGTAAGTCATCACTGCCCATCTCCTCCATAGCCTTCCTGACCTGGAAGCCAAAGGGCCATGGTGTACGAGAATGTAAAAGGTAGTACTGAGACATGATATCAGATGACACTGCCAAGCAGGGAAGGGAGTCAGAAAGTCGATGTAATCGATGTCAACAACGAACCATCAAGGACTGGCGACGGAGATCATGAGGTGGCTCATTAGCGTCCACCAGGAGACTGGGGATTGGGGACGACCTGAAGGCTCCGGTCGCCAGACGTACTCCAGCATGATGAACAGGGTCTAAAACTCTGAGACGGGCATCGGTGGCAGAAGAGTACACCTCACACCCATAGTCGTGTTTTGACCTAATAAGAACATGGTATAGGCGGAGGAGGGTGGCCCGATCAGCCTCCCAGGATGTATGGCCCAGGGCCCTCAACAGGTTAAGAGCCTTGAGGCAAGAGACCTTAAGTGTACGTAAGTGTGGCACCCAAGTCAAAACCTTGTCAAAAAGGAGACCCAAAAAGCGAGTCTCCTCGACACAGCGTATCCGATGACCATACATGAATAAGTCCGGATCGGGGTGGATGCCTCGGATGCCGCAGAAGTGCATAGCAACTGTCTTGGAAGGAGAAAATCGAAACCCATGAGAACCAGTCCAACGTGACACCCTGTCAAGGGCAAGCTGCATGCGCCGCTCTGCCACTGACATACGGGAAGCAGCAAACCAGACTGCTAGGTCGTCAACGTACATCAAGTTAGCTATACCGTCTGGAAGGGATGAGGCAATGGCAATAATTGCTACTGCAAACAATGTGACACTGAGGACGCTTTCCTGGGGGATGCCCTCCTCCTGTGCAACAGATGCTGAGTGGGTGGTACCAACCCTCACAGAAAAAACTGCGACCACTGAGAAACTCCTTAAGAAATGCGACCCCGCAGGCCATATAAATGGAGCTGCTGCAGGATGCCATATTGCCATGTAGTGTCATAGGCTTTCTCTAAATCAAAGAATACACAGACAAGGTGTTGATGTCGTGCAAAGGCCTCGCATGCAGCAGCTTCCAACCTGACCAGAGCATCTGTAGTGGAACGGTGTTTACGAAAGCCAGACTGGGACGGAGACAGAAAATCACCCCGTTCTAAGAAGTATACCAGTCTGACATTCACCATCTTTCCAAATAGTTTACAGAGACAGGAGGTCAAGGCAATTGGTCGATAACTGAGGGCCACACCAGAGTCCTTGCCCAGCTTGAGGAAAGGAAGGATGGTAGCAACCCTGCACCCAGAAGGGAAGACACCCTCCAGCCAGATTCTGTTATATAAAGCTAAAAGAAGTGAGATCGCCTCCTCACCCAAGTGTCGTAACATTGCATATGGGATGTTGTCTGGCCCAGGAGAAGTGTCGCCGCAGAGAGAGAGAGCAAAATGCAGGTCTTTCAGGGTGAATATATGGTTATAACTTTCATTCTCGTTCCCTGAGAAATCCAGGACAGTACGCTCCTTGGCTCTTGACTAATGCCTGACAGCCAGAGGTCGAGAGTCACGGCTGGAGGCTTTTGCAAAAGCCTCCGCCATGGTATTGGCCACTGTCAAACCATCCATGATCTTAATTCCATTGACCTTAAGTACAGGTGGAGAACTAGGAGAAAACTTCCTCGCCATCATACGGACTCTCCTGAACAGTTGGGTGAGTGGAGTTTTAGTATTAATTGAAGACACATAGGCCTTCCAAGATGCACGTCGTGCCTCTTTTAGAACTCGTCTAGCCCGAGCCCTTGCCCGTCGGAAGCCTCTTAAAGAGTTGGGTCCCCACGATTGCGACGAAGGCGAGAGAAAGCAGCGCGCTTCTCCCGCACAGCGTTGGTGCAGACTGATGACCACCAAGGGACAGGACGTTTGGGAAAGTAACCAGAAGTTCTAGTGATAGAGTTGAGAGCAGCAGAGTGGAGCATATCAGTGAAATATGTTACAGCCTCGTCAGAGCTACCAAAATCGGCTACAGAAGAGACCGAAGAAGTTAGCTCTCTAAAAAAACTGCCAGTCAGCCTTCTCTAATTTCCACCTAGGAAGACGAGACTGTGGTTCGTACCAGTTACCTTCTAAAAGTATAGGGAAGTGGTCACTGCCATATAAATCAGGCAACACTCTCCAAGTAAAATCCAACAGAGCAATGGGTGAGCAGAGGGAAATGTCAATGGCGGTAAAAGTCCCAGTAGTGCTATTAAAATGTGTCGCATCTCCCGTATTTAAAACCCCTAATCCCTCATCCTCTATAAAAGAAGCCAATAAAACACCCCTGGGGTTGACCGAACTGTCACCCCACAGAAGGACACAATTCCACTAAAGGACCTTAAACGGTGTTACTTTAGTACTGATTTTTGGGAAGCCTCACGGAGGTACTTCCCACTACCACCTCGACCTGAGGGTTTACTCAAACAATAAGATTTGTCTAATCCTAGGCCACTAGAAGAAGAGCGAACCCGAGGAGTAGTATGTGGGGCAGTAATTGGGACCCATAGACGAGTCCCTGAAGCATCTGATATGTTAGAAGATGAAGGTATATGAGCTGGGATATTCTTTGAAACAATTACATTGGTTTTGTCCTGTACAGCAGTGGTATCACTGACACAGGCAGATACATCAACATCCATAATACAGGTGGTAGAATACCTCCGCTGCTCAAGCGGAAGAGAAACTGAATCTTTTGAAGTAACAACATCCGTGGCATCCACATTAACTTCACGCCCCTCTGATGATCCCGAAGGAAGCTTGCGAGGAGGAACTTCTGTTGAATCAAGAGATTCATCAGAGCCACGAAAACGTTTCTGGTGAAACTGAGAGGAAACTATGGATGAGTTCACAGAGATGGTTGCCTTACAAGGTGGAATATCTATAGAGTCAAGTGCCTCAGAGGAACCACGAAGGCATCTCTGTGGCAGTTTAGGTGACTTAAGTTTCCTTTTTGGAGAGCGTGTGGCAGCGTGAACCTCTACCACATGGACACCTTTAGCTAAAGTCTGAGAATTGTCATCAGTTGAAGGTTCAACAGAATGAGTGTCTGATAAAGTTTCCAAGACAGAGAAACTATTATGTAGAGTAACCTTAGAAACATTCTCACTCGAGCAAAAAGCAGAAAGCAGCTGCCTCTTGAGAGGGTTGAGAGGGTGCTGCAACCAATTTAGGGCGAAGGGAGGAGGCGTATGTCTTCACACCACCATCCTTCTGTCGCCTGAAGTTGAGTTGCCGTCTGGCACTACCTATGCTAATGAATTGAATATTAGCCAAGTGGAGGATATCCTGCTCAAGGAGGTACATCTTACATTGGCGAGAACGCAAGGGGTGAGCATCTCTGCATTAAAAGCAGTAACTCTCTGACCGACATTTAGAAGTAAGATGTGAGTCAAAAGCAGAATAATTACCACACCGGAAACGGTTGTTGCAGTTCCTCCTCCCATGACCAAACTCATAACAACAGAAACACTGTAGGGGACGCTCAACAAAAGGCTTCCTCAAATGAGGTGGGGTTAATGTTAATGCGATCTGGGATATGCGAGCCATAGAAAGTGAGGATGATCATATTTTTACTGCCTTTCATCTTCGTTACTCGTTGGACACTGTCTGGGCACATAGCGAGAATGTCCTCTTCAGAGAATTCATACAGGTCCTCATTATATATATGCCCCTTGCTATAATTAAATGTTCGATGTGGTTTAATAGATTCAAACATGCTATCAGAAGGACAGGGGAGATTGAGGAGCATCATGGCCTGTGTAAGATCTTTGGCTCTGATTAAAATGCCCGTACCATATTTCTTTATGTGGCCCATTGGTAATAATCCAATTTCTTTCTCCAGATACCGGGAAGCATGGATAAGGTTACCACGTCCCTCCCTGTAGTAAGCCACAAACCAAAAGGGTGTAGGAACCCGACATTCCTTTGGGACATGCTCTACAGAGTCATCAAATATATTAGGGCAGTAGTCATTGTCACTGTCAACTACATTGGTGGACCGCATCATCTGAACTTTACAATGAGTATCCCCCACCGTCAGAGAATCTTTTGCCTCAAATGCTGCTTTGGCAGCAGCATTTGTATTGAAAGTAATATAGCACCGATTAGACCTACAATCACTGTCATATGTGATTCGGATTCGAAGAACTACTCCAAAACACTTAAAAATTGAGTGGATAGCGCCATAGGAAAAGGATGCAAGTACATTCGTTAACATTAACGTGTCCAAATCGCTAACAGGTTCTTCGACACAACACACAACCTGCTAGGTCTAGTCTTATTTGCAGCTTTCTGCATATTACCACGACCAGAGAGTGACGTCTCGGGGGCCTGGTCGACCGCTCGAGGAAGAGATTGGGGCTTTTCTTTATCCATATATCATTGATTTGATGTTTTTGGCCCCAGGAGCCAAGAGCTACTACCTACCAGGCAGATGAGGGGACCGAGCGCTGGTCGCCGTGGGCGGGGTACCTCTTCCCCCACTGGGCCACTCGTTTTAAAAAGCAGCCCCAATAGCTCGAAAGAATGCCCACGATGGTGCTGAGACCCGCTTCCCCAACATCTCCCGGCCCAGACACCCAACCATCCAACATAGGATGGCCCCTAGAGGGCAGTCCCTATGGAGGGCAGCGCTGTTGGCCCGTACTGGCAGCCTAATGCATGGGAACCATTTAGTCTGGTCTCTCACTGGTGACCTTACTAGCATGGGAAGCCCTCTCTCCCCGAAATCGGGGCAGAGCAGGGGCCGGAGCCCCCTCTAGTCTAGCTCGCCAGGTCTCAGAGACACACAAGCCCCTCTACCATGTCAAGGCGGTTCCCGTTGGGGGGGATCAGAGACTGGAGATGGAGGAAATCAAGGAGACCATTGAAAAAATATTCTTCCAACCCTTCCTCCACAGTTACTGGAGGAAGTGTGTGAACACCTTATCAGCATTGGTGTAGAAACTGTTAATGATATTCACTATGTGAAAGCATCCCATCTTACACCCATGTAGAAAGAGATTCAAGCACGTAAACTTATTGATAAATGGAAACAAGGTACAGTATAATGCATGCCATATTTTTTTAAGATTAGTTTACCTTACTGTACAGTTCTTGCCTGCATTTAAGACTCAGGTAATATTCTATATTAGCTTATGAGTTGTGTCCTAGCAAACTTGGCCAATCTTTTTTTTTTTTTTACAGTACCGGTACAGTACTGTATATTCAGACACTTGATGTGGGTTGTCATTTAACTGCAGGTCCAATTAAAACAGAGTATCACTGTTGCTTGTTATGTAACTTATTGTTCCCATGTACCCACAAAATACTTATACATCATCTTTTTGATGAAATGTTGTCTCATTTTCTTCTCAATTATGTTTCTTATAAATTAACTCATACAAAAATGGAATGCAGGAAGGAAGAAGTGAAGGAAGGAAGCACTGTGTGAATTATGTACAGTGTTGTGGATGGGCATGTTATTGCATATGGGCTTAAGTACTATGCATAATCAACACCAACATTTTTTATAGGTTTTCTTAATATTTCAGTGGCACCGGCATCACAGGAATTATCACACTCATCACAGGAACTATCACACTCATCACATGAATTATCACACTCATCACAGGAAGATACACACTCATCACAGGAAGATACACACTCATCACAGGAAGATACACACTCATCACAGGAAGATACACACTCATCACAGGAAGATACACACTCATCACAGGAAGATACACACTCATCACAGGAATTATCACACTCATCACAGGAAGATACACACTCACCACAGCAAGATACACACTCATCACAGGAAGATGCACACTCATCACAGCAAGATACACACTCATTACAGGAAGATACACACTCATCAAAGGAAGATATACACTCATCACAGGAAGATATACAATCATCACAGGAAGATATACAATCATCACAGGAAGATACACACTCATCACAGCAAGATACACACTCATCACAGGAAGATACACACTCAATTCAGCCAACTGTTTCAGCTCTAGATGACGGAGAAATCAGTGCCAAGCTACAACCAATCACATTGGGCTCAAGATTATACAATACCCTGGAAAAGATTTTCAAAGACAAATTTGCTCGTTTCCTTAGAAAAAGGACAGAGACCGAAGCCTTCTGCTAGAAGAGAGATAGTGAGAGTGTTGGTGGATGATATATCAAAAATCTCAGAAAGACCAGGGAAGAAATCACTGGCAGTAATTGCTGAGAGAATTGTTAAAACTTATCCAGCATCGTTTTTAGATGAAATTGATGGAACACTTGTTGGAACAGGTTTTGACTCTTTATTTAAACAGTTAATGGCAAGGTTTGATAATATAAATAGAGGGCCTAATAGTAATTCAATCAAAAGAAAAGTAGACTGTTCCCATGAAAATGAAGAAATAGACACTGAGGGAGCTGGTCTAATCAGAAGAGTACAGGTGTGTTTTAATGATAAATATGGGTGTATTAATTATATGCCCAAAGATTATCCGGATGGGGAATCTGAAACAACACAAGAAGACAGGAAAACTTAATGAAAAATTACTGAAAACATTACTGAATAATGAGAGTTTGGAGGACTACATTGACTCCAAATTGACCACAAAAGGTTGATTTCCTTAAGGTGGCATATAGCACATTGTTTTGGGTGATAAATTTAGAGCAATGATTCCTCCAAACTATTCCAGATATTGTATCAATATTTCTGCCTTTATTAAATTGAATAGTGTATGAATATTTCTGCTTTAAACTAAATTGAATAATGCATGAATATTTCTGCTTTAAATTAAATTGAATATTGTATAAATGTTTCTGCTTTAAACTGAATATTGTATGAACGTGATATAAGTTGTTAATGTCAAACTTCCCTAAGTTTGATATACCGTAGGTCTTACCTTGTGAAACTCCGTATAGGCTGTTCAGGTTAGGTCTTGGTAGTCTGCTATGGTTAGGTCCCGCTAGTCTGCAATGGTCCAGATTAGGTTAGATTGGGTTGGGTTGGGTTGGGTCGGGTTGGGTTTGGTTGGGGTGGGTTAGGTTGGATTAGATTAGGTTAGGTTAGGTATGTATGTCTAAAAACAGGACATTTGCACAATAAATGAATGTAAAAATTGAACTAATCACTTGAAAAAATCTTGGAAAAGCAATATTTTGTCTGAAAATTTCACACGTATAGCTCAGAAAATTTACCCAATTTTTTAATTAAAAAAAAAAATTGTATAGACAAGGGAAACCATTATGAAATATGAGTAATAAAAACAACCGGTAATTATCTATTCTATTGCCATTTTCTATTACAATATTTTTATCTTCTTTATTCACAAATTCATAACATTCTAAAACACTTTTATTCGGAAATGCCCCATTTCCAAGTTAGGTCATATTCAAATTTTGAAATTAGTATGACCTTACATGACATAATTAGGGGAAACCACAATCTGACTATCTAACTCAGCTCCTTTTTACTGTAGAGACAAAATCTCATTACCATCGTATTCCTCGTGTGTTTTTACGTATAATAACCAATTTTCATTGAAATCGTACAACAAATATTATTTTTCCCAATTTTTTTCACCAACTGAGGGATTTTTTTTTTTTTTTTTTTTTCAGAACTTCCTCATACTTTATGTGAACACTCTCCCTAGATACAGCAACACTGTCATGAGCCAAGAACCCCATATCACTGCTAGAAATGGGAAATTGAAATCGCTTGAAAAGGGAGATAAAATTCCTGAGATGAAAAAAATCCTCAAAAATAGGGTAATCATTTATCAAGGAAATGGAAACAACAAAATATGCTCATATATACGTATATCACTTGTGAAAAGCTTCATGAACATGACATAAACACTGTTCGAGCTGTTATCAATTGCACCTGAAAAAGTGGGTCTTGAGAAAACTGCGAATTTATGATATAGGAAAGTTGGGCAGTCTAAAATAGTATCCCCCGTTTCCTTTCCGTACTCTATCATATCTCAAGTATAGAGAATGTGTCTGATGTATGGTAAACTATTATTTTTGCATATATAACTACGAGAATCTTAATTCCTCGTTCATCACTGACATATACCAGCACAGTATGATACATATAACGATATATTATGATATATTATGCTATATAGCAAAATATTATGATGCATTATGAATAATAAACAGTTCATATGATGGACTGAGAAGGGAGAATGAGATTTGAGATGGGTATGGGAGGTCTTATTTAATTTTTGTGTGTGTGTGTGTGTGCATACACTGCAATTATTTGTATGATCATTCACTTATTCATTATTTATATGTTTATTTACCTATATAATTAGCCTTTACCGACAAGTGTAACTTGTCTCACCACTGGGGGATTATGGAAGTAGCTGACTCAACGAAAAGGGGTTTATTTTTACCAGGGATTGGCTCTTCCCTTTCCTCCTCAGCTACTTCTACCCTTTTACTCACGTCCTTGCTTAGAAGGCTCCTGCTTCATATGTGGTGCCTTCTTTGGTGACTTTCTTCGTTTCTTCTTCCATTGCCTTTCGTTTCTTTGATCTTCTTTCTTCCTTCTTTTCTTGGCGGCTTTCAAACAATTTGTGTTTTTTCACGTCCTGCCCTGTTCCAATTTTTTTCCTTATTTTTCCAGAAGACACAAGGCCTCCAGAATGCGCAAATCCAAAGTTGAACTCAGTTATGGCCTTAGCAATCAGGTAATGCACCCTCTCCTTTTGATAAAACACAGTTTTAGAGCACTTGCTCCATATGACTGAATTCAGGCATTCATTGGCATTCTGTGTTCGTCCAGTGCACCTTGACAAGAGTTCATCTGTGCTGTACTTTCTCATTATGTCGTACAGGTCACCCTTGAGATCTTGGCGTATTGGGTGGTGAATATGCTGGTCATGGCTTCCAGTAGGCTTTCCTTCAGCTCGAGCTTTGTTGAAGAAGCACCAGGAATCAACTCCTTCTGGGCACAGCTCGTGGCAAGGATCGTCATTGGTGCTACAACAGTGTTCAATTATTGCAAAAATTGCCTTTTTCATCTTCTCCACATCATCCAGGTTACGAATTATGGCATACCTGTAAAAATCCTGGATTTTCCCTAAAGTAACCTGGGTTACATAGTCTCTCAATGCCTTCCCAACTCTCTTTGCAACTTGATTGATGCATTCGTCTTTGCGAATTTCCACATCTCCATACACTTTTTCTTTCACTACAGATGAGTAGGTCTTCGAGTCACCATCTGAAATTACACTGGTATATCGAAAGTTACATTTTTCCACTGACCTTTTCCACAGTTTCATCCAACCCTCTGTCTCCATTGCAGGAGAACTTCCATCAAAGTTTTTTTTACGCACTGTGGCTGATGTGCAGCATACCAGTCACCTTCTGTTTTTTTATTTTTTTCACATACTCTGCAGTATTTACTCAATACTTCATAGTCCACAACAAGTCCTGTGTCAAAGTGTATGACTGGTACCACACAAAACTTTGCCACAAACCCTCTCTTTGACCAGGAACAATCACATGTCACTGTTATATTCTTCACTTCAGGAGAACCTGGTTGTTCATTTTCAAGATATTCATGGACGAGTTCCCGTGCTCGTCTCAAACTCACTTCACCATCTTGGATTCCTTTTGCCTCAATTTCTCGGGCAATGTAAAAGAACCTGGTACTTGACATTATTTTCATCTCGAACACTTTTTCCATGTCTTCAAGTGTTTTATAGCCATTGTTTTCTAGGCCAAATTCTACGAACTTCATATTCACATCATACTTGCCCTGTGGTTCGTACCTGAAGGAGGTCCAGGCAACAGACGTCTCGCCACACACACTACACTCGCACACGATTTTTGTTCGCTGCACCAAGTCGCCTTCCTACACTGGGGATACCCAATGCAATATTTCTACACTTTTCACATTTTTTTTTGAAATTTTGGAACAATTTTCTCTTCGAAATCATGACATATTCGTCTTTCACTCTGTCAAGAGGAACAGCGATACTTTCTCGCAGCCGTCTCTTCACAGCGGCTGGTGACACTTGGGTTGTCCCCTCCTCTTGTGGTTGTGGTTGCTCCCCCGATGGTCCTGGTTGTGGCTGGGGTTGTGGTTGCTCCCCCGATGGTCCTGGTTGTGGCTGGGGTTGTGGTTGCTCCCCTGATGGTCCTGGTTGTTGCTGGGGTTGTGGTTGCTCCCCTGCTTTTTCTGCAATAGCAGCCAGGGCATTCTCCTTCTTCTTCCTCGCTATATCAGCCATCTTTCTTCTAAGCTTTGACTTGGGTCCCATCTTGAGAAAAAGATTGCTTGCTTGCTTGATTTGAGCTCGTACAATAATACTCGACAGAGTCTGGAGTAAAAGTGAAGGAAAGTGGTAGTGGTAGGATGCGCTGTTTATGGTCGCGTTCTGAATCCTTTGAGACAACTTGAGGGTAAAGGCTAATTTCATTTTACATTTCTGATTTTTTCCTTTTTTCATTCACAGTGAGTTTCATATAGAGTATTCTACATAAAAAAAACACACACACACACACATGTATGTGTATTTGTATATGGGTTTGTTATATAGTCTACGACTGTTCAGAAAATGAATAGAGTGTGTATTGAAGACATCTACGTGTAATTTGAAAGCAGCCTGGCCAGGGGTAGGCCTCCTTATCAGCCGTGGTTGACCGTGTGAAGAAGGGTCGCGATATGGGTAGTGAACAAGGTTGGAGGTTATGGGGTTGGGGATTGGGAGTTAAGGGGAGAGAGTTATGGGGTGGGGGTTATGTGATTGGGGTTATGGGTTGGGAGTTATGGGGTGGGGGTTATGGGGTTGGGGGTTATGAGTTAGGGGTTATGAGGTGGGGGTTATGGGGTGGGGGTTATGAGGTGGGGATTATGGGGTGGGGGTTATGGGGTGGGGTTTATGGGGTGGGGATCATGGGTTGAGGGTTATGGGTTGGGGTTTATGGGGTTGGGGGTTATGGGTTGGGGGTTATGGGGTGGGGGTTATGGGGTTGGGGGTTATGAGTTAGGTGTTATGAGGTGGGGGTTATGGGGTGGGGGTTATGAGGTGGGGATTATGGGGTGGGGGTTATGGGGTGGAGTTTATGGGATGGGGGTTGTTGGGTGGGGGTTGTGGGGTGGGGGTTGTGGGATGGGGGTTATGAGGTTGGGGGTTGTGGGGTGGGGGTTAAGGGGTTGGGGGTTGTGGGGTGGGGTTCATGGGGTGGGGGTTATGGGGTGGGGGTTCATGGGGTGGGGGTTGTGGGGTGGGGGTTATGGGATGGTGGTTGTGGGGAGGGGGTTGTGGGGTGGGGGTTATGGGGTTCGGTGTTGATGGGTGGGGGTTGTTGGGTGTGGGTTGTGGGGTGGGGGTTGTGGGTTGGGGGTTGTGGGGTGGGGGTTGTGGGTTGGGGGTTATGGGGTTGGGGGTTGTGGGGTGGGGTTTATGGGGTTGGGGGTTATGGGGTGGGGGTTATGGGATGGTGTTTGTGGGGTGGGGGTTGTGGAGTGGGGGTTGTGGGGTAGGGGTTGTGGGGTAGGGGTTGTGGGGTGGGGGTTGTGGGGTTGGGGGTTGTGGGGTAGGGTTTATGGGGTTGGGGGTTATGGGGTGGGGGTTGTGGGGTGGGGATTGTGGGGTGGGGGTTATGGGGTGGGGTTTATGGGGTTGTGGGGTGGGGGTTATTAGGTGGGGTTTATGGGGTAGGGGGTTATGGGGTGGGGTTTATGGGGATGGGGGACATAATAATACTAATCAAATTACTAATTCAATGACCATATATAACATAGGAAACAAAAATGGAATTTCGTGTGTTTGGGGGTAGTTGGGGGGGGGGGTTGGAGGGGTTTGAAGGCTGATAAGCAAGTTTGGTTGCTACTACATGATGCGTAGGACCTCAAAGAACATATTTAGCATGGAATTGATAAATGCAAAATTTAGGCCAAAATTATCATGTCAGAGTGTGGTCTCCCCTCCTAACCTAAACTGCAGTAAACTACCGGGACCTAACCTGGGCAAAATACCGGGAACTAAACGTGGTAAGGACCGTGGCAAAATACTGTAAATATTGAAACAACTGCCGTTATCATGTACGTTTTTTCTACTTTAATTACCCACTTATTTAGACCATTCTTAGACTATTTTCTTCTATGACATTTCCAAGATAGGGCATATTCAAATGGGGCATTTTGAAATTAGCCTAGCCTAACCTAACCTAACCTAGACGCAATCAGACCACAGGGACCTAATCTGGGCAAACTACCGGAATCTAACCTGGTCAAACTACCAGGAAATAACCGTGGTAAAGTACAGGAAATGACTGGGGCAGAATACTGGGACCTAGCCGGATGTGGCAACACTGCTACAAAACGGTAATGGGCCAAACTTTACCTTAAATGGCACCAAACTATGGTAATCTGGGGTAATTACCTTGGAAATGACAACACTGAAGAAATTAGCAATGCTGGTGTAAATAAAAGGGATTATGAGTGTTAACTATTATTATTATCATTATTATTATTATTATCTATTTATTTATTTATCTAGTTATTGGATTCTAAATATTCATTGGTATTTATTCAAATATATTTCATTTTTTTTATAATACTCCTATTGTTATTATTATTGTTATTATTATTACTTTTACATTCATCATCTCAATGTAAACAAACTGGCGGCCATCATGGATTTTGACGTTATTATTGACAGTGTCGTGAAATCAGTGTTGCCATGTAGGAGGCAATTTTTTTTTTAATACTTACAAATAAAAAAAATAATAATACTTAAAAAAAATTAATACTAAAAAAAATAAATAAATAAAAAAATAATATTACTTAAATAAATAATACTTAAAAAAAATTAATACTTATTAAAAAATTAATACTTAAAAAAAATTAATACTTACAAAAAGAAAATGAAAAAAAAAATAATACTTACAAAAAATAGTACTTAAAAAAATTGATACTTAAAAAAAATACTAAAATAAAAATAATACTTAACAAAAATTAATACATAAACAAAATTAATACTTAAAAAAAGTAATTCAAAAACAAATATATATACTTAAAAAAATAATACTTAAAAAAAAATTTAATACTTAAACAAATTATATTTAAAAAAAATAATATTTAAAATAATTGTTACTTAAAAAAAATAATACTTAAAAAAAATTAATACTTAAAAAAAAAATTGTTACTTATCAAACCTTGGTTTGGCACTTAAGACTGTCTTAGCCACTAAGGATATTATGGTTAAAGTTTAAAATTTTAGAAGTTACTATTAGGGTGCCAAATCAAACTTTAGATACATAAACAAATTCCAAAGTCAATATGACTTCAGCGGGAAACGTATGTCAGTGTGACCAGTTTGGTAACTATAACAAGTAGCAAAAAGAATAACCTAAGTTGGATGTTAGGGAGAATAAAGTCAATGAAGCACCTGTAAAGACTCTCAAAATGACACTTAGCTGTAGGGTTGCAGACACTTCGTTCTCCCAAGGTGAAGAAATGAGGCACGAGAATAGTATGGGTTATCACCAATAGTCAGTCACCCAGTCGAGTACCGGTATAAGGTTTCTTGGATAAGTCAAGAGGATATGTAGAAAAGATCTCGTTAACTGAGAGCTATGACAATCAAGAATAAGGTATAAATGAAAGAACTTGAAGTGACTTGCACCACCACCGGTATTTGACTGGGCGAGATCCAGAACAGAACTGCTTTCCACACTCACTCTCTCCTCCTCCATCACCTCGGATTATATGTTATGAATCATCCCCAAAAGTCTCGAACTGAGGAAAACAGTTTCATACAGTTTTCACAACACAGAAAATTAGATTCATGAACATGGATTCATGTATTCATCGAATCATATCTTAACAAAACTAAATATACAGCATCTAATAATTATAACAAATACATGTATATGTTACACATGCAAAAAATCGATATTTTGGGTGCCCAAAGTCAATATGTGCATGCATCTTCTGTACCCGTTTATATCCCAAATTCAGGTTAAAAAAACAAACAAAAAATCGATATTTTTGTGTCCCAGAAGCGATCTGTACAGTCGGCCACAGTTCTGGCTGTTAAGTCAGCACTACAAACTCCAGTTGTCTGACGTTTGTATCCATGACTTTTCGAATCATGGGCTCGAAGAGTCTCAGGGGTGAAGAAGTGAGACGGTGCAGGAGGCGGAAGAGAGAGGGAGGGAGAGGGGGTACAGACGAGAGAGAAGGACGGGGGAGGAGAAAAGGGGACAGAAATGAGAGAGAGAGAGAGAGAGAGAGAGAGAGAGAGAGAGAGAGAGAGAGAGAGAGAGAGAGAGAGAGAGAGAGAGAGAGAGAGAGAGCCGGGTGGAGGAGAGGGTGGGCTGAAGGAGAGAGAGGGGGAAGGGGGACAGAATGAGTGGAGGGTAAAATAGCATAAGCCAACCAATGTAAGATATTGCTTAATATTCAAAAGATAAATTTTATTTTTATATTACTTCGAGAAAGATAATTAAAACCATATAGCCACGTCGGATGTAAAAGAGTTATAAAATGCAATTATCGTTATCAGTGATACGGAGATATCACATGACATTTGGATAGCAGATATTTTTTCACAGTGCCTTATGTTAACTGAGGTGAGACAGCCAGCATGAAGGAAAAGAGAGACAGGTGAAGATTTAAAAGGAAGCGGCTCAGGTTCAAAGGGTGGCCAAATTCCCTCAAGTATTGCCTACGAAAAAAAAAAAAAAAAAAAATTGTAAGTCATACCTTCTTGCGGGGGTTTCTAGTAACTATACTAGTGATAAACAAAGAAATGTTTCTGTGAAGTAATTTATTCAACAAAGCTTTCATAACATCGTCACGAGACAGACAGACAGACAGAGAGAAAGAGAGTAAACCCACAATTTTCGGTAACACTGATTCTGCTCTTTTTCTCTGACCAATGATTGTATAAGTTTATTACTACCTGGCCAGTGTAATAACGTTACTATAATGTCTGCTTTACCTAATTCGCCGTAATAAAAAAAAAAAATCTTTAGTATCAACTATGGAAATTATAAGTGCATTGGTATAGCCTAGTGTTTGTCATTCCTTGTATGGCAGCATGGGTCTGGCAATATACAGTATAAATCTTAGCCAGAGTTATTTAACCTATACTATAATGTTAATAAATCGAGTACTGTTAATACTAGTAGTATTACACCCCTAATTGTTATAAACAAATTATTTTCAACTTTCGTATGAACAAAATTTGATCGTAGCTCGAGTAGGTTTATCTCTAGGCAACAGGCTAATAACTGCTTGTTTTTATACGCAATAACAAACCGTAACAACAATTGCTGTGACCAAGAACGCCATGAAAGGCAGTATGATGCTTACTTTAACACTCCAGTGTATAATTATAACTATTGTGATCGATATTTATTTAAGTAGCACGATTCACACAGTATGGTATTGAAATAAGTGGCAACTCTGAGTAATCCTATCATGAGATATTTTATCATTTTCAAACTGAAAAACACACCCGTTTCTGTCCCCCTTTCTCCTCCCCCGTCCTTCTCTCTCGTCTGTACCCCCTCTCCCTCCCCCTTCCCTCCCTCTCTCTTCCGCCCCCTGTACCGTCTCACTTCTTCACCCCTGAGACTCTTCGAGCCCATGATTCGAAAAGTCAGGGATACAAACTTCAGACAACTGGAGTTTGTAGTGCTGACTGTAACAGCCAGAACTGTGGCCGACTGTACATACCTACTCAGTGCTAGAATGTTTTCAAAATATACGCTCAAAACATGCTAATAATCGATATTTTATGTGTCCAAAGTCGATATGTACATGCATCTTCTGTACCCGTTTTTATCTTAAATTCAGGCTTAAAACACCCAAAAATTCGATATTTTTGGTTCCCAAAAGCGATCTGTACATGCCTACTCAGTGTTTGAATGTTTTCAAAATATAGGCCCAAAACATGCTAAAATTGATATTTTAGTTGCCCAAAGTCAAGATGTGTATGCATATTCTGTACCCGTTTATATCCCAGATTCAGGCTAAAAACACCGGAAAATTCCATATTTTTGGGTCCCAGAAGCGATCTGTACATGCCTACTCAGTGCTTAAATATTTTCAAAATATAGGCCCAAAAAATGCTAAAAATCTATATTTTTGGTGCCCAATGTCGATATGTGAATGCATCTTCAGTTCTCGTTTATATCTCAAATTCAGGCTCAAAACACCCGAAAATTCGATATTTTTGGGTCCCAGAAGTGATCTGTACATGCCTACTCCTTGCTAGAATATTATCAAAATATACGCCCAAAACATGCTATAAATCGATATTTTTGTTACCCAAGGACGATATGTGCATGCATCTTCTGTACCCGTTTATATCTCAAATTCAGTCGCAAAACACCCGAAAATTCGATATTTTTGGGACCAGGAAGCGATCTGTACAAGTCTACTCAGTGACAGAATATTTTCAAAATACAGGCCCAAAACATGCTAAAAATCGATATTTTAGGTGCCTAATGTCGATTTGTGCATGAATCATCAGTACCCGTTTATATCTCAAATTCAGGCTCAAAACACTCGAAAATTCAATATTTTTGGGTCCCAGAAGCGATCTGTACATGCCTATTTAGTACTAGAATATTATCAAAATACAGGCCCAAAACAAGTTGAAAATCGATATTTTATGTGCCCTAAATCAATATATGCATGCATCTTCTATACCCGTTTATATCTCAAATTCAGGCTCAAAACAACCGAAAATTTGATATTTTTGCGTCCCAGAAGCGATCTGTGCATGCATCTTCAGTACCCTTTTATATCTCAAATTCAGGCTCAAAACACCCGAAAATTCGATATTTTTTGGTCCCAGAAGCGATCTGTACATGCCTAGTCAGTGCTTGAATGTTTTCAAAATATAGGCCCAAAACATGCTAAAAATCAATATTTTAGGTGTCCAAAGTCGATATATTCATGCATCTTCTGTACCCGTTTATATCTCAAATTTGTGATTAAAACAAACGAATATTCGATTTTTTTGGATTCAAGGAGCGATCTGTACATGCCTACTTAGTGTTAGAATATTTTCAAAATACAGGCACAAAACAAGTTGAAAAACGATATTTTATGTGCCCTAAATCAATATGTGCATGCATCTTCTGTACCCGTTTATATCTCAAATTCAGGCTCAAAACAACCGAAAATTTGATATTTTTGCGTCCCAGAAGCGATCTGTGCATGCATCTTCAGTACCCTTTTATATCTCAAATTCAGGCTCAAAACACCCGAAAATCCGATATTTTTTGGTCCCAGAAGCGATCTGTACATGCCTAGTCAGTGCTTGAATGTTTTCAAAATATAGGCCCAAAACATGCTAAAAATCAATATTTTAGGTGTCCAAAGTCGATATGTTCATGCATCTTCTGTACCCGTTTATATCTCAAATTCGTGATTAAAACAAACGAATATTCGATTTTTTTGGATTCAAGGAGCGATCTGTACATGCCTACTCAGTGTTAGAATATTTTCAAATACAAGCACAAAACAAGTTGAAAATCGATATTTTAGGTGCCCTAAATCGATATGTACAAGCATCTTCTGTACCCGTATATATCTCAAATTCAGGCTCAAAACACCCGAAAATTTGATATTTTGGGGTCCCAGAAGCGATCTGTGCATGCCTACTTAGTACTAGAATATTATCAAAATATAGGGCAAAAACATGCAAAAATCGATATTTTTGGTGCCCAAAGTCGATATGTGCATGCATCTTCTGTATCCGTTTATATCTCAAATTCGAGATCAAAACACACGAAAATTCGATATTTTTGGGTTCAAGGAGCGATCTGTACGTGCCTACTGAGTGCTTGAATGTTTTTAAGATACAGTCCCAAAACATGCTGAAAATCGATATTGTAGGTGCAAAAAGTCGATCTATGCATACATCTTCAGTACCTGTTTATATCTCAAATTCAGGCTCAAAACACCCGAAAATTCGATATTTTGGGGTCCCAGAAGCGATCTGTACATGCCTACTCAGTGCTTGAATGTTTTCAAAATATAGGCCCAAAACATGCTAAAAATCGATATTTTAGGTGTCCAAAGTCGATATATGCATGCATATTCTGTACCCGTTTATATCCTAAATTGAGGCTCAAAACTCCCGAAAATTCTATATTTTTGGGTCCCAGAAGCGATCTGTACATGTCTACTCAGTGACAGAATATTTTCAAAATACAGACCCAAAGCATGCTAAAAATCTATTTTTAGGTGCCCAATGTCGATATGTGCATGCATCTTCAGTACCCGTTTATATCTCAAATTCAATCTCAAAACACACTAAAACTCGATATTTTTGGGTCCCTGAAGCGATCTGTACATGCCTACTCATTACTAGAATATTATCAGAATATAGGGCAAAAATATGCTAAAAATCGATATTTTTGGTGCACAAAGTCGATATGTGCATGCATCTTCTGTACCCGTTTATATCTCAAATTCGAGATCAAAACACCCGAAAATTCGATATTTTTGGGTTTAAGGAGCGATCTGTACATGCCTACTCAGTGTTAGAATATTTTTAACATACAGGCCCAATACATGCAGAAAGTCCATATTTTAGGTGCCCAAAATCGATATGTGCATGCATCTTGTGTACCCGTTTATATCACATATTCAGGCTCAAAACACCTGATAATTCAATATTTTTGTATCTGTAT